>JAUPFN010000009.1:43959078-44196578 GCA_036924255.1 Apodemia mormo | reverse complement strand
CCTAACCTAACCTAACCTAACCTAACCTAACCTAACCTAACCTAACCTAACCTAACCTAACCTAACCTAACCTAACCTAACCTAACCTAACCTAACCTAACCTAACCTAACCTAACCTAACCTAACCTAACCTAACCTAACCTAACCTAACCTAACCTAACCTAACCTAACCTAACCTAACCTAACCTAACCTAACCTAACCTAACCTAACCTAACCTAACCTAACCTAACCTAACCTAACCTAACCTAACCTAACCTAACCTAACCTAACCTAACCTAACCTAACCTAACCTAACCTAACCTAACCTAACCTAACCTAACCTAACCTAACCTAACCTAACCTAACCTAACCTAACCTAACCTAACCTAACCTAACCTAACCTAACCTAACCTAACCTAACCTAACCTAACCTAACCTAACCTAACCTAACCTAACCTAACCTAACCTAACCTAACCTAACCTAACCTAACCTAACCTAACCTAACCTAACCTAACCTAACCTAACCTAACCTAACCTAACCTAACCTAACCTAACCTAACCTAACCTAACCTAACCTAACCTAACCTAACCTAACCTAACCTAACCTAACCTAACCTAACCTAACCTAACCTAACCTAACCTAACCTAACCTAACCTAACCTAACCTAACCTAACCTAACCTAACCTAACCTAACCTAACCTAACCTAACCTAACCTAACCTAACCTAACCTAACCTAACCTAACCTAACCTAACCTAACCTAACCTAACCTAACCTAACCTAACCTAACCTAACCTAACCTAACCTAACCTAACCTAACCTAACCTAACCTAACCTAACCTAACCTAACCTAACCTAACCTAACCTAACCTAACCTAACCTAACCTAACCTAACCTAACCTAACCTAACCTAACCTAACCTAACCTAACCTAACCTAACCTAACCTAACCTAACCTAACCTAACCTAACCTAACCTAACCTAACCTAACCTAACCTAACCTAACCTAACCTAACCTAACCTAACCTAACCTAACCTAACCTAACCTAACCTAACCTAACCTAACCTAACCTAACCTAACCTAACCTAACCTAACCTAACCTAACCTAACCTAACCTAACCTAACCTAACCTAACCTAACCTAACCTAACCTAACCTAACCTAACCTAACCTAACCTAACCTAACCTAACCTAACCTAACCTAACCTAACCTAACCTAACCTAACCTAACCTAACCTAACCTAACCTAACCTAACCTAACCTAACCTAACCTAACCTAACCTAACCTAACCTAACCTAACCTAACCTAACCTAACCTAACCTAACCTAACCTAACCTAACCTAACCTAACCTAACCTAACCTAACCTAACCTAACCTAACCTAACCTAACCTAACCTAACCTAACCTAACCTAACCTAACCTAACCTAACCTAACCTAACCTAACCTAACCTAACCTAACCTAACCTAACCTAACCTAACCTAACCTAACCTAACCTAACCTAACCTAACCTAACCTAACCTAACCTAACCTAACCTAACCTAACCTAACCTAACCTAACCTAACCTAACCTAACCTAACCTAACCTAACCTAACCTAACCTAACCTAACCTAACCTAACCTAACCTAACCTAACCTAACCTAACCTAACCTAACCTAACCTAACCTAACCTAACCTAACCTAACCTAACCTAACCTAACCTAACCTAACCTAACCTAACCTAACCTAACCTAACCTAACCTAACCTAACCTAACCTAACCTAACCTAACCTAACCTAACCTAACCTAACCTAACCTAACCTAACCTAACCTAACCTAACCTAACCTAACCTAACCTAACCTAACCTAACCTAACCTAACCTAACCTAACCTAACCTAACCTAACCTAACCTAACCTAACCTAACCTAACCTAACCTAACCTAACCTAACCTAACCTAACCTAACCTAACCTAACCTAACCTAACCTAACCTAACCTAACCTAACCTAACCTAACCTAACCTAACCTAACCTAACCTAACCTAACCTAACCTAACCTAACCTAACCTAACCTAACCTAACCTAACCTAACCTAACCTAACCTAACCTAACCTAACCTAACCTAACCTAACCTAACCTAACCTAACCTAACCTAACCTAACCTAACCTAACCTAACCTAACCTAACCTAACCTAACCTAACCTAACCTAACCTAACCTAACCTAACCTAACCTAACCTAACCTAACCTAACCTAACCTAACCTAACCTAACCTAACCTAACCTAACCTAACCTAACCTAACCTAACCTAACCTAACCTAACCTAACCTAACCTAACCTAACCTAACCTAACCTAACCTAACCTAACCTAACCTAACCTAACCTAACCTAACCTAACCTAACCTAACCTAACCTAACCTAACCTAACCTAACCTAACCTAACCTAACCTAACCTAACCTAACCTAACCTAACCTAACCTAACCTAACCTAACCTAACCTAACCTAACCTAACCTAACCTAACCTAACCTAACCTAACCTAACCTAACCTAACCTAACCTAACCTAACCTAACCTAACCTAACCTAACCTAACCTAACCTAACCTAACCTAACCTAACCTAACCTAACCTAACCTAACCTAACCTAACCTAACCTAACCTAACCTAACCTAACCTAACCTAACCTAACCTAACCTAACCTAACCTAACCTAACCTAACCTAACCTAACCTAACCTAACCTAACCTAACCTAACCTAACCTAACCTAACCTAACCTAACCTAACCTAACCTAACCTAACCTAACCTAACCTAACCTAACCTAACCTAACCTAACCTAACCTAACCTAACCTAACCTAACCTAACCTAACCTAACCTAACCTAACCTAACCTAACCTAACCTAACCTAACCTAACCTAACCTAACCTAACCTAACCTAACCTAACCTAACCTAACCTAACCTAACCTAACCTAACCTAACCTAACCTAACCTAACCTAACCTAACCTAACCTAACCTAACCTAACCTAACCTAACCTAACCTAACCTAACCTAACCTAACCTAACCTAACCTAACCTAACCTAACCTAACCTAACCTAACCTAACCTAACCTAACCTAACCTAACCTAACCTAACCTAACCTAACCTAACCTAACCTAACCTAACCTAACCTAACCTAACCTAACCTAACCTAACCTAACCTAACCTAACCTAACCTAACCTAACCTAACCTAACCTAACCTAACCTAACCTAACCTAACCTAACCTAACCTAACCTAACCTAACCTAACCTAACCTAACCTAACCTAACCTAACCTAACCTAACCTAACCTAACCTAACCTAACCTAACCTAACCTAACCTAACCTAACCTAACCTAACCTAACCTAACCTAACCTAACCTAACCTAACCTAACCTAACCTAACCTAACCTAACCTAACCTAACCTAACCTAACCTAACCTAACCTAACCTAACCTAACCTAACCTAACCTAACCTAACCTAACCTAACCTAACCTAACCTAACCTAACCTAACCTAACCTAACCTAACCTAACCTAACCTAACCTAACCTAACCTAACCTAACCTAACCTAACCTAACCTAACCTAACCTAACCTAACCTAACCTAACCTAACCTAACCTAACCTAACCTAACCTAACCTAACCTAACCTAACCTAACCTAACCTAACCTAACCTAACCTAACCTAACCTAACCTAACCTAACCTAACCTAACCTAACCTAACCTAACCTAACCTAACCTAACCTAACCTAACCTAACCTAACCTAACCTAACCTAACCTAACCTAACCTAACCTAACCTAACCTAACCTAACCTAACCTAACCTAACCTAACCTAACCTAACCTAACCTAACCTAACCTAACCTAACCTAACCTAACCTAACCTAACCTAACCTAACCTAACCTAACCTAACCTAACCTAACCTAACCTAACCTAACCTAACCTAACCTAACCTAACCTAACCTAACCTAACCTAACCTAACCTAACCTAACCTAACCTAACCTAACCTAACCTAACCTAACCTAACCTAACCTAACCTAACCTAACCTAACCTAACCTAACCTAACCTAACCTAACCTAACCTAACCTAACCTAACCTAACCTAACCTAACCTAACCTAACCTAACCTAACCTAACCTAACCTAACCTAACCTAACCTAACCTAACCTAACCTAACCTAACCTAACCTAACCTAACCTAACCTAACCTAACCTAACCTAACCTAACCTAACCTAACCTAACCTAACCTAACCTAACCTAACCTAACCTAACCTAACCTAACCTAACCTAACCTAACCTAACCTAACCTAACCTAACCTAACCTAACCTAACCTAACCTAACCTAACCTAACCTAACCTAACCTAACCTAACCTAACCTAACCTAACCTAACCTAACCTAACCTAACCTAACCTAACCTAACCTAACCTAACCTAACCTAACCTAACCTAACCTAACCTAACCTAACCTAACCTAACCTAACCTAACCTAACCTAACCTAACCTAACCTAACCTAACCTAACCTAACCTAACCTAACCTAACCTAACCTAACCTAACCTAACCTAACCTAACCTAACCTAACCTAACCTAACCTAACCTAACCTAACCTAACCTAACCTAACCTAACCTAACCTAACCTAACCTAACCTAACCTAACCTAACCTAACCTAACCTAACCTAACCTAACCTAACCTAACCTAACCTAACCTAACCTAACCTAACCTAACCTAACCTAACCTAACCTAACCTAACCTAACCTAACCTAACCTAACCTAACCTAACCTAACCTAACCTAACCTAACCTAACCTAACCTAACCTAACCTAACCTAACCTAACCTAACCTAACCTAACCTAACCTAACCTAACCTAACCTAACCTAACCTAACCTAACCTAACCTAACCTAACCTAACCTAACCTAACCTAACCTAACCTAACCTAACCTAACCTAACCTAACCTAACCTAACCTAACCTAACCTAACCTAACCTAACCTAACCTAACCTAACCTAACCTAACCTAACCTAACCTAACCTAACCTAACCTAACCTAACCTAACCTAACCTAACCTAACCTAACCTAACCTAACCTAACCTAACCTAACCTAACCTAACCTAACCTAACCTAACCTAACCTAACCTAACCTAACCTAACCTAACCTAACCTAACCTAACCTAACCTAACCTAACCTAACCTAACCTAACCTAACCTAACCTAACCTAACCTAACCTAACCTAACCTAACCTAACCTAACCTAACCTAACCTAACCTAACCTAACCTAACCTAACCTAACCTAACCTAACCTAACCTAACCTAACCTAACCTAACCTAACCTAACCTAACCTAACCTAACCTAACCTAACCTAACCTAACCTAACCTAACCTAACCTAACCTAACCTAACCTAACCTAACCTAACCTAACCTAACCTAACCTAACCTAACCTAACCTAACCTAACCTAACCTAACCTAACCTAACCTAACCTAACCTAACCTAACCTAACCTAACCTAACCTAACCTAACCTAACCTAACCTAACCTAACCTAACCTAACCTAACCTAACCTAACCTAACCTAACCTAACCTAACCTAACCTAACCTAACCTAACCTAACCTAACCTAACCTAACCTAACCTAACCTAACCTAACCTAACCTAACCTAACCTAACCTAACCTAACCTAACCTAACCTAACCTAACCTAACCTAACCTAACCTAACCTAACCTAACCTAACCTAACCTAACCTAACCTAACCTAACCTAACCTAACCTAACCTAACCTAACCTAACCTAACCTAACCTAACCTAACCTAACCTAACCTAACCTAACCTAACCTAACCTAACCTAACCTAACCTAACCTAACCTAACCTAACCTAACCTAACCTAACCTAACCTAACCTAACCTAACCTAACCTAACCTAACCTAACCTAACCTAACCTAACCTAACCTAACCTAACCTAACCTAACCTAACCTAACCTAACCTAACCTAACCTAACCTAACCTAACCTAACCTAACCTAACCTAACCTAACCTAACCTAACCTAACCTAACCTAACCTAACCTAACCTAACCTAACCTAACCTAACCTAACCTAACCTAACCTAACCTAACCTAACCTAACCTAACCTAACCTAACCTAACCTAACCTAACCTAACCTAACCTAACCTAACCTAACCTAACCTAACCTAACCTAACCTAACCTAACCTAACCTAACCTAACCTAACCTAACCTAACCTAACCTAACCTAACCTAACCTAACCTAACCTAACCTAACCTAACCTAACCTAACCTAACCTAACCTAACCTAACCTAACCTAACCTAACCTAACCTAACCTAACCTAACCTAACCTAACCTAACCTAACCTAACCTAACCTAACCTAACCTAACCTAACCTAACCTAACCTAACCTAACCTAACCTAACCTAACCTAACCTAACCTAACCTAACCTAACCTAACCTAACCTAACCTAACCTAACCTAACCTAACCTAACCTAACCTAACCTAACCTAACCTAACCTAACCTAACCTAACCTAACCTAACCTAACCTAACCTAACCTAACCTAACCTAACCTAACCTAACCTAACCTAACCTAACCTAACCTAACCTAACCTAACCTAACCTAACCTAACCTAACCTAACCTAACCTAACCTAACCTAACCTAACCTAACCTAACCTAACCTAACCTAACCTAACCTAACCTAACCTAACCTAACCTAACCTAACCTAACCTAACCTAACCTAACCTAACCTAACCTAACCTAACCTAACCTAACCTAACCTAACCTAACCTAACCTAACCTAACCTAACCTAACCTAACCTAACCTAACCTAACCTAACCTAACCTAACCTAACCTAACCTAACCTAACCTAACCTAACCTAACCTAACCTAACCTAACCTAACCTAACCTAACCTAACCTAACCTAACCTAACCTAACCTAACCTAACCTAACCTAACCTAACCTAACCTAACCTAACCTAACCTAACCTAACCTAACCTAACCTAACCTAACCTAACCTAACCTAACCTAACCTAACCTAACCTAACCTAACCTAACCTAACCTAACCTAACCTAACCTAACCTAACCTAACCTAACCTAACCTAACCTAACCTAACCTAACCTAACCTAACCTAACCTAACCTAACCTAACCTAACCTAACCTAACCTAACCTAACCTAACCTAACCTAACCTAACCTAACCTAACCTAACCTAACCTAACCTAACCTAACCTAACCTAACCTAACCTAACCTAACCTAACCTAACCTAACCTAACCTAACCTAACCTAACCTAACCTAACCTAACCTAACCTAACCTAACCTAACCTAACCTAACCTAACCTAACCTAACCTAACCTAACCTAACCTAACCTAACCTAACCTAACCTAACCTAACCTAACCTAACCTAACCTAACCTAACCTAACCTAACCTAACCTAACCTAACCTAACCTAACCTAACCTAACCTAACCTAACCTAACCTAACCTAACCTAACCTAACCTAACCTAACCTAACCTAACCTAACCTAACCTAACCTAACCTAACCTAACCTAACCTAACCTAACCTAACCTAACCTAACCTAACCTAACCTAACCTAACCTAACCTAACCTAACCTAACCTAACCTAACCTAACCTAACCTAACCTAACCTAACCTAACCTAACCTAACCTAACCTAACCTAACCTAACCTAACCTAACCTAACCTAACCTAACCTAACCTAACCTAACCTAACCTAACCTAACCTAACCTAACCTAACCTAACCTAACCTAACCTAACCTAACCTAACCTAACCTAACCTAACCTAACCTAACCTAACCTAACCTAACCTAACCTAACCTAACCTAACCTAACCTAACCTAACCTAACCTAACCTAACCTAACCTAACCTAACCTAACCTAACCTAACCTAACCTAACCTAACCTAACCTAACCTAACCTAACCTAACCTAACCTAACCTAACCTAACCTAACCTAACCTAACCTAACCTAACCTAACCTAACCTAACCTAACCTAACCTAACCTAACCTAACCTAACCTAACCTAACCTAACCTAACCTAACCTAACCTAACCTAACCTAACCTAACCTAACCTAACCTAACCTAACCTAACCTAACCTAACCTAACCTAACCTAACCTAACCTAACCTAACCTAACCTAACCTAACCTAACCTAACCTAACCTAACCTAACCTAACCTAACCTAACCTAACCTAACCTAACCTAACCTAACCTAACCTAACCTAACCTAACCTAACCTAACCTAACCTAACCTAACCTAACCTAACCTAACCTAACCTAACCTAACCTAACCTAACCTAACCTAACCTAACCTAACCTAACCTAACCTAACCTAACCTAACCTAACCTAACCTAACCTAACCTAACCTAACCTAACCTAACCTAACCTAACCTAACCTAACCTAACCTAACCTAACCTAACCTAACCTAACCTAACCTAACCTAACCTAACCTAACCTAACCTAACCTAACCTAACCTAACCTAACCTAACCTAACCTAACCTAACCTAACCTAACCTAACCTAACCTAACCTAACCTAACCTAACCTAACCTAACCTAACCTAACCTAACCTAACCTAACCTAACCTAACCTAACCTAACCTAACCTAACCTAACCTAACCTAACCTAACCTAACCTAACCTAACCTAACCTAACCTAACCTAACCTAACCTAACCTAACCTAACCTAACCTAACCTAACCTAACCTAACCTAACCTAACCTAACCTAACCTAACCTAACCTAACCTAACCTAACCTAACCTAACCTAACCTAACCTAACCTAACCTAACCTAACCTAACCTAACCTAACCTAACCTAACCTAACCTAACCTAACCTAACCTAACCTAACCTAACCTAACCTAACCTAACCTAACCTAACCTAACCTAACCTAACCTAACCTAACCTAACCTAACCTAACCTAACCTAACCTAACCTAACCTAACCTAACCTAACCTAACCTAACCTAACCTAACCTAACCTAACCTAACCTAACCTAACCTAACCTAACCTAACCTAACCTAACCTAACCTAACCTAACCTAACCTAACCTAACCTAACCTAACCTAACCTAACCTAACCTAACCTAACCTAACCTAACCTAACCTAACCTAACCTAACCTAACCTAACCTAACCTAACCTAACCTAACCTAACCTAACCTAACCTAACCTAACCTAACCTAACCTAACCTAACCTAACCTAACCTAACCTAACCTAACCTAACCTAACCTAACCTAACCTAACCTAACCTAACCTAACCTAACCTAACCTAACCTAACCTAACCTAACCTAACCTAACCTAACCTAACCTAACCTAACCTAACCTAACCTAACCTAACCTAACCTAACCTAACCTAACCTAACCTAACCTAACCTAACCTAACCTAACCTAACCTAACCTAACCTAACCTAACCTAACCTAACCTAACCTAACCTAACCTAACCTAACCTAACCTAACCTAACCTAACCTAACCTAACCTAACCTAACCTAACCTAACCTAACCTAACCTAACCTAACCTAACCTAACCTAACCTAACCTAACCTAACCTAACCTAACCTAACCTAACCTAACCTAACCTAACCTAACCTAACCTAACCTAACCTAACCTAACCTAACCTAACCTAACCTAACCTAACCTAACCTAACCTAACCTAACCTAACCTAACCTAACCTAACCTAACCTAACCTAACCTAACCTAACCTAACCTAACCTAACCTAACCTAACCTAACCTAACCTAACCTAACCTAACCTAACCTAACCTAACCTAACCTAACCTAACCTAACCTAACCTAACCTAACCTAACCTAACCTAACCTAACCTAACCTAACCTAACCTAACCTAACCTAACCTAACCTAACCTAACCTAACCTAACCTAACCTAACCTAACCTAACCTAACCTAACCTAACCTAACCTAACCTAACCTAACCTAACCTAACCTAACCTAACCTAACCTAACCTAACCTAACCTAACCTAACCTAACCTAACCTAACCTAACCTAACCTAACCTAACCTAACCTAACCTAACCTAACCTAACCTAACCTAACCTAACCTAACCTAACCTAACCTAACCTAACCTAACCTAACCTAACCTAACCTAACCTAACCTAACCTAACCTAACCTAACCTAACCTAACCTAACCTAACCTAACCTAACCTAACCTAACCTAACCTAACCTAACCTAACCTAACCTAACCTAACCTAACCTAACCTAACCTAACCTAACCTAACCTAACCTAACCTAACCTAACCTAACCTAACCTAACCTAACCTAACCTAACCTAACCTAACCTAACCTAACCTAACCTAACCTAACCTAACCTAACCTAACCTAACCTAACCTAACCTAACCTAACCTAACCTAACCTAACCTAACCTAACCTAACCTAACCTAACCTAACCTAACCTAACCTAACCTAACCTAACCTAACCTAACCTAACCTAACCTAACCTAACCTAACCTAACCTAACCTAACCTAACCTAACCTAACCTAACCTAACCTAACCTAACCTAACCTAACCTAACCTAACCTAACCTAACCTAACCTAACCTAACCTAACCTAACCTAACCTAACCTAACCTAACCTAACCTAACCTAACCTAACCTAACCTAACCTAACCTAACCTAACCTAACCTAACCTAACCTAACCTAACCTAACCTAACCTAACCTAACCTAACCTAACCTAACCTAACCTAACCTAACCTAACCTAACCTAACCTAACCTAACCTAACCTAACCTAACCTAACCTAACCTAACCTAACCTAACCTAACCTAACCTAACCTAACCTAACCTAACCTAACCTAACCTAACCTAACCTAACCTAACCTAACCTAACCTAACCTAACCTAACCTAACCTAACCTAACCTAACCTAACCTAACCTAACCTAACCTAACCTAACCTAACCTAACCTAACCTAACCTAACCTAACCTAACCTAACCTAACCTAACCTAACCTAACCTAACCTAACCTAACCTAACCTAACCTAACCTAACCTAACCTAACCTAACCTAACCTAACCTAACCTAACCTAACCTAACCTAACCTAACCTAACCTAACCTAACCTAACCTAACCTAACCTAACCTAACCTAACCTAACCTAACCTAACCTAACCTAACCTAACCTAACCTAACCTAACCTAACCTAACCTAACCTAACCTAACCTAACCTAACCTAACCTAACCTAACCTAACCTAACCTAACCTAACCTAACCTAACCTAACCTAACCTAACCTAACCTAACCTAACCTAACCTAACCTAACCTAACCTAACCTAACCTAACCTAACCTAACCTAACCTAACCTAACCTAACCTAACCTAACCTAACCTAACCTAACCTAACCTAACCTAACCTAACCTAACCTAACCTAACCTAACCTAACCTAACCTAACCTAACCTAACCTAACCTAACCTAACCTAACCTAACCTAACCTAACCTAACCTAACCTAACCTAACCTAACCTAACCTAACCTAACCTAACCTAACCTAACCTAACCTAACCTAACCTAACCTAACCTAACCTAACCTAACCTAACCTAACCTAACCTAACCTAACCTAACCTAACCTAACCTAACCTAACCTAACCTAACCTAACCTAACCTAACCTAACCTAACCTAACCTAACCTAACCTAACCTAACCTAACCTAACCTAACCTAACCTAACCTAACCTAACCTAACCTAACCTAACCTAACCTAACCTAACCTAACCTAACCTAACCTAACCTAACCTAACCTAACCTAACCTAACCTAACCTAACCTAACCTAACCTAACCTAACCTAACCTAACCTAACCTAACCTAACCTAACCTAACCTAACCTAACCTAACCTAACCTAACCTAACCTAACCTAACCTAACCTAACCTAACCTAACCTAACCTAACCTAACCTAACCTAACCTAACCTAACCTAACCTAACCTAACCTAACCTAACCTAACCTAACCTAACCTAACCTAACCTAACCTAACCTAACCTAACCTAACCTAACCTAACCTAACCTAACCTAACCTAACCTAACCTAACCTAACCTAACCTAACCTAACCTAACCTAACCTAACCTAACCTAACCTAACCTAACCTAACCTAACCTAACCTAACCTAACCTAACCTAACCTAACCTAACCTAACCTAACCTAACCTAACCTAACCTAACCTAACCTAACCTAACCTAACCTAACCTAACCTAACCTAACCTAACCTAACCTAACCTAACCTAACCTAACCTAACCTAACCTAACCTAACCTAACCTAACCTAACCTAACCTAACCTAACCTAACCTAACCTAACCTAACCTAACCTAACCTAACCTAACCTAACCTAACCTAACCTAACCTAACCTAACCTAACCTAACCTAACCTAACCTAACCTAACCTAACCTAACCTAACCTAACCTAACCTAACCTAACCTAACCTAACCTAACCTAACCTAACCTAACCTAACCTAACCTAACCTAACCTAACCTAACCTAACCTAACCTAACCTAACCTAACCTAACCTAACCTAACCTAACCTAACCTAACCTAACCTAACCTAACCTAACCTAACCTAACCTAACCTAACCTAACCTAACCTAACCTAACCTAACCTAACCTAACCTAACCTAACCTAACCTAACCTAACCTAACCTAACCTAACCTAACCTAACCTAACCTAACCTAACCTAACCTAACCTAACCTAACCTAACCTAACCTAACCTAACCTAACCTAACCTAACCTAACCTAACCTAACCTAACCTAACCTAACCTAACCTAACCTAACCTAACCTAACCTAACCTAACCTAACCTAACCTAACCTAACCTAACCTAACCTAACCTAACCTAACCTAACCTAACCTAACCTAACCTAACCTAACCTAACCTAACCTAACCTAACCTAACCTAACCTAACCTAACCTAACCTAACCTAACCTAACCTAACCTAACCTAACCTAACCTAACCTAACCTAACCTAACCTAACCTAACCTAACCTAACCTAACCTAACCTAACCTAACCTAACCTAACCTAACCTAACCTAACCTAACCTAACCTAACCTAACCTAACCTAACCTAACCTAACCTAACCTAACCTAACCTAACCTAACCTAACCTAACCTAACCTAACCTAACCTAACCTAACCTAACCTAACCTAACCTAACCTAACCTAACCTAACCTAACCTAACCTAACCTAACCTAACCTAACCTAACCTAACCTAACCTAACCTAACCTAACCTAACCTAACCTAACCTAACCTAACCTAACCTAACCTAACCTAACCTAACCTAACCTAACCTAACCTAACCTAACCTAACCTAACCTAACCTAACCTAACCTAACCTAACCTAACCTAACCTAACCTAACCTAACCTAACCTAACCTAACCTAACCTAACCTAACCTAACCTAACCTAACCTAACCTAACCTAACCTAACCTAACCTAACCTAACCTAACCTAACCTAACCTAACCTAACCTAACCTAACCTAACCTAACCTAACCTAACCTAACCTAACCTAACCTAACCTAACCTAACCTAACCTAACCTAACCTAACCTAACCTAACCTAACCTAACCTAACCTAACCTAACCTAACCTAACCTAACCTAACCTAACCTAACCTAACCTAACCTAACCTAACCTAACCTAACCTAACCTAACCTAACCTAACCTAACCTAACCTAACCTAACCTAACCTAACCTAACCTAACCTAACCTAACCTAACCTAACCTAACCTAACCTAACCTAACCTAACCTAACCTAACCTAACCTAACCTAACCTAACCTAACCTAACCTAACCTAACCTAACCTAACCTAACCTAACCTAACCTAACCTAACCTAACCTAACCTAACCTAACCTAACCTAACCTAACCTAACCTAACCTAACCTAACCTAACCTAACCTAACCTAACCTAACCTAACCTAACCTAACCTAACCTAACCTAACCTAACCTAACCTAACCTAACCTAACCTAACCTAACCTAACCTAACCTAACCTAACCTAACCTAACCTAACCTAACCTAACCTAACCTAACCTAACCTAACCTAACCTAACCTAACCTAACCTAACCTAACCTAACCTAACCTAACCTAACCTAACCTAACCTAACCTAACCTAACCTAACCTAACCTAACCTAACCTAACCTAACCTAACCTAACCTAACCTAACCTAACCTAACCTAACCTAACCTAACCTAACCTAACCTAACCTAACCTAACCTAACCTAACCTAACCTAACCTAACCTAACCTAACCTAACCTAACCTAACCTAACCTAACCTAACCTAACCTAACCTAACCTAACCTAACCTAACCTAACCTAACCTAACCTAACCTAACCTAACCTAACCTAACCTAACCTAACCTAACCTAACCTAACCTAACCTAACCTAACCTAACCTAACCTAACCTAACCTAACCTAACCTAACCTAACCTAACCTAACCTAACCTAACCTAACCTAACCTAACCTAACCTAACCTAACCTAACCTAACCTAACCTAACCTAACCTAACCTAACCTAACCTAACCTAACCTAACCTAACCTAACCTAACCTAACCTAACCTAACCTAACCTAACCTAACCTAACCTAACCTAACCTAACCTAACCTAACCTAACCTAACCTAACCTAACCTAACCTAACCTAACCTAACCTAACCTAACCTAACCTAACCTAACCTAACCTAACCTAACCTAACCTAACCTAACCTAACCTAACCTAACCTAACCTAACCTAACCTAACCTAACCTAACCTAACCTAACCTAACCTAACCTAACCTAACCTAACCTAACCTAACCTAACCTAACCTAACCTAACCTAACCTAACCTAACCTAACCTAACCTAACCTAACCTAACCTAACCTAACCTAACCTAACCTAACCTAACCTAACCTAACCTAACCTAACCTAACCTAACCTAACCTAACCTAACCTAACCTAACCTAACCTAACCTAACCTAACCTAACCTAACCTAACCTAACCTAACCTAACCTAACCTAACCTAACCTAACCTAACCTAACCTAACCTAACCTAACCTAACCTAACCTAACCTAACCTAACCTAACCTAACCTAACCTAACCTAACCTAACCTAACCTAACCTAACCTAACCTAACCTAACCTAACCTAACCTAACCTAACCTAACCTAACCTAACCTAACCTAACCTAACCTAACCTAACCTAACCTAACCTAACCTAACCTAACCTAACCTAACCTAACCTAACCTAACCTAACCTAACCTAACCTAACCTAACCTAACCTAACCTAACCTAACCTAACCTAACCTAACCTAACCTAACCTAACCTAACCTAACCTAACCTAACCTAACCTAACCTAACCTAACCTAACCTAACCTAACCTAACCTAACCTAACCTAACCTTTTTTTTTTTTTTTTTTTTTTTTTTTTTTTTTTTTTTTTTTTTTTTTTTTTTTTTTTTTTTTTTTTTTTTGATTTCGCAGGAGAAATGCACTTACGCACTACCGGGCCACGCGACGCGGCCCGAGTGTGGGACTCGCCTAAAACCGGCTCTACCCACTAAAACTCCTGCGTCCGCTTCTCTGTGCCATAAGGTGGCGGGGGAGGTGGTAAACTCCTTGCGGATTATTCCACCATCCCGCCGGCACTCGCCAGCCTTGCCGGCGTTCTTCCCGGCTGAGGGAGACCCCAGCAACTACGTCTCAAATGCGCACGGTGTGCGGAAACACCGCGCGCTACTCCTCTAGGAAGCGGTCATGACGTCGCTTCCATCTGCGCCACCCCTGATGGAGCTGGGGTGTGCGCTGTTTGCGTCGAGGCAGCTGCGGCCCTCCGTCGCTTGGTGGACCTGGGCAGGGACCCTCTACAAGAGGGAGACCCAACTCTATGGCCCGCGGGTAGACCTGCCGCTGAGCATACGGAGCAACAAGGGTCGCCGGAACAGTCGGCGACCTTGTGCCCCTTTTGACCGCAGCGGAAACACTCATCACTGCGGTCGATCTCCGAGGTGCATTGCACCGTTGTATGTCCCACTATGAGGCATCGGTAGCAGCGCAAGCGCATAAAGGGTAATACCCGCACCCGCGCTACCACCCAGCCCACCAAGAGCTTCGAACTGGCGACCTTCTTCGCCGCAGCCACTGGACAACGAACGAACAAGGTGCCACTTCCCGATCGGGAGAATCGAAGACGCCCCGCCTTGACTGAGTCGACGGGGCAGTTCCCACATTTGGCCACGGCCTCTGTCACCTCCGCCACGGTTATAGAATCGTCCAGCCCAGAAATGCGCATATCAGCGCATTTCTCGGGCCGGGCGATTTTTACAGTATCGGCCGGCAAGACCTCCCTTAGCTTCGCAGCCAGTTGGTCAGCTTTGCCGGCGCTTGTGGCCCCTGCAACTTCCAATATACGGGCACCTGTTGCCCCCTTCCTTAATTTTACGCCGGGGATACCCAACTCGGCAAGCGACACCTTGTCCCTCGCACGAGTTAGGATGGACGCATAGGTCGCGCCTTTATCTTCCGCACCGGGCTGCAGCGTCAAAACGACAGCCGCAGACCGGGGCGGGCGCAACCGTGGTTCCTGCTTTTTTCCTTTTTCCACCTTTTCCGACTTCTGCATTTTCGGAGTAGTAGGGGAAACCTCTTTTGTTGTCTTCTCCATCTTCTTACGCTTCCTCTTCTTTTTCTTCCTCTTCTCCACCCCGGTCCACCCCTCCATACTTGTTGGGGCTTCCTGAGTGGGGGAAGAAAGCACCGGTGAGATCTCCGGGGCCACAGTGGGCTGGGTACTTTGGTCCCTGCCCTTGCCTTTACCCTTGACTTTTTTGGGCCTTGGCTCCTGCGACCCTGCAACGACGTCAGCGGTAGTCCGCATTGGTGTAGTCTCTAAGGCTGGCTTAGCCATAGAGGCTGCCTCCACTTCTGTATCCCCTCTTAGTGGGGGCCGAACACGCCTCTCCGGCAAGAGCCGGTCTGCTACAGAGGCCATCTTGGCGTCCATCATGTTGCCTACCTGCAACATGATACGACCCAACATGGCCTCCTGATCTTCCACGGGGCGGTTCTCCTCAGGTTCCGTCTTTCGTCTGGCTAGTTCCTCTCGGATTTGAGCTACTTCCGCGCGCAATACTTTCAGCTCTTTCTCCTGGCGATAGTTCGCCGCGCGGAGTAGCTCTACCTCTTCCCCTTCAGTCCTTTCCTTAAGGGCCGCGACCGCGTCCTGAATGGCCCATGTTGCTTGTTTAAGGGCACGCACCATTGTGCCCTTAATATTCTTCGATTTTTGCGCAACGGTCAGAATAAGGTCGCACCCCTTCTGAGCGTGCGCGGCCAGATCTTCCGAGGAGCGGTGCTCTTTCCGTGAAACTTCCAGGGTTTTGGCCATTGAGAGTATCTGCTCCTCGGCCAAAACCCCGACCTCTTCTTTCTTCGCCTTGATCAGTGCTTCTTTAGCCTGGCGAAGGCCAACGTAGGCACCCGTTGTTGGAGGGCGCCCCCGTGTCCTCTTCGCCGAGCCAGAAGGCTGCACATCCTCGCCAGCCGTGTCGTCTGAGTCCAGCCCGGATTCATGATCACCCGGGCCGGGCCTCTTTCGTCTCAGCCGGCCAGTCGTCTCGACAGTTGAACTGTCGGAGTCCAAATTCTCGCCTAAGTCTATTGCTGAGACGCGTGCCCTCGTGGTACGCGCCCCAGCCCCAAAATCAACACTGCCCGAATCGTGAGTCAAATCAAAGTCCAAATCAGAGTCGCCTAGGTCGTCATTCCGCGAACCGGCAGGTTGCCGGCCCACGCAGCAATTTTTGCCCCCCCCAGAGTACGTGGGGCTGCCGGTACCCGAAGGCACCGGGAGGGATTCCCCAGCTTCGCCGGGACCCTCCTGGGTATACCTTTTAAAATTGCCTGAACTTGCCATGTTTGTTGGTTTGTGGCCCATTCCGGGTGGGCCTACCCCCGTCTCGTCAGCGCTCGCCCGATAACCCTACGCCGCGGCACGCCGACCGCGGTTTCGGGGTGATTTTTTAAAGAGGTTTTCTTCCTCCCAGCCCCACAATGGGCTCCCGGAAACCGGGTTATGAGTGCCGCATCCAAACGCCGTTCTCATGAAGAGAACGGAAAGGAGCGGCGTAGTGGTCCAATTAGTTCCCCAAGGTGCTGGATTGCACCCCAGGTACTAAGCCCCCCCGCCACGACAAGGCTTGGAACCATGGGGGGGAACCTAACCTAACCTAACCTAACCTAACCTAACCTAACCTAACCTAACCTAACCTAACCTAACCTAACCTAACCTAACCTAACCTAACCTAACCTAACCTAACCTAACCTAACCTAACCTAACCTAACCTAACCTAACCTAACCTAACCTAACCTAACCTAACCTAACCTAACCTAACCTAACCTAACCTAACCTAACCCTTATTTTACTAAAATATAAATATATTAGTAAGAGCGAAAAGAAATTTTAATAGCACGATGTAGAAATTTCACTTTTGCGAATAGTTACCACTGTTAACAAATGTTAGGACCATATAGTTTGTAAAGAAAACCCTGTCTAACAATTGAGGGGTATAGAAGCAAAAGCGCTTCAGTCCAAAAATGCATTTTATTACACTGAGTACACCAAATTGTAGCGATAAAAAAAAAAAAAAAAAAAAAAAAAAAAAAAAAAAAAAAAAAAAAAAAAAAAAAATGCAAATATATTATAATCGTCACCATGCAAATCCAAATCAATCCTACATAAAATTCACTTAGAAAGTAATGATTACATGCAAAACCACCTCAATCCAAAATTTGTTAGGAGCAAATCCGCCTCAGTCACAATCAACCAATCAGAAGCAGCCATTTCAAAAGTTCTAAGATGGCGAATCAATTACTTTTCATAGTAAGTTGACTGCGCATAGCGCGTGTTTAATTTGTGTTTTTTATTAAATTACTTATTGTAATGAAACAAAAAATTACACCAGCACGTGCAGGACGAACACGAAAACGTCTGGTAAATAAAAATCAGTGGCGATGAGTGAAGGAAAAGGCAGAAAAGTAACAAACAACTGCCTAATATTTTGGCCGTTGTGATAGGGTAAAGTAGGGTTTGCATAGAAAGCTTCTTCTAAATTTTATTTAAATTTTTATTAAATTAATAATTATTGCAAAAAGCTTCTAACATACTTACATTTTATTCACACTATACTGAATTGTTTTTTTCTGCTTTTAGTAATGGTTTTTTTTTTTTTTGGTTAAGGTACTCTGCAAAAGATATCTCGATTTAATTCTTTTATTTAATTTTTTTTTACAATAAACAAGAATATTATTTTATCTTTACTTTCCATAAATAATTATAATACAATATAATGTACCTTACCTGTAACTAATTTGTTAATAAAATTAATAAAATTCTATATTCTAAACTTTGTTTTATTTTGCAATCGGTGCCTTACGCTATCGCCATTTATTGACAGTTGACGAATTAAATAGTGACATGCAAATTCGCTTCGATCCAAAGCAATGAAAAGCAAACATGCTTTAGTCCAATGCTTAAATGCAAAAACACCTCAGTTCTACACTATTTCTTAAATAATAAAGAATTTATGTATATTTGATTTGATTTGATTATTGTTATTTGAAAAATGTATTCTATTGAATGTACTAACATTCGTTTCTGATAAAAAATACAATTTATTAAGACACAGTGGAAATTTGCGGTTTACTCGGTGTAGGTGTTTTGTGACTGAAGCGTCTTTGCTTTTATACCCCTCAATTAAGGGTTTAAAATTCCTCAAAAAAAAAAAAAAAAAAAAAAAAAAAAAAAGTACATTTGTGTAACAGTACAAGTGCTTATATTATGTAATCAATATGATGCAGTTGCACCAGGTGCCGACCATGGAAAGTATAAATTATATTATTTTTTGGCTGTGCTCAATATTAATGATGCACCTTGGTTATGCCTATACTCATCGGCTTCCAAACAATGTATTTACATATTTGGACATTAAACAATATGGCTATCACTTTATGACCCCACGACAGTAATGCCTACCTGCCATTAACATGGCACTTCATAATATATTGACTTTCTCTTTGAGATTGAGGACTTTAGTTCCTTTTCATTTATCAATATATTTCTGGGGAATACTCTATCCCAACCAGGGAGCAGTCTGATTTGAGGCTCATGAGAGTTGTCAATACCTCATCATTATCGGTTTCAAGTAATACGCATGAAGAGGCTTGGGAGTGTTTGTTAGAAGTATATTACCTGTAACATTTTTTTTTTTCTATATTTGCAAAATACTTGTTTATCAACAAGATTGTTTATTAACAGATGCTAATGGGGAGGTATAAATAAGGTAGGTAATGCTATAGTTTTTTTTTTTTTTTAATAATTAAAAGAAACACCACACAACATGCCAATCTATCGCGCTATACCAATTTATCACGCTGATAGTATTATTGCCGATGCAGTAGTTGAGTTTTTTAATTTAGCGAATTCCTATGATAAATTTCTAATTTGAGCTATATTGACTTCTACGTTGTCTTCGTTAATTTTTAACCCCCAATGCAAAACAGGGGTTGTTATAAGTTAAGGGTGCGTATCTGTGTGTCTGTCTGTGACACCGTAGTACTCAATCAGATGATCTTATTTGGTTGCCTTTTTTTTCCTTAGAAGCTCTGTTTGTCTCTGAGTACCAAAATGTATAACGCGGCTGAGATATGATGTTAAATTCCTTCGATAGCTCACACTCCTATGCTACACATGAATATGGCAGGATTATTTGGTAGCGTAAAGATCCTATAGAACCTAAGGCCCTACTGTTCTTAATGTCCTCTTGTCCTAAGTCCCTAGTGTCCTAGTAGCCTAGCCCTACCATATATGGAATATATACATATATATATATATATATATATATATATATATATATATATATATATATATATATATATATAATATTTGTATATGTATATGTGTTTTATAATATTTATTTTTATTTTAAATCCTCAAATTGACATGTTACCACAACAATATTAATAATAATGTAGTATTATTATTAATATTGTTGTGATTATGAGATTAATATAATTTTTTCAAATGTGCCATATATGTATAATATTACAATTTTTTAATTCTTTTTTTTTTTCTTTTTTGGCATTCGATATTATAATAGAATATTTGATTATTATAAAAGTTAATAAAATCTAATGACTTAAACATGTACTTATATAAATTATTTAAATCAGAATATTAAGAGTAAGAATGTTGAATGTTATTTTAAGTAAATATGTATGGAAACAAGAAACAAGTAATTAAAAAAAAAAAAAAAAAAATTATATAATTTGTAAATTTTAATATTGCATGCCGTTTGGTAGAATGCGTGGTACTTCTTAATTTTAATAACTGCATATTTTTTGCTGTAACCGTATTCTGCGCAATAAATTTTATTTTATATTATTTTATAACCAGGATGACCTAAGGTAGCAGACGGAGAGATGGGAGGTCAGGTATAAAGGTGGTAGTGGTTTTCTCGCTGCTTCCCACAATGAGAGTTTCCTCTCACTACGAAATTGTCAATACCACGAAGTCCAATGGGAAAGAAAGTGGTAGGAAGTCAGGTTTTAAGGTGGTGGTAAAGTCTTTTCACTGCCGCCAGGCCAGAGGTAGGAACCAGGCGATTAAGGGCTTAGATGTTGTCTTCGCCACAGTGATACGTCAGTTTCCTAGGAGATAGTGAAACGATCAAAGACTGATTGAGAAGAATTAAGCAACTTGTACAGCCCTAATTGATATAAAATTTGATATTCTATTCGCACCATGGGCGACATTCGATGGGCGACAGCCCATAACGCTGTGTATATTGCAACGACTTGGTTATTATATTTTTATATTCTTTGGATATGGTAATTTTGACCTGGTGCTGCAAGCTCCCTATTTGAAAAAAAAAAAAAACCGGCACTTTTTACAAGCTTTTGTACTTGCCATTGCAAGATTTATTTAAAAAAAAAAAAAAAAAACTGTTAACAAATACCATTGTATTTGTTAACAGATTTATTAAATCTATCAAACCTCTTTTAGTTCCTGATATTTCATTGAATTGAAACTTGGCAAACTTATGTAAGTTTGGTGTCCAATGTCCATTGAATATTATAATATCGTTTCGAGGGAGCCTGAATGTAGGGATTAAAATTATTAGAATGTGTCAGATGTGGAGTGCTCAGACAACCGAGTTTTGGCTTTTGGCTTCCATTGTTACGAGTACTAAGTTTAAGTAATACTTACGTTGTCAAAGATCTGAAGATGGAGCCAAAAGGGCATCGTAGAACTTACATGTCGTAGAATTACATGCTCATCAAGTGCTACGATAGTTGAGCTTACGCTCGTTGGTTTTGTAATGTGTTTTTTGACAGAATAATGGTCTAAAAATAGAGCCATGAGAGTGTCCCTGGAACTCACAGATAGAAAGTGCTAAGATAGTCGAGTTTAGCGTTGTTTGTCTCCTTGTAATTAGTTTTTTTTATTACTTAAATATTTTTTTGTAAATAAAGCCTAAAGAGCTCCCTCAGAAGTTCCAGATGCAAAATGCTAACTCCTAAACTCAACGAGGTAAATCGATTGAGTTTGAACTCAATTGTCTTGATTTTGGCAAATACTTTACTGGTAAATGGTTTCTAGGGTCTGACGATGGCGCTACAAACTAGCAATAAAAAATAAATCCATCGAGTTTTAGTCGAATTGTTTTTCCGTTGCGAAAACTTTGATAGAGGATAATTTAGCTATAAGAAGTCCCTTAGATCTCCTAAGTGTAACAAGATAAATCAAAGCCCCCATGTTGGCCCCTGCCCCCATTTGAAGAATAGACTAACTGCCGTTCTGCCAGACTTGTAATAGAATTACACAACGTCTCGCCTGGTCTTTGGTACCTCCGCCTTAGCTATTACTACTAAATTAGCTTCTTTAATTTTTAATTAATTAACTATACCTACCACAATGGCGTCAATGTCAATGGTGTAAATGGCGCAATGACGTTAATGCTTGTCATTCTCATATTCTGGTTTGAAAGGAAAGGTAGCCAGTAGACATGTGGCGTTGCTATTCTGTCACACACATAACAACGCAACATAAACATCTCTGGTGTGTGTATGCAAAGGGTTTTTTCCCATTAGTAGAGCCATATGTTTGTTTGCTATATAATGATACATAAAAAACATTCTGTTGATGGATGATTGTCAGGGTCTGATAATGGAACTGAAGATAACTATTGAGACTTATCAAAAATATGTAATTAAACCACGCATTCCACATCCCTATTGAGTTCAGGATTATTGATACCTAGATTCTGAAGATGAAGATGGAAGATAAATAAATAAAATCTTGTTCTATAAAGAAAATCCTCGTTTGCTGTCTAATGACATATAAAAGAAACATTTTGTTGATGGATTATAGTCAGTCTCGGATTATGGAATTGAAGATAACTATTGAGAGATATCAAAAATGTGTAATTAAACCACGCATCCCTATTGAGTTCAAGATTATTGATACCTAGATTCTGAAGATGAAGATGGAAGATACACGAAGAAAATTGTGATATTGAAATAACATGGTAACTTTTACCTGTTGTTAAAGATGGAGCTGAAAAGTTATCAAAAGATGTTGTAATTAAACTACGTATTGAGTTCAGGATTATTGATACTTAGTTTTTGTAGATGAAAACGGAAGAATATCTTGATATTGCATTAACATGGTAACTTTGACTTGATGCTATTAGATTCGCATTTGACGTTTATCAGCCTTTTTTATGTTCTGCTCCGAAGTTGAGGCCTATTTAATGAATGATAATTGTAGTAGTTACATTGTAGTTTTCTAGCAGATGATTAGATTGCGTTTTTTAAATTGGAGTCTGTCAGGTGGTTCTTAATTATGATTTAATAGAAACTGTTCATGAAATCAGTTGGTGAAAGGTAATAAGCAGCTTGTACAAGTCTGATCGATACATTTGGATTTCTGTTACTTCAATGATATTGTAATGACAGCTTATATAGCAAATATCGTGTTCTGTTCCGTGAATGATGCACATGAAACCAAAGGTGGTTTAATAATAAAGAAACGTGTTGGGGTTTTTAGATTTTTAAATTAGCGTTATGGGTTCATTTGATGTTTGCGGTTTTGGTGGCACGTTCATCAAGTGGTAATATACACTGTTGAGTTCCACCAGTATGGTGCCAAGGCAGCCACTGTGGTGGCGACGAGAGAAATTTTGCTACACTGTAGCAGTCGAAAGTTTTTTATGTATATATTATTTTATTATAATCATAGTTTTAACATATAACGCAATTGTACACTGTGTTCTACTTATATTTGTGCATTCTCGCTTCTCGGGTCTACTGGTAGACACCTTTTTCAGAGATAAGCTCGCCCTTTGTACATGTTTTATATAAACTGTTTATTTTTAAGAGTTTTATTTTGTGCACAATAAAGTGTTAAATAAATAAATAAGAAAATGTTAATTATAATATTTTCCAATTTGATAAATGAAATACCACTGTAATTTTAATTTCCTTTCTTGTGAATAAGGAACCTGTAGATTCATTCATAATACACGAAGAATGTGTTTGAAGTGTGACATTTGTCTACAAAATAAAATAAAAAACATTTGAGTTTGACAATACTTGCCACGTCCATTCTCTTTCAGGCCTCGAACTCTTGTGGCTCCCACACCTGCTGGCTGCTACTGGCTGCTGCTGCTCCCACAATATTATGGTAGCTGATATGTTACGTATCAGATACTTTTATAAGCCGTAATATTCTAAAGCCATAAAAAGCTATATGCATCACTCTATTGGTGTATGCATTCAGATAACGATGGCAACGAAGAAGGCTCCAAATTTTTTTGTCTTCCCATTCAACTATGAGAATGGCGAAAGAGAGAGAGAGAGAAAGAGAGAGAGAGAGAAAGAGAGAGAGAGAGAGATTAAAATACCCGACCAACCGTGGGTGCAACTCTTTCACTAGCTTTCGCCTTTTACACTATTTCCAAAGTAGGTGTAATAAATAAAAGGCAAGTTACAAACGATCGTTTTATATTTTCATGTCTATCAAAAGAAATTCGAGTAATGTTCGATCACGTGAGTTCGTCGTATAAAGTATATTATGTACAGCGGTGTGGAGTGCGGTGTGGGGTGCGGCGTCAGCGCGGCGGCGGCGGGCGCGGCTTGGCGGTGGCGTACGCGATCTCGGAGAGGCGCACGTCGATGGGCGCGCGCTCGTCGTACAGCGTGGGCGCCTGCAGGATGATGCCGGCCGACCCCACCAGCACGGCCAGCGTGAAGATCCACAGGAACAGCCGGTCCAGCACCATCGCCACGTACTTCCAGTCCTCCTTCACCTGCGACACGGGACACGGTGTTAGCCGACCTGCATGTACCACGTGCAACCGAATAACGGGAAAGCTTGTTAATATGTTAATGAGATCAATAAGTGTGTTTGTCAGTGAGAGAGAGGTAGAAGATAAATTACGAGAAAAAATTATGCCCTTCATATTTTAGCTGTTGTACCTCAATGTTTGTGTGTGTGTTGGTCCGGGCTCCTTTGAAGAATAGGCCAACTGCGGTCCTGCATGTAGATTGTAGAAGGCAACCGATTGGCCGATTGGCACTACTAAGTGGTAGAATTCCGCAACTTCTCGCCCGGGTGTTTGGTACTTACCATCGACTTACTTCTTCCTGTCGCAATAGCGTCAATGCTTGTCACTGTCGTGTTCCGGTTTGGAAGGTAAGGTAGCCTTAGGCATGTGGCATTGCCATCCCGCCACATGAATAGGAACACACCATTAGCATTTGTGGTGTCTATAGGCGATGGTTTCTCATTCCATTAGAAAGCCATCTGCTTATTTGCTATCTAGTGAAATAAAACAAAAGGTTGTCAAATGTACGATACGATTTTGGTCAGTTTCGAAGTCCGAGTTAAATCTAAATTATTACACAAAGTTACAACGTTAGCGTTGTGCCTGCGTTTTGTGACTCAATTATTAGAAAATGACTGCTACACACATACATGACTTGTATACTTTATGAAGTGTTTGAATGTTCATATCAGAGAATTTAGTGCACTACGAACTAGAGAGGCTATGTTAAGTAGAAGTAGTGTTTCATTTCATTAATGTCAAAATTAAGCAGCAATAAAGTGTATGATAGAGTAAAATATATATTCGCGACCAAAAGTTCGTGGCTGCTGTGAATTTCATGACATTTACGCGTTACATTTAACTCTCTGATCATTTAACTCTGATATACTCGTATAATACATAGGTGCAGTCGATGGACTACACTTTAGTGAAACACAGATGGCATGGCGCATGCCTTATTTAGTACGTTACAAGTCTTTGGTTAATATCAGGGATTTACTTTTTTACTTTAAATTATAATAATAATATTATAATAATTAAACTAATTTATTATGCCTCGTATATTAGAGAGTAACGTTGCATCATGTAAAAGTACGTGTAGAGTTATAGTAATGTATTAATAAATACGTATATGGATGCGACACATCACTTATATTCCATACATTACTACTCTACATACTCCGTACTTTTAAATTATATAACGCAACCAGCCGATCAATTTCAGCTTCACCGTTTTGGGCTGTACAGATGCGGCGACAGTCGTCGCTGGCTAGTGTCAGCAAAGCTGATTTCCACTATCCTAATATGGAAGTGGACAGCCGTTAATGCCCCTATTGTTACAGAGTTTCACAGAACGCGCGATAGGGGGTACCTTTTGCCTATTGCCAAGGGAGTGTTTGTATCCGAGGGTAATTAGCTAGGCACGATAATCGATTGAACAGTTTGGGTTAATCTTTCGTTTTTGTAACTGTGATTCATACATGTAGGTGGAAGCGGTTTTATATTGTCTTTGCAAGCACGTCTGCAGTTGCTATTTGGGTCTCAGTTCGAATGGAAATATTATGTAACTTCAGATAAGCTGTTGTTCTTTACTTCTAACTATACCTAGTTTAAAAAAATAAATGGACATACAACTAGGCGTGAGTGCGGCGAACACAGAGCAGAGGATACGGCAAACTCATGAGAGTATTGGTGTAGCGAGCTGCGTTACCCTAGTGGACTCCTCCTCCTTTCTTGTCTGGTCGGCGATGTAGTTTATGCCGTCGATGGCCTTGTGAAGCTCGGGACAGCGGTGCCAGCGGCGTAGCGCGTCGCACAGCGCGGGCGCGTCGTGCACACGGCACGCGCCGCCCTCCGCGCCCGCCCCCGCGCCCGCGCCCTCCTCCACGCTCTCGAGCCCGCCGCCACCCATGCCAAGCCCGCCGCCGCCCATGCCGCCCAGTGCACCCATGGGCAGCACCACCGGGGACCAGCCCTCACTGCTCACCAAACCTGCACTGTTAAACATTCACCCATTAACTTTATTAAAGAATCGCTAAAACCGCCATATCCTCAAGGAGGTAGGCAGTAGTACAACCAGTGCACCCAAGACTAGCCGAAGATGCTTAATCCCACAAATGTGAGAGGTAGCTAGCCTATCGCCAACCGGGCACTTATCCAATCCCGGGCAACGTTGTTTTTATCAGACAACTGGATGAAATACAGTTTTGAATTGCCCGACCCGAAAATCGAACCCGGCACCTCATTTGGTTAATATCGACACCGGACCACTAGACTACAGAGGCGATGAACCTTGTTTAAGGAGTGCAAACACATATATTCACGGGTATTTTCTTACGGGGTTGTCAAAGAAAACCAGTTAATAATAATTATCAGTGTGCTTTACCTCTTGAACATTTATATTTCAGATGATTTACCACCTGTTTACGTGCCAATAATAAAGGATCATCTGAAAATAGGCTGCAGAGTTCTAAAACCGCCCGACCGTCTCTTTCACAATTACCTTTCCTTTTCCTGCCGAAAAAGTGTCGGTGCTCGTCACTGACGTGTTCCGGTTTGAAAAATAAAATTGTTAATGTGGCACGATAACCACAGTACATGAATAGCGACGCATCAATAATATCTATAGTGTATATATGTGATGGTTATCTCTTTCCGTTAGCGGAATCATCTACTTGTTTACTTTTACGAAAATCTGTAAAAAAGTCCTTCTGCCGGCCAGTTTTAATGCATAATATTTGTAAATTTGTGATTATGTACGTCAAATTTTATATTTTTTTACCTTTACTAGAGATCGAGTTCCGCTACATTCGTCCGGATTTAGTATCACCATATTACGTGTTTCTATTCGAGTAACGTTAGTGTTTGTCACTGTCGAGTTCTAGTTTGAGGGGTGAAGTAGTCAGTATAATGTGACCTTTAAACCCACCACACGGATCTCTCGTTTGTATAGGCGATGGTTAGTTCTTGTTATTAAAAGAGATATCTGCTTGTCTGCTGCCCTTTTATATAAAAAAACATAAGCTAGAAAACAAGCTGATGATTTTTCTCATAGAATCTATTGATACGTGATCTTCGTGTGTTAACAAAGAGTGTTGCTATTGGTCTGGAAATTGACAGTAAAATGTTATTGCGTGTTTGAGTTGTTTTCTGTTCTTAACAGGAGTAGGTGCGGCGGTGTCTCCAGGATGTTACAGAGTTCTAGTATAGCTTTTATTTACGTTTCACGAGCAGGCAGGCGGAAAGGCGATGTCCTGTGCTGCAAGAAAGGTTCTTTCTCACAACCAAGGGGCAGCAATGAAATATCAAAGAACAAGATTTATAAAGAGGATATCGTTTAAAAGTGAAGTGTGAGTTAATGAGTGCGTGTTGACTCACAAGCGCGAGCGGTGAGGGTCGGGGCGGTAGTGCGGGCGACGCATGACGAGCAGGCGCGGCAGCACGTGCACGAACACGCGCCGCACCCACGGCGCCATCGAGTGCGTCTGCGGCGACCGGAAGTGCACGTTCAGCACCACCACCGTCACGCAGATACTGCACACGACACCGCGCTGTACTCCGCGTACTGTACCACTCCGTACGTACCAGTGTATCCAGTACACGTACATATACATAAATACACTTTGTCGACTTTAACTTAACACAAACTTAGAATGTTCGAGGTAGCTCACGAAACCCTAAATTTCAACTATTTGTACTGCTATCTAATTAATAATGTTTAGAAAATGAACAAGTTGTGAGCTTTCAATTCCTACAACACAAAATTCCTCGCGGTTACTCGTCATGCGCGATATAAAATTTATCATTCATTGTGAAATGAGACATTCTAACGTAACGTAATGAAATGTTATTTTAATCCAACTTGAAGCCGGTATATGAAAATTATTTCAACTTAACTGGTATAAACACTTATTAACACTTATTAGATACATCTGGGAGAGAACTTACTACTGACATGGGAACTGCCTCTGGTGAGATAGTGGGATATAACAATCGAAATATTTACGCTCGCATATCTCAATAATATAGACGTTGACGACGGAATACGTTCGTGAAATAAAATAAATACGTTATAAATTATTGGAGCTTCAGTTAAAATATTTATATTAGAAAACTTGATCAATGAATTGCCGTTGGGAGTTAAAGTTTTAGTTTGACATCCACACACTGCACCTCGACGACGCACCGATGAAGTGACGTTGCCATCCCAATGCGGTCGCTTCACGAAGTGAATAAAATAGAATTATTGTGTAGAAGTCAAGCAGCGGATATCAACTGCACTGAAATGGTCATAATTATGATGACTTATATGCATAAACTAATTGCAACTAATATCTTGATTTTATTTTTGGGTTAACGTAATGAGGTCCCAGGAATAAACTTTGTTAATTAATAATAAACTGATTTCTTGTAAACAGCTTCATTTTGACGAGGCGCCCATCTTTTCTATTTTCGAAAAATGTCGGATTGAGTAACTAATAAAGACAGATGAAACTTTACGGGTAGGACAAAGGAACCCTTGGATTATAATAATAATTGTAAAGCTGTTGTAAGAAAATTAGATTGTTTTTAAAATTGATTAATTTCAATTTAAAAATCATAATTCCGAATAAGTAAGTAAGTAAGTAAGTAAGTAAGTAAGTAACTAAGTATGTAAGTAAACAGTTTTTTAACACTGGAGGACTCGTCAGAAAAACCGTCGAATGTGTAGGACAAAAGTTTTTTTCGTGTTGTTCATAAAATAATCAATGCAATTAAAGCAAAAACATAATTATTGTTTTTAATAAAATATTTTTCCTTCACCGAATTAAAATATTCGAAGCACCCTAACCATAATAGTTACACGATTAGAGATTTTTTGAAGATAGAAAAGATTTGCGTCTCGTCATAACGAAGCTGTTCTTAAAAATCAGTTTGTTATTATTAATAAAAAGTTTGTTCCTGGTACCACGTAAGTAAGTAGGTAAGTAAGTAAGTAAGTAGGTAGGTAAGTAAGTAATTAAGTAAGTTTGTAAGTAAAGAGTTTTTTTAAAACGCTGATCAGATCAGTGTCAACTGTTGAGTAAAAGTAGAACACAATGAGACGACGAAGAGTAAAGAATACGTCATAGACTGACATTTGGATAGTGATTATTGTAGAAAGTAATGGCTATTTTTATTCTATGGATTCCAGTAGGGATGCAGACGATACATATTCTAGAAACAGTGACATTTTAACATTGATATAAAAAACCCAAGATACACAATCAGTGTCTCAAAAACGTCCTCCAAAAATGAGCGCACAATTTTAAATTGTGCGCTCATTTCAAATAGAATCGCGTCGGTTGAGACAGTTTTATTTCTTTTTGTACATTGCTTTGTAAAAACAACTATAACCCTTGCGCTTAAGGTTGGATATGCAAAAACATATGTTTTAGCCATATCTATAACTACTTATGTGAAATTAGGGACAGTTTTGAGTGTCAGTTTTGTTCGAAACTGTGCATCTTGGGTTTTTATATCAATGCATTTTAATGAAAAATATCGATGTTCATCATCAACATTCTTAATCATAAAACATCGATGCATCGATATCAATTTATATCATATTTTCTCTCATGTTGGCAAAGAAACCGCTATCTATCTATTTTAAGATCTTTGGTATTATTGAGTGAGTAAACTTAAATCACTATTGCTACAGAGGTTTTGGTTTAATGCGAAATGGTTGTGTTCCATAACGATTGGCGTCACAGCGCAGACCGCTACCGAACTGATTGCTCAGTCTGTCATCACATTGCATTTATCACATTTATAGCTTGGGCATATAAAGTAATATCAAAAAATCTTTCGTATTGCGTTGTGTAATCGGAAAGCTTTTATCAATGTCTGAGATAATAACTTTTTAAACACAGTAAGACTGCAGCAACCCACTTCTCACTTCCTGTATCAGATATCACCAAACCAAATTAAAATGGTACCACAAGGGAAGTATACGCGGACCAAATGGAAAGTAGATTGAAAATAGAGTAGTGGTGGGCGTTTAATGAACGAACAGTTTTTTTAGATTGTTTCTTAAGCGTGAACGAATAAACAATCTAACGTTCTTTGATAAACTAGTTTGTCTATGTATGAACTATGCAATGCGTCTTTATAACGTTCGCGTATGGACTGTTGGTTTCGTGGCACGATCTGCGCAACCAAAATAGGTATCATATTCACAACGCCGACGAGGGGCGTAGAACTCGAAAGTGGCCGTGTGATTATTTTTACATAAAATGAAATGAACTTCTAAATACGCCAGGTGGATGTCTATCTATTATCAATATTTCATTTTATAAATGAAACACTTTTAAAAATATAAATTTTATAATAATAAATAAAACCGCCAGTCCTAAGCCTGGAAAAAGTATGAAGGGGAGTTCAGTTCATTTCTATAAACAGTTAATTTAGGTAAATAATAATCTTCGTAGAACGATAACTAGGTGCAACGTAATAATCATATTCAGTCTAGGAAGAAAACTAGTCGAAAATTAAACTGTTTTTTCAACTAGTTAATCGTTTACGATAAACGGTCTCGTTGCGTCGACGAAAAATACGCCCACGACCCACCACTAAAATAAAGTATATTCCTTCACAGATTTACTGTGTATTTCTTTTAATATTTCATTTAACAATATTCAATTTATATGGATAATTATTTTATTTTTCACACGTATGTAACTTTGTTCAGACAAAAATTCTAAAAACTATATTTTTGGCTTTGATATCGATTGTAGATCAGGCCCTGAGTATTCTTTAAAAAAATATTCAATGTACAGTTTTGACTTTCTACGATTTTATTATATGTATAGATTACTTTATTTCTTTTACAGAATAAAAATTGCCTCTGTGGTTTAGTGGTCCGTGTCGATCTTGACTGCCTGAGGTCCCGGGTTCGATTCCCGGGTCTAGAAATTCAAAAATGTGTTTTTTCAATTTTCTGGACGACTGGCGTCTCACAATGAAGGTTGCGTCAGCGCATCCCCAACACAATGTTGTTAAATACATATTAATTGCTTGTTAAAATTAATTTGCGTTTTGGAAAGCGGCCGTAAGTGTCTTCGGCTGGGTGCACTAATTATACCTCTGCTACAGACTCAAAACATATTGATATATTTAAGTTTTCTAGGCCACGTTTTGTATACAAATATTATTTCGAAAATGATCCTTCGTATGTATTTAAACTGTATAGCGCTGTTCAAGTCGAACGAACAGTCTCTCAGGGGAAGTTTAAGCATGGAGCCAGATGATCTGAGTGGGGGCAGACGCGACTGTAAGGAATAAAAATTTGATTACGCACAGTTGTTAATAAAAATGGTGCTTTGTAGTTTAGACTTTTGTGTAGGTATATTTGTATGTCAGTGTATATTTAATGTGTATGTCTGATATCGTCTTATAAATGAGATTATTTTCTTTGAACCTTTGACCGGTGTTACTACACCAGTTAAGAGTTCAAAGAAAATAACTACTAGACTTATTTGGTAAAACTACCAATTCACATTAATTTTTTCACCGGATAGCTACAGACAGTAGACAGCCGTGTTTTGCTGCACATCGCAGAGTGCACACATTCCAAACATAATAGAAGCCTTGTTGCCTGAATTAAATGGTAAAACAAAAATAAAATAATAAATAAAATAATACTCGAATACAGGAAAAATCTTGTCCGATCGTCAAAGGTATTATTTGGTATCTTAGTAGGATCGTATGTGTGTAAATATTTGAAGATATTGATAGATAAACTTTCCCGTTCCAAAATAATGAAGTAACCTTTCATTATATTTTTAAATATTACCTATGACAACACAAGATGTGATACAATAATATTATGTACTATTTGTGAAAGGAACGTCAGACAAAGGCCGCTGCATCTGAGTCGGCATAGTAATACCTGCGTTACAATATTTACTAAATATTTGTGAAATTAAAGGATAAATACCACCATGTCAAAATAAAATATTATTTTCATTATACTAAATAGAATCAATGATCAATGTCGGCAAAAAGTAATAATAAAATGATTCTATATCTACTTGTGCCCCTTTTGGGTCAGACATTGTTTTTGTATTCACTGTATGTAGTCACAAACAATGTATGTGAATACGCACACACACACATTGAATTACATGTGGGCAACGTTTGTTGAGAATCTAAGCACTTGTGTGTGGCTGTGATGGATTTGTAGGCTCTCTGTTATATTTTTGTACCGATTCCCACCTTTGCAAACTGACATTCTTCACGCTATCTGCCTTATCTTTACCCCATACAAGCAGTTCACTAAAAATATTCGCCTTCACTACGGAGGGCGCACTCACCTAAAAGTATCTAGTATCATGGTGAAGAGCACGAACTTGCCGAGCAGCGGCACGACGAGTGAGGTCGGCGGAATGATCTCGGCCAGCAGCAGGAAGAACACCGTCAGCGACAGCAGGATGGAGATGGACAGCGACACCTTCTCCCCGCTGTCCGACGGCAGGTAGAACACCAGCACCGTGAGGAACGAAATGCCCATGCACGGGATGATGAGGTTCACCGTGTAGAACAGCGTTTTCCGCCGCATCGTAATGTTGAAAGTGATGTCCAGGTACGGCTCATCGCAGCACGTGTAGAACTTCTCGTTCCTGCTTCAACAAATACGCGGCTCAGTTACTGTACAGTCTTTACTACTTATCACTGAGCTCAACCAACAACAACACACTTATTAGGGTTCCAAATTAAACTAGGAACCCTTTTAGTTTCAGCGCCCGTCAGTCCGCACGATAACTCAGAGATCCTTATTGCTATTTGCTAGAAATCGATGCACATCGTTGTTACGCTAATGTCACCCGTTGGCAATACCGTTGTTTCCGCCACCGGTGTGAGACATCCAACTTATATACTGGCCGGGGAACATCAAACATGTTTAATGTTTACAGTTTGGCGTTTTTATAAACGTTGTAACACTATCGTACCTACTTCAATGTAAAAACATTTATAAGAATTAATACGAGTTAATGTAAACAAGGCAAAACATTGAAATATAAAGTTTTTAATTTTTTTATTCGATCATGTCGTTAGTCGAGTGGTTAGCGAACCAAACTACAAATCGAGAGGGCTTGGGTTCGATTCCCGACGGGGACAAACAATTGTGCGATGAACATAAATGTTTGTATTTCTGGATTTCGGTGTTTATTATGTATGTTATAGTATCCATATATTTATTTCTATGTATTAGTATTGTTGACTAGCACCCACAACACAAGAAAATAATTTGTTTGTTTTGCGGTTAGATCAATTCGTGTAATATATCCACCGAAAATTATAAAACGAAATTATAACCATAAATTATAATTTAGCTAAAAATTTGCATTTGCATTTAAAAAGATGATTCTCATTTCCACGAAATTAATTCAAGCACGCCATTTAGGTATCGTCGCTCGCATCCACCGTTTAATACACAGTTGGATTCATATTTCATTCGCAAGTATCGGCCATCGGGCATCGCCGTGATTGACATCGGTCGTTGTCGGATATGGTCGGAATTATTCGATATCTGTCATCGCGTTGAATGGTGTTACTCCCATCCGTTGTTGAACATTTCGGTATCGGATGCCGCCAAGGATGACTCACATCGTTGGTAAACAACGTTTGATGAAAAACGGTCACCTCTACTAGAAAGCTGCAATTGGCACGAATATCCATATCAGTCACGTCAACAAAGTGGTCACATAAAATCTTGAATAATATTTTTTTCAGGGTAGCTGCAGTGGGGATGTTAATTTTATTTTTCTCACGTACACCATTGTGTGGGGTACCATTGGATAGGTTTTTAAAAATATTGTAGGTATGTGATAACAAGTTTTCGATTTAGGGACTCGTTTGTAAAATATTAACTTTTAAGTGCTAATTTTTGTTAGTAAAGTGTTCCCTCCCCCTCTGCAGGCTAAACGACTATTTTTTGGGGTGGAAAAAATCGTGGCAGTAGTAAATATAAGGAAATTAAAAGGAAAACTATCACGGTTTAGAAGGCTTTACAAGATTTTGAGTAAGATTCGATCTGATAAAATGTAGGCTTAGAGATTTTACAGGCGTCTTAAAAATACATAATATCGCCATTATGGTCCAGTGGTCCGGTGTCGGTGTTGACCACATGAGGTTCCAGGTTTGATTCCCGAGTCGGACAATCGTCAAAAAAATAACGTGTTTTTTTTTTAGTTTTCTGGTAAAAATCACGTTGCCGGGATTGAATAAGTGGCCAGTTGGTCTATCCTATTGCTCTCGCTTGCCCCCTATCACATCCCGGATTAGCCGAAGATAGTTAGTCCCATAGGACTAACTATCTTCGGCTAATCCGGGATACACTGGTTGTACCTCTGCCTACCTCTTCGGGGATATGAGCGTAAAGATACTACTACTAAAAATATATAATTGTAATAATTTGATAAAATATTTAAATTCCTTTGCTAAATTTAAAATTCTGAGAAGTGTGCAACATAGAATTGATATGGATGTGTTTCCGTACTTGTGCGGTGTAGTTGTGGTGATGTGGTGGTGGCGTTACCTGACGGCCGGCACCTCGAGGATGTCCCACTCGACGGAGGTGTAGAACTCGCTGAGGTCCACGCCCAGCTCCACCACGTTGGTGCCGCGCGCCTCGTCGATGTGGCGCAGGTCTACCTGGAGTCGGGGACCACCATCACAGTGACACATTGGACTCAACACCAATGTGTAGCATGTGGTATGAAGCCATATTATTAATTCTTACTTAAAACTTAAAAAGTATCATCACGCCTAGTTCCCTTGCGGGGTAGGCAGAGTAAACCCAACGTCTATAGACGTTCCAGTTCACCGCGATTCACCGGTTTGTCGGTTGGCGAGATAAATGGTGATCCTCATCGCCGCATTTACCAACATGTTGACGATTATTATCGACTATTTCTAGCGATATCCGAGACCCACAGTTGAACGTGCTCATCCAACTCACGGGAGGGGCAGTACACCACTCCGCCGGACTTCGAGCAAATTAAAATCACGAAAATCTAACCCTCAGTGGGTTAGATTTTCGAGAAAACCTAACCCACTGGGTTAGATTTTCGAGAAAACCTCGAAAAACCTCAATAACTCTTTGCCCAATTCGGTGATCGAACTCGGGACCTTATGGTCTGAGCCGAATAGGCTACTTCTAGACCATGAGGCAGTTAAACTTACTTTAAACTTAAATAGAAACAAATATCACTACGTCGACCCTTGCGGAGAAATACAGAATGACACAAAATATGTCTTCAAGTATATAGTCAGTCTTTATATCAGACTTGATTCAGAGTGAAACATTAATTTGTTAGTTGGAGGCGGCGTGTAATGCTCCTCACTGTACTAACATTCACAATTGCATATTTAATTATTCCTTTGATCGAATTAGATATGCGTTTGGTTCACTAGGAGCGACATTTTTGAGAACCGAGAATTTCCATACCAGAGACTGATGCTTCAACATTAGGCGACATTTGGAGTACAAGATAAGGTCATAAATGATCGAACAAAACAGTTTTACGACTCTTTTTTGGTTCAAGTCTCTAAGGTTTGAAACAAACTGCCTGTGTCTATTTTTCCTGACAAATATCGTCCTGGAACCTTGAAGAGTAGAGTGAATAGGTTTCTTTTGGATGGGAGTGTACTACCTCCGTCTTTATCGACACTTTCCATCAGGTTAGACGGAAAACAATCATATATTCCAATTAAAATTTAAAAAAAAGCATAAGAGCCAGATCAGGTGTTGTTATCAGGTACCTTTCAGAAAGTAATCACACGTATCAAGATGTAACCTATCGAGTGCAGAAGCAGCCACGAGGGACCATGAAGATTGTTCATGTTGATCGATGAGCCGTCTATAATGGAAGTAATGATGTTCGGGACGAACATAACTAAGAGACGGGTAGTGTTACTAATAATCTAGAAACGTGTAGAGTTGGAACGCTGGAGAGATCTAGAAATAAAAGAAAGAGATAGCTACTCCTATTGACAAACAGATAGTTGATCTAAGCTATACCATAATGAACTTTGTGGTAAAGGGCATAAGGTTGAAAGTAGCGTGTACTAGGATTGATGAGTCATAACTTGTTTATCATAAGTTGAATACAATAAGAAGTGATTCATCGTTTCCCGTTACATTTAGATTTTTCTGGATCCAGGTAGAACTTTACCCTAGGTATAAATAGAGATGTGTTGACAAATACAGGGCAGTTTTTATAAAGCGATCGAGAGCGATACTTAAAGTGACCAGTGCGAAGCGAGTGTTCTAATTTAGTGTTAGTGCAGTAAGTGACTAGTGTTAATCAAAGTATTTAGTGTTACATTGTGTAGTCTTGTGTTTTGTGTATCTGTATTATAAATACACGGATTTAATATAAGTGGTGTTTTCTTACAATTACGAATCTGAAGTACGTAACAATAGATATTAGAATTTTTTGTTATCAAAATGCTGCACTACAGTGTCGCCACTTCCGCAACATCGTGGAATCGTTTATATCAAATTATGAATTTGGAAGGTGTGCCATCTGAACTTATCTAAAAGGTGAAATTAATTAAATTTGCTATTATCCGCGAACTATTATTCTATGTATCCTCCGTGATGGTACCGAAAAGAGAGACGTCGGTTTAATAAATGGATAGGACTCACCGATGGTTCCGATCAAACGAAGACCCCAGCGGCACACTTATCCGCCCACATCCACCACACTTTTACAACCACGACCACGCCGGCACCAATCACAAAAGCACACAATTCATGTACGTACTCAACGCACGTTTCACTTCGAAACCGAAGCATCTTCAGGAGAAACGAACACTACCTCACTCTACGCGAGTGTAAGTAATACTTATCTGTTTGAAGTTGACTGTGTGATACTAAAATATACCTTGTACCGGCCTACTCGAGTTATTCTGCTGTAAGTCTTGAAAGAATAAACATCTATGTATGTCAAACTGTCTATTATTGAATACGAACCTAACAGTATATATTTATTTTGCGACATAAATAGATCGTGTCACTCATACAACGTGTCACACTATCACCCCATAGTAGAATGCCATATGTAAGCCATGATTTTGCATATACGTGATACGCAGACAATGTGGTGTTAAAATCGGTAAGATCCTTTGTGCTATTTTAGATCATCGTCTACCTATACAGGCATACGTCAAATTTCAACTAAATCGGATCAGCGTTTTCGATCTAAATTTAAAAAAAATCGAAATCAAAATTTTCGCATTTATAATATTAAGGCCCCATGCCCTAAAAACTGCTAAAACGAGTATTGTGGTTTACAAAATTCCTTAGTGAATATGTATAATTGCTTTCTAGAAAAATTCAATGGTAATCTTAATGAAACTGTTAACAGTTTCACCGAGCGATATTTTCTTAGTTTTGTAGAAAAAATCGTAAACATCACTCAAAACCTCAAAATTGACCTTTTCCATTTGCAAAAATTACAGCATTTCGTGTCCAATAATTTTAAAAATTTTTAGAATTGATTTTTAATAAAGAACTATATTAGTTAATGGTCTACTAAGGACTATATTAGTTAATTTTAGTTAATGGTGCGTTGCTATTTTATAGCGAGGTCTAATGCCACATGGATAAGGTTACCGGCTATTTTACCCTCCAAACCGGAATACGACAGTGACTAGCGTTGATGCTATTGTGACATAAATAGGTAAGGCAGTGGTACCAGACTCACACGGGTCGTTTTTAAATACGGTTTTTATTTAGGTTTTAATTCGTTTTTAAATTTTGACGGTACCTACGTCTTCTTCTCTTTTAACTGTATATACCCTGTGGCATCACCTCCGTAAATCTCTCTAACTAACCTAGAACCATGTAACACTTCGTATTTAAAAATAACTACAAAACGTATGTTTTACATGTACTATAAGAATGGCTTAACCGATTTTGATAAAACATGCGTATGAACCACTGCTACAAAACAACATTCAAACAAAAAAAAAACTCATCGAAATCGATTCAACCGTTTATGGGTTATGAGAAAGTACCATAGTACTACAGACAGAAACACATACGGAAATATAGATACGCGGACAGATATACAAACACACAGCCAGACACATAGATAAACACATATAGCAGTTATATTTATAACATTGCTCTTTTTGCAACGTGCGTTAATAAACAATAAAAATAAGTCAAAATTTTCGCCTCCAAGTTGATCAGCACTGATTTCTTAACTAGTATTATTTATTTTTATTTATAAAAAAAAGTAAATGGAAAAGCTAAAGCGGTCATTGGATAAAATTAATCAAAAATGTCTGGTTTCTGGAATTGCAGTGTCGCGGTCGCGGGCTGAACGAGGGTGTGACATTTTATAGTATGAACGTGAGTAATCTCCGAAATTTAAAAAAAGGGCTTAAACTTCTCGTCCCTTTAAATTCGGAAATACTACATGTATTGAAGTGAAATAGAAACTAATGTAATGTACATGATCCACCCTCCGAAACTGGATGTATTTGATAGTGTTATTTTGACCCTTTTGTGTTCTCCATTATGCGAATTGTTTTGCTTATTTGCTTAAAACTTATGACATATGATTAGCCCTAGGTTTCGCACCGCGGCCGCACTACGCTCGCACACTGATGTCGCCTACTAACATTTGCCAACAAATTCAACAACATACTTCTCCACCGGGAATTATCGATCCGTTATTTTGAGACAATAACACAACAAGAAAATCTACTAATAAAGGACTACAAGTCCAACGCGGCCACCTCACCCAGGTGCAGGAGGCCTCACCTTGTACTCTCCTATCCTGATGATCCTAATACCTATTAAAAAAACAAAAACCTTCAATACCGCCACAAACTTACACACACACCTCCCTCCCCACACACACAACACACACACACACACACACACACACATACATACACAACACTAAAGCCCCGTTCTCACTTTGATTAGTGCAAGTGTGAGTGTTTAATGCAGGTGCTTAGTATTAAGCAAAAAATACGTGAGATAGCTGTGTATCAGTGCGAGTGAATTGTAATCAGCATAGTAAAAGTGAATAGACGCTGATTACATTATTACTCGCACTGATGAACGGCTGTCTTCACGTATTTTTATCTTAATACTAAGCACCTGCTTTAAACACTTACACTCTTACTAATCAAAGTGAAAACGGGGCTTAAGGGATAGAGAAGTCTTCGTCGAGATGACGACGATTAGCGCAGCTATTAATACCCACAATTTTAATTTAAAGTCTTATTGAGCACTCTGCTCGCCGCAGAGGCCCGCTGTCGGAGTAAAGACCTGTAGTAACAATTGTATTGGTATTTTTAAAAAGTGTCTAATCGATACGAATATTGTTACCCGAATTTAGAAAAACTACTTAACCAATATCAGGCATTTTTTGTTATGACAATATTAATATTTAGTCACATATGCCGTGCCAGCCTTACTGCCAAGTTCAGGTAATTGGGACAGAGAGACAAATAATACTCATACCTGAAAGCCATCGTAGGTCCAGGAGCCAAACTTCATGACGCAGGTCTGTTGGTCGAAGGGGAAGTACTCGACGTCGATCTCGCAGGAGGACTTGTAGATGGCGGGCGGGCGCCAGTCCACGCGGCCCGTGTAGTTCAGCGTCGCCTTCGTAGCCAGCGTCACCTCGAAGTTGCCGTCCGCACTGAAGCCAGGAGCAAATGCTTACAAACTCTTCTGGACGCCAATTTTATAACAAAAAGTCGATATTTTATTAACAAAAATGGTTACTAGCGACTTAATTCGCGTGACCCAAAATTATTACTTGCTTTTACTTGGTCGGATTATAAAGTAGCCAACGCTATACCCGGATAGTGTCGCTCACTGATGGTGAAAGAAGTTTTGAAATCGATTTAGTAGTTTTGAGTTTATTCGTTACAATATATACAACGTTACAAATATTTCCACTCTATAATATTAATGTTAGTATTATGTTTTTGCAATCACAACTTAGATAGAAATAAATAGGATAACATTTGTTCCCTGAAATATATGTATACACAAAACAAAGTAAACAACAATATAACAATACTCCGTTGAAATGTTACTTTTAGAGTTGCGTTTGTCAGAGTACGCATTTATTTACTGCATATTATAATCTTAAGTTAAAATTTGTGGAGACAACACCTTTGTCCCTGACCGCCACCTTGGAAAAAGGGGCGCAAAGAGTTTTCGCGCTGTATCTCATAAACAAATATAACAAATAAATATAAATATTCACAAGACCAATCACACTTACTGATCTAACCCCAAAGTGAGCAAATTATTTAATTATTTATTTATTTATTTGCATTCCACAATGTTTACAAGATGTTAAATTAAAATAATGCTTAGATCATCGTGGACCCTGTCGGGTATAGCAATGGCAAGGTAGAAAAGAGGAATATACTTATATATCTTATTTAATTATTATTATAATAAATGTTATTATATATAAGAAATGTTTAATTAGAATTGAATTAGATTTATTATTTAAATTTATAAATTTATCATTCAAATATTTATTTATGTCATAATAGTATTTATTTATTAATAGATTTTTTAATTTTATTACAAATTGATTAAATTTCGATTCATTTTTTATTAGTTCGGGTAATTTATTATAAATTTTTATTGACATTACATAAGTACTCGAAGTGTAAAGTTTTAAACGGGAAGTTGGCAAATTTAGTCTATTTTTATATCGTAATTTTTTGTCTGACTGTTTGTCTTCTCTTTTTGTGTACCAATCCCGATGGTTTCGTACAAACTTACACATTTCTAAAATATAAATACATGGTATCGTCAGTATTTTGTGTTGTTGGAAATAAGGCTTACAACTAACGGTGTGGTCGTAATTTGGAATGATGCCCAGTTCGGGTTTAGGCCCGGGTCGTCTACCGAGGATGCCATATTAAGCCTTAAGCACACTGTCAGATATTATACAGACAGGAAAACACCAATATATGCATGTTTTCTTGACTCGTCGAAGGCTTTTGACTTGGTGGCCTATAGATAGGTTATGGGAGAAATTACAACGCACTGGTATGCCTGAAGACGGAATTAATATATTTAAATATTGGTACCCAAATCAAACCAATCAAGTGAGATGGGTTGACACGCTTTCTGATGCATACAAGTTAGAGTGTGGGGTGAGACAGGGTGGTTTGACGTCTCCAGTACTGTTTAATCTGTGCGTTAACCAGTTGATCAATGAACTTAGCAGCACTCATGTCGAATGCTACATTGACGGAGTTTGTGTCAATAATATCAGTTATGCTGATGACATGGTGCGGCTGGCTCCATCGGTCAACGCGCTCAGAAAACAAAAGCTCCCGTGCCCCCGGTAATACTTGAGGGCCATGTGTTAAAAGTGGTAGATACATTCAAATATCTGGGCCACATTGTATCATCTGACATGAAGGATGATTTAGACGTGGAGCGGGAGAGGTAACATGCTAGCTCGTAGGTTCGCTCTAAAGTTCGCTCGTAGGCTGTAGTAAAAAAGTAAAAATCACACTGTTCCGGGCTTACTGTCAATCCTTCTACTCGAGCAGCCTCTGGGTAAACTACACGCAGCGTACCTACAACGTTTTGTGAGCCCAATATAATAATATATTTAGGATGCTGTTGGGATAGCCACGACACTGCAGTGCATCCGGGATGTTTGCAGATGCACACGTGGATGACTTTCTTGCCATAAGGCGATAAAAAGTTGCATCAATACTACGCAGATTGCAAAGCAGTTCCAATAGCATCCTCAATATGATCGCATCACGTCTAGATTGTCCCTTACAACATTCTTGGGCAGCTACGGCCACTGGTTTTCTGTAATTATCTGTAAAAAAAAACATGCATATATACAAGCATTTACTGCTGATTTTATTGATAAATTAATCTCAAATTCTAATTTTAATTTTTAATCTGACATCATTTAATAATTCTATTTTATATCTTCTTGTTTTTACCGAATTTGAAAATGAATTTTATATAACCGCAAATTTGTTAATTTTTAATGTAAATGACATAATCTAACTAGCATAAGTGATTACGAACGCAATATGGATTTAATTCTGAAATAAATTGATTATTATTATTATTTATTCGCTAAAACTCTAATTAGTTTTTTTTTATAGTGAAAAGTGTTGTCACATTTGTGCTGTTACCACTTAGTATAATTCCGTAACTGAGCCACGCATACGCATATGCGTAATAAGCAGTAAGTGCAGTTGGAAATCAGTGGTTTTTTTTTTTTTTTTTTTTTTTATATCATAAGATAGCAAACAAGCAGATGGGTCTCCTGATGGAAAGAGTCAACCATCGCCTATAGACACCAAAGATGTTAATGGTGCGTTGCTATCTTGTGGCGAGATCTAATGCCACATGCATAAGTTTACCGGCTACCTTACCCTCCAAACCGGAACACGACAGCGACAAGCACTGACGCTATTGCGGCAGGAATAGGTAAGGCGGTGGTACCAGACCCGGGCGAGACAATGCAGAACTCTACCACCTAGTAGCCACGATGGTAGTGATTCGATAGCCAATCGGTCGCCTTTTACGACCTGCCTGGCAGAACGGCAGTTGGCCTATTCTACAAAGGAGGCCGGGACCAACACGGCGGATTCCTCGTAAATTTCTCGTAAAGCATACATAAATTTTGATAATTTTGATTTGATTATATTTATATGTGATTTCCAGTTTATATTTGTGTCTATTGATAAACCTAGAAGCGTAAATTTCCATAACATGTTCTATTTTAGATCCCTGGTATGTTAGATTTATTGCTAATGGGGATTTTTGGTGAGGGTGAAAGGACATTATTTTGGTTTTTGACCAATTTATTTCCGAGTTATGATCTGTCATACAATTAACAATTTTGTCAAATATCTTGACCTTGGGTCAGTGTGGACCTGGCATGACGTGAGAACAGAAACATCGTCCGCAAATAGGAAGCATGGTGTATTTATGCTTTTCGGGAGGTCATGGATGTAGATAAGAAATAGCAGACATCTGATTACGCTGCCTTGTGGGATTGAAGCATTAATTACCTTTGTGCTAGATCGGATTCTTTCTATTTCCCTAGTGTTGCAGTTGCGATGTTCAAGTTCCACTTGGTGTTCTCTAATTTTTAAATAAGAGCTAAACCATTCGTGAGCCTCACCGCGGATTCCTATACCTTCTAATTTATTTAATAATATTTTATATTGTACTTTATCGTATGCTTTGGTCATATCTAAGAGCATTATATTTTTCGCAGAAAGCATATACGTGTTATGGGTGTTAGTTAACGATATTAATGTATATATACATATATATATATATATATATATATATATATATATATATATATATATATATATATATATATATATATATATATATATATATATATATATATATATATATATATATATATATATATATATATATATATACTGGAATATATGTAATAGACATCCAACCCGGAAATACAAACATTTATGCTCATCACACAAAATGCTAGTCCCCGTCGGGGATCGAACCCGAGCCCCGTCGATTACGTAGTCAGGATCGCTAACCACTCAACCAACGGGGCGGCCAACAACGGAGTGGCATACAATAAAGAACCCTCCAGAACATTTTACAAGACATTATTTGTAGTAAATTAAATTGTCTTAAACTTTATCTCTATTACTTTTGGAACGAAGTTCCTTATCGCGCGTTGTGAAAGGGGGCTAGACGGAAAAAATTCTTACGAAAAGTTGTCACGACACTTTTTTCTATAGTAAGCTATTGTAAGCTGTGCGGCGTGCGCATGTTTCTCTGTCTCTCTCTCTCTCTTATAGAAAGCAAGCCAGATATTTTCATTTCTATTTCGCATTAAACAGTGTGGTGTCGCGACGATTATTTTTGTTGAGTGTATACAGGTTTTTTGTATCGAAAGGAACTTCGTTCCATCCGGGTGTCCCTTGACACCTCTCAAGTTTTTATCATAAAATGGAAAATAAAAATATATACAAAAATAGATAAAAAAATTAACAAATTTTCTTTTAGGCGCTATAACTTTTACTGGTCATTCTACAATAAAATGGCATCAGAGCAATCTTATAGACAGCAATCTTATTTTCAGCGAATAATTTCCACTACTTTGTTTTTCATTCATTTGCCTGGGTTTTACAGCGCTCCGAATTTGACCAAGTTCTTGAATACTAATAAGAATACAATAAAAACGAACTTATATATTTATATATATATTTATTCATATAATTTATAATTTCCATAACATTTCTATGTTATTATTAATTTAGTATCTACTTTTTTTCCCGTAGGAATGTTAAGAAACTGATAAATAATATGAATAAAAATATATAGAAAACTAAGCCTAATGGTTCGTTTTTATCGTATTCTTATGAGTACCTATTTAAGAACCCGACCAACTTCGGAGCGCCGTAAAATCCAGATAAATTAATGAAAAACAAGTTTGTAGTGGAAATTATTTGATAAAAAATTAGACTGCTCTCTATAAGATTGCTCTGACGTCATTTTATTGTTAAATGACCAGCAAAAATTTATACGCCCAAAACAAATTTTTGTTTTTTATTTATTTTTTGTTTATAACTTTTTTATTTTCCATTTTACGATAAAAATTAATAAGAATAAAGTTATAGACAATTTAATTTGCTACAAATAATGTTTTCATAAAATTCTCTGTAGGGTTACTAGTTTAGGAGATATACAGCGTGAAAACTCTTTATATCCCTTTTCCAAGATGGTGGCCGGGGGACAAGGGTCGTGACTCCTTGAATTTAAGTTTACATTAACCCCCCTTACACATAAAAAAATAAAATTGTGTCCTCAGAAAAACACACGCTCAAGCCTAAAAAATGAAACATTTGAACAATAAAGTTACTATGTGACCATCAATAGATTTGGTTCATGTCAGTGACGTTACTAGGCCGCGTCATCCGGCGGCTCCATTGTTTCAGTATTATTTTCGTTGTTGTACATTGGCTCCAAATATTTTATCTTATAATGAATATCATTAACTCAATGACTACGATTTCTCTTTTAATTATGTTTTGGATACTTCTGAAGAAAATAGCCTAAGTGAACTGATCACACCACAAGCGCTGGATCACGTCAAGGTATTTTGACGTTTTTACTTCTAAAGTAAGTTGATGTTTAGTTAGGAGTACTTTTACTTGAACACACTCTAACAATTCTTAACCAAAGTGAAATCAGGTTTTCGTCAAGATGTGTTTGTAAACAAACAATACATTTGCAGAGCGTATTTCTAGGTATTTTTGAATATTTTATAACTATTTTCATTTTGTAAAAATTCATATATTAAATTAATTTGGGCTCTAATTTTATAAATTCTACTACTACTAATTTTATAAATTCGATAAATTTGTTCCGTATTCTCCCTAACGTTTTGTCCCAAATTCCATAAAGGAGACTGATACTGTTGCATACAAACTTGGGCCCCCTTGTAATAAGATGAATATAATGTTCATTAATAGCTAGTTTAACGTTATATAAATACTGAAAATTTTACAGATTTTAGCAATCTGACAACAGAGATATAAGATATTCACTAGAAGTAAGGTTACGGTACTATGATATAGTTTAACTTACTATAACCGTTTACTATTATATAAACAACTGATACTTGTAACACAGGCAACTATGCTTCATGTTTATAAATTGACACAATACTAAAACACAGATTTTTGGAAAACACAAATTAAAGGATACCTCTCTGTAGGTAGGTACGTAAAATAGCGAAGAGTGAATTCCGCGACTTGCGAGTGCAACTCTTGCGAAGTTGCAAACCGTCAGTCAGTGATGTCAGTTGTAATTGTCAATTTTAGCTGTATAGACACTAAATCGTATTAAGTTTGAAGTAACGTAATCAATCGATTATATAAATTGTATCGATTATATTTTTTCTTTTTATATTATAAATGGTTTGTAAAATAATGATGGTACTTACTGTTGGTTATACTAAATATTAATCAAAAATACACTTTTACATATACTTACGAGCTTATATTTCGATTAAAATTATTTACATAAATCGATTATAATTTTATCGATTATACAATTATAGTACCACAAACTTATTTTAGTGATTTCTTTTTTCTCAGAAAGCGGATTAAGCTCATATTTTGAACTTTGAAATAGAAAAATAGTATCATTTTTTTGAACCATACTTCAACCCTTTACATTTGGGCCCAAAAATCCCCCTCTCCTTTCCGTATTTGCCTCACATACAAAGTATTTCCTGTTTCGCCCTTATATAAGGTCCGAAAAGTACCGTTTACAAATACACAAATTTTTCAAGAACGTCATCACTTCTGAAACACAAGCTTTCCGTCGTGTAATAAAATAATCAAGTAAGTGCTGCCTGACAGTTAACCTATTGTTCAAAGGGAGTCCGGACCAACACGGGGTGTTTGCGTGTCACTTCTGACTGAAACTGTTCAATTTCATTTAGAAATGACACACATACAATTGATTTTATATAATTTGGTAAGTAGACAGTATATTTCCAGACTTAACACAAGCTACTATTTACATCGGAAAGCATTGATGCCACGGGATTTACAAACAAACTTTAACAAAGTAGTAAATGCAACTCAGGCGCTAGTAGTAGCTAGTAGCAACAAGTACGTTCAAAACTCTTATTTTAAATTGAATCGAACAGAAAGGCACACATCTCATCTCTTCTTACTGTAAAAACTTAATATTTTATTAAAATTATAAGCATTGATTTTTGATTTTGGTATAAGCGCCAGGGGTTATCGGGGTACCATTGAGAAAAGAGAAAACTTCTTACTTGTTATATAAAACGATATCTGGTCGCCAGATGTGGTCAGAGGGCACGTGAAGCATCTCGACGCCCCCATACTCTCGTGGTTCCCACGATAATTTGTAGTCATACCAACTCTGGAACAATCACAAGTAAGCGAAGGTCTTAACAAATCGATTGCAAATAAATATAAACCTAAAATCGCCACGAATATAAAGTAAATGATATTGTGATGGAAATTGACTGGTACGAGAGTGGCATGTAGTGATTGCACACTGTGACATTGTCGCAGAGGCCAGCACGGCACCGACTCCAATGTAGCCGTCACAAGCTGTCCACGCATCGTACCCATATTCTAGTTCAAATGTGCCGTTTTATAGAATTTTGATTCGCTTTGTTAGAAATTTTTTATGTATTTATTTATTCACATTGGCAACTATTATAACAGGATGCCACAATGATCAAGGTGTCCTTTAATTAGTCATTTCATCTAGAAAGTTTTGGAACAAGTTAAAAGTTCCGCATAAAAAATGCAAAAGTTACAAACAATTTAATAAAAAAGGGCGGGGTTTGTTTTTCATAAATATCTCAAAAACTGTCATAAATATCGAAAATTAAAAAAGGTTCTTAAATCGTAGGAAATTTTCTAAAAAAATCATACTTTTTGGACAACATGCGTCTCTGTGTGTAATTAATGTTTATAGATTTTAATTAGCGATAGAAATAGGACTAAAAACGGACGAAATCGCCACGTGCGTTTAGCGGCTCGTTTAGTATAACATTTTTTTATCTATTAAATGTCAATATTGTAAACCAACTCAACAAACAAAATTCAGGTATCATTTTTTTACTTTGAATATCATACGATAGCATATATCTGCACGTTATGGCATGTTTCTGAGACGTAACTACAAGGATCCTTGCTCTGTCCATATTAGAAAGACACTTCGTCTACTATTTCTGAATATTTTTTATGGTATAAGATAGCAAACAAGCAAATGGGTCTCCTGATGGAAAGAGTCAACCATTGCCTATATACACTAAAGATGTTAATGGTGCGTTGCTATCTTGTAGCGAGGTCTAATGCCACATGCATAAGTTTACCGACTACCTCACCCTCCAAACTGGAACCCGACAGCGACAAGCACTGATGCTATTGCGGCAGGAATAGGTAAGATGGTGGTACCAGACCCGGGCGAGACAATGCAGAACTCTATTATCTAGTATTTAGAAGACGAAGTTCGTGTAAATTTTCACTTAATTATATCATGATCACGCGACCACGTAAACAGTTGTATGTGACTTTGCTGTTTTAATTTTTTTTTGTATAATACTATTTGTGCATAAATCGATATTAGTTTCTCCCGAATATAACAATTTGCCTAAGTAGATTTGCCCATTCCACAGGTTTAAGCCTATTTTGCCCATCGTTTCAGACAATTCATCAAAGCCCGTATTTATAATTTTGTTGCTAAAAACTCTAATATAAATCAAAAATCATAACTTGAGGCTAAGAGAATAATTTGTAAATTGTAAGCAACCCTAGACTGCAATGACACTGAAAATTTAAAATTGTAATTTAACTTCATTTTTTAAAATTTATAAGTTAAAGTTTTTCATATTTTACATTGTGACTTAGGGGCGCGTATTCGATTCGTAACGAAAACTTCATATTTTCAAGTTTTTACCAGAGCAATATCGTAAAAATGTGAGCAGATTATTCGAAGGACATTACAGTTTTTGTAAGATTCAGTCTTGATTACTCGATTTACCGCAAGTTCAAAATTTGATCGGCAAACGATTACGCGAGAAGATTTATAGTGTTTTTAAAATATTTTTTCTAAATAAATGAGATCATATAACGGAATGAAAAAAATCAGTATATTTTAAACGTTATCCTAATTCACAACAAATATTTTAGGTATACTATTGAAATACTTACCAGTGAAAAAAAATGTTAAAATGAACTGATTTTGTAATTTTTTAATATTATTTTTTAATATCTGACAACAATATTTTCGTCATTTTGGCTCTGTGTTGCACATTAAAATTATATATTCTGTTGGAAAAATTCATAAAATAAAATATTATGACACATTATAATGGTTGTATTCGTCCTGAAAAATAGCTCTGACGCCTATTTGCGTTAAACACTATGTCTTCGTTTTAAAAAACCGTTATCAAAAATTATATTCTTGCTCGGTACTTGCACTAAATCAAGTCTTGCAAAAACTAATAATTATCCTTTGAACATTCAAACAGAACGTTGTCAACACAAATAATTTGCAACCGAAGTGGTTGGGTCCTTACAACACAGGCTAGCCCAGTGTAGTTTAAGTAAAGTATAAACATAATATATAATTAGGTTTTTAATGCAAGAACTGTAATATATTTGTATTATTGTCGCTTTAAATAAATTATTTTTTTATTTTCATTTTTCACTATCTTAATTAATACATTTAAAATTTTCTATTCTTCATCTATTGCACTAGTGAACAAAATGAGTGAAAGCCGTCGAATCTTATAGTTATATGTAATCTATAGCACTAGTGAACAAAATAAAGCTGTATGTAGTATTGTACTATGATATGTCTGGTTGCATCGAAAGACGTTTTAAAATATAGTGTTATGTTTCAGTGCGCCATTTTCAACGTGACACAGAGACATCGCTCAAGTACGTGCGTTCTTAAAAAAAGTGTTCAAACTTTAGACGTACCTGCTCAACCCAAAGGTTAGTTGTCATGATCTGATTCTTCAGATTCTGGAAAAATAAAATAATTGGATTTATAACTCGTTTTTAACATGAGAAAATAGTCATATTGTAAATGATTAAGCCTTTAACGTTTAACAGACATTGTACCTATTTAGTTTTGTATACTTATGTAATTCTTTTTTTTTATGGAAGAGGGGGCAAACGAGCAGGAGGTGCACCCGATGTTGAGTGATCACCGCCGCCCATGGACATCTGCAATACCAGCCTTGCAGTTGCGTTGCCGCCCTTTTAAAAATGAGTAGGATCTTTTCTTGAAGGTCCCCATGTCGTATCTGTTCGGAAAAACCCCCGCCGGTAATTGATTCCACAAAAGAGTAGTGCGAGGCAAAACTTGCCGGGAGAACTACACGGTTGTGGATTTTCAGACATCAAGATGGTGTGGGTGGAACTTCAAATTTTGGCGCGATGTCTGGTGATGGAAGTTAGCAGCAGGAATTAATTCAAACAACTCGTCGGAACACTCTCCATGATAAATACGATAAAAGACGCAGAGTGAGCTTACATCTCTGCGTAATGCCAAGGAGTCAAGCCGTTTCGAAATAGCCCGATCGTCAACGATTCGAACCGCTCTACGTTGAATGCGGTCAAGTGGAAGAAGCTGGTACTGGGGAGCTCCGGCCCAGAGATGAGAGCAGTACTCCACGTGAGGCCGAATTTGCGCCTTATAAATTCGTAGGAAACACAAGAAAAACTATCTTAATTATTGATATTTTAACGAGAAGTAAGTATATGTATCTACATCTTAGATGTGCTTTTAGTAGGTAAGTTTAAAAATATGTACTTACAAAAAGCAGAGCTTTGTAAGGGCTTGCAAAGTTATACTACTTAGTAATATTGTTAGGAAAGTATTTTTATGAGAATTACGACTTTTAATGTATGGACATTACTTATAAATATCTAACCTAAAAAGGTTTTGGTCTAGGGGGCGTAGGAAAATAAAGCCAAAATAAAAAATATGTAAACGTTTGACCCTACGGGCCATCCCTGAAACTTCCCACTAAATTAAGGCATTTTAAGCTCAAAAGAGTAAAAAATATAAGCATAGATTTTTCAGTTCAAACATCTATTTTGTTAAAAATGGCAATATATTAATTTTCGAAAAGCTGTATATTTTGAAAACGATGATGGCATTCAACTCTATTTATGAGATCTAAAATATTCCTTTAGCTAAGTAATCGATAGGATGAAAAATTTCGATGCAATGTCAAAAAACATTTTATTTTTAATTTTCTTCATTGATAAATCCCAAACAAATTGACCGATTTTGATTAAATTAACAGTATTTGTCGTAGTTTTTAAAGGAGAAATGCTGATAAGATTTTTAAGTCTATCGGTGAATTATTATCTTGAAAGTTATCTAAAAAAATAAGTAAGTTTGCTAAAAACAACGTAATTTTAATATTTCAAAAACTATAAGTTTTGAGAATTAGATTCGATTTTGATTTTTGAAACGGCATTTGATGTAGTTTTTTGTTGGTTTTTGGTTGATATCGTAGAATACCAAAAAATGATTGGTTGAAAAGTTTCGAAGCTATGTCGAAGAACACTTTTTCAAAATTTTTCGTCACCGATTACTCCCAAACAGATAAACCGATTTTGATGCAATTTATGTATTAGGCGTAGTTTTTTGAGGAATAGAGCTGATTAGTTTTTGTACTCAATCGGGACATAAATCTGGAAGTTATATTAAAAAAATACTGTTCCTGGAAGTTATATTAAAAAAATTCCTGTTGTTGCCCATTCACTAAATTTTCTCTGATTGTACAATGATAGTGTTTTAGGAATAAATATTTGTTTATATTCTGAATTAATTAAATTAAATAATGCGTCATATAAACTATTTGGATTTTCGTGATAGGGCAACTTGGGCAACTTCTCGACTAAATTATTTTCATAAAACATTCCAATCTATAATTATTTATAGGAACAAAAACAATTTCTTTCTTTGGAAGTTTTCTTGTTATTCTAGGAAATTGAACTAATAGGCAACAATGATCTGAATTTAATACATTTTTAACTATACTACTTGACGTGGTTATATTTGTAAATATATTGTCTATACAAGTAGCACTAGTGGCAGTAATCCGAGTAGGTTCAAAAAAAGTTTTGTGCAGATTATACGACTTAAAGAGGTTGAGAAACTTAGAAGTTAATGAAGATGGATCTAAAATGTTAATATTAAAGTCCCCACAGATAACAATATTCTTCTTCGATTTGGAAGCTTTAAATATAGTTTCTTCCATTTTGTTTGCAAACTCTTCATATGGTACACAGGGAGGCTTATATACACTTATAACAACAAATTTCTCAATCTCAATACAGGCAATCTCAATTACTCGCTCAACAGAAAGGCTCACAACATCTTTACGTTCTTTAAATTTTATTAATTTACTGACTAAAATTAAAGAGCCACCATGTATCACGTTGGTTCTGTTGAACGAGCTACCAACCTGGTAGTTTTTGAAGTTGAACACGAACTGATGACTCTTTAGCCAATGCTCTGTTATACAAATGATATCAACGAACGAAATGATGATGAATGAAAGAGTCAACCATCACCTATAGACACCAAAGATGTTAATGGTGCGTTGCTATCTTGTGGCGAGGTCTAATGCCCCATGCATAAGTTTACCGGCTAACTTACCCTCCAAACCGGAACGCGCCAGCGACAAGCACTGACGCTATTGCGGCAGGAATAGGTAAGGCGGTGGTACCAGACCCGGGCGAGACAATGCAGAACTCTACCACCTTGTAGCCACGATGGTAGTGACTCACGCAGCCAATCGGTCGCCTTTTACGACCTGCCTGGCAGAACAGCAGTTGGTCTATTCTTCAAAGGAGCCCGGGACCAACACGGGTTTTCAAGAAAAAATAGGTTTTAAAAATGAAAGTTGATCTTATAAAGAAAAAGACATTTCGCTAAGATAAATAGGTTTTTTTCTAATTCTAGTTCCTGGTTTCACATCGATTTTCGAAATCAAAAAATGTTTTATTTAATCAGGGCGAGCGAAGCGAGCCCTACACTAGGCCACTTTGTATGCACTTTTGTGGTATCTGTTACTAAAAAAATATCGCACTTCGAGGTTTGAGCTTTGACTTGGTAGTTTAAATTCATGTCTAGATATGATCTATCATTAAAGTACCATTTTATAAACATTAAGAAAAAAAAAATACATGTATTAGAATTTTATTACTACTAACGCCATCTGTTATGAAACTAACGAGTTAAAACGCTAACGAGTTAAAATGTAACTTTGGCGTGGTAGATTTAATTCATTTTCATTCACTCCATTTTAATACAATATTAATCTATTAATACACTTCCTGCTACGTATGTGGATAAGGAAGTTACTGATTTTGCTCCGATTTTCAAAAATCGAATTTTCACCAGATGTCCGCGTTTTGAGGTCCTAGGAACCTTTTTCCACTATTTTCGCGATGACGTCAGTGTGTCTGTATGTATGTATGTGTGTGTGTGTGTTCGTGTGTGTGTATGTATGTCTGTATGCAAACATCTCATAACTTTTGAACGGCTGGACCGATCGAAATGCGGTTGATGGCATTCGATTGGATTCCACTTAAGTTAGACTTCCTGAAAATTTGAACCAAATGGCCCAAGGGCTTTTGATAAAATTTTGAAAAAACCCAAAAATAAATTTTGTTGAAACAGATTTTTTTTAATATAACTTCCAGATTAATGTACTGATTGAGTACAAAAACTAATCAGCTATATTCTCAAAAAAAATAAGTGTAATGCATAAATGGCATCAAATCGGTTTATCTGTTTGTAAGTAATCATTGACGAAAATTTTGAACAAAAAAATACGTCGAATCTTATTTTCAAAAGTTACAGCTATTCAAATATTAAAACTACGTTGTTGTTAGCAAGCTTACTGAATGTTTTTGAAATAACTTAAACTGTAATATAACGATTGACCCCAAAATCTTATCAGCTTTTCTCCTTTAAAAACTGCGTCAAGTACCGTTAATTGGATAAAAATCAGTCACTTTGTTTGGTATCTATCAATGACGAAAATTTTTGAAAAAATATTTTTGACATTGGTTCGAAACTTTTGAACCTACCGATTATTTAGCTAAAGCAATAGTTAAATTGAGTTGAATGCCATTTGAAATTTGATCAATTTGATCATCGTTTCCAAAATATTTTTCAAAAATCATTGTACTGCCATTTTAATCAAAATAAACTGCATGTATGATTATTTCGTTGGTTCATTCGTGTTTTCTTGTTGTTTTTTGTGACTTAGCAATTGGGACATTTCGATATTTCTTAGAACTGAAAAAAAATCTATGCTTTTATTTTTTACTCTTTTGAGCTTAAAGTACCTTAATTTAGCGGGAAGTTTCAGGGATGGCCTGCAAGGTCAACCGTTTACAGATTTTTCACAATATGATTATTGTGAAACAGTACAAGTGTATTAATTGATTAATATAGTATTGAGGTCAATTTTCAATCTTCGCCCGAGGGTAAAAATCTAAAAAAAGGTATGGTCATGCCCGTATTCCCAAAGAGGTCGGCAGAGGTACAACGTGTGCATCCATGATTAGCCGAAGATACGTCTTAATCCCACAACGTGATAGGTGACCAGCTTATCACCAACCGGGCATCTTTCCAACGTTCGTTTCCAAAAAAACAACGAGCATCGTTGTTTTTATTAGAAAATTGAAAAAAAAAACACATTTTTGATTTGTCTGACTCGGGAATCGAACCCCGAGGCTTTCTTTGAGAGAAAAATTCGAAAAATTTATTCGCTGAGTTTCTACCGCCAATTCTTCATGCCTGCGGTAAGTCCAATATTAATCCTAAAAATTTTGAAGGTTAATTAAATTTAAAAAAAAAATATTTCGAAAATCGATCTTATCTTAGCAAAGTGTTAAAAATGTGTTTTTCTTTATAAGATTAACTTTCATTTTTAATACCCATTTTCCTTGAAAACTCTTCTGCAAGAAAGCTACCATAAAAGAAAATTGATTTCCATCAATATTAGGCTTTAAGAGCGGCGATGATTTGGTGGCGCGAGATGGATCTTGAGTTGCTACATATTATAGGTAGACCGAACTAATTATAGGTAGACCAGAAAATTTGGTGTAAAATTTTAGTAGATAACCTTTATATTTGTTCTGTGTAGATAACATTGATAATAATAAAAATCGTGTTTTTAATAAATCAAGAAAATGTTAAAGAATTTGTCTTGTAAGTTTAAAAAAATTGTCTTAAGAACATGTTTTTTTATTTTGGATTTATTTTCCTGCGCCCTTCTAGACCAAAGCCTGCCGACGCCTTTGATGGGAATATAATGTTTGGATAAAAATACGCTGGCTTTTTTTAAGTTAGATAATTATAAATGAAGTCCATACATTAAAAGATGTGATTCTCATAAAAATACTTTCTTTACAATATTACTAGGTAGTATAACTTTGCGAGCCCTTACAAAGCTCTGCTTTTTGCTAGTTAAAGTCAAAGTCAAAACATTTTTATTCAAATTATCCTTTACAGGCACTTTTGACGAGTCAACATTTTTTGAGTTACTACCGGATCGGAAACGCGGCCACACACTGAGAAGATCCGGCGGAAGAAACTCAGCGGGCTTGTCTTTTTTTGTGCATATACATTTTTTTAAACAATGTTTTTACAATTACAATTTATTTATAAATAATATATTATAATTATTATGAGACTGCTATGAGGAGCAATTAATCCCATGCCTTATTATCATCCAAATATTCAGATATTTTATAGTAACCTTTTTTACAAAGTTTAGATTTGATACATTTTTTAAATTTGTGTATTGGTAGATCTTTAATAGCATTTGGAAGTTTATTGTAAAAGCGTATAGATTGCCCCATAAAAGAGTTACTTATTCTGTGGAGACGTGATACATGCAGAGCAAGATTGTTTTTGTTCCTTGTGTTTACATTATGTACATCACTATTTTTCTTAAATGAAGAAATATTTTTACGAATATACATCAAGTTTTCAAATATAAACTGTGATGGTACGGTCAAAATATTAATTTCTTTAAATTTTTCTTTTAGGGAAACTCGTGGACTGAGATTGTAAATAGCTCTTACAGCTCTTTTTTGTAAAACAAAGATTGTATTTATATCATTGGAATTTCCCCATAGTAGAATCCCATAAGACATAATACTATGAAAATAACTAAAATACACAATTTTCGCAGTGTCTACGTCACTAATCTGTCTCATTTTTTTAACTGCAAATGCCGCTGAACTCAGTCTACTCGTTAATTTGTCGATATGTGGTCCCCACTGTAGTTTTTTATCTATCGTAATCCCTAAAAAGACAGTAGAGTCCACAAGATCCAATTTGTCCCCGTTAAGTTGTACATTGGTATCTATATGCCTTACATTAGGCGTTGAGAATCTAATACACTTGGTTTTATTTCCATTTAATAGGAGGTTGTTAACATTGAACCAGTGTACAACTTTTGAAATCGCAATGTTTACTTCGTCATACTTACCAACTCGTCTTTTCACTTTAAATAAAAGTGAAATGTCATCCGCAAACAGTACGATTCCATGCCTATCGCCAACAAAGAAGGGCAAGTCATTTATATATATCAAAAACAAAAACGGACCAAGAATGAATCCTTGTGGAACACCCATGGTGACAGTGGCACCGTTTGATCTTATTCCATTGATAGGTATCGACCCTCTGAGTTCTTCCATTCAAATACGAAGTCAGAAGATCGAGGGCCTTGCCTCTAATGCCATAGTAGTGTAATTTTCTGATTAAAGTATTATAATGAACACAGTCAAATGCCTTAGATAAATCACAAAATACTCCAATTGCATCATGTGATTCCTCCCAAGCTTCATAGATTTTTTTCAATAATTCCACACCAGCATCTGCGGTTGAGCGACCCTTTGTAAATCCAAATTGTTTAGGATGAAACAGTTCATATTTGTTAAAATGTTTTAACATTTGATTAAGAATTTGTTTTATGAAAAATGAACTACACATGTACTGTTTCACAATAATCATATTGTGAAAAATCTGTAAACGGATGACCTTGCAGGTCATACCTGAAACTTCCCGTTAAATTAAGGTATTTTAAGCTCAAAAGAGTAAAAACTATTAGCATATATTTTTTCAGTTAGAAATATTGAAATGTCACAATTGCTAAGTCACCAAAAACAGCAAGAAAACACGAATGAACCAACGAAACATACATGCAAACTATTTTAATAGAAATGACAGTGTATTGATTTTTGAAAAGCTGTATATTTTGGAAACGATGATCGATTTTGATCTTTCAAATGACATTCAACTCAATTTAAATATTGTGTTAGCTAAATAATCGGTAGGTTCAAAAATTTCGAAGCAATGTCAAAAAATTTTTTTTTTAATTTTCGTCATTGATAGATCCCAAACAAATTGACCGATTTTTATCCAATTAACGGTACTTGGCGCAGTTTTTAAAGGAGAAAACTTTATAAGATTTTGAAGTCAATCGGTATATTAGCCTGAATGTTATTTCAGAAATATTAAGTAAGTTTGATAAAAACAACGTAATTTTAATATTTGAAAAGCTGTAACTTTTGAAAATAAGATTTGAAAATAAGATTTTGATTTCTAAAACGGCATTCGACGTAATTTTTTTAGTATCAAAATATCGTGGAATATTAAAAAATGATTGGTTGAAATATTTCAAAGTTATGTCGAAAAAACACTTTTTTTCAAAATTTTTCGTTAATTACTTCCAAACGAATAAACCAATTTTGATGCAATTTTTATACATTAGACTTAATTTTTGAGGAATAGAGCTGATTAGTTTTTGTACTCAATCGGGACATAAATCTAGAAGTTATATTAAAAAATACTGTTTCGCCAATTTTTTTTTTGTTTTTTTTTTTCAAAACTTCTCAAAATCCCCTGGACCAAACTAATCAGTTCCATTAGTTTTTGTACTCGATCGGTACATTAATCTGGAAGCTACATTAAAAATCAGTAACTTCGTTATCTACATACGTAGCGGGAAGTTAAAAAATACGAGTGTATTAATAGATTAATATTGTATTAAAATGGAGTGAATGAAAATGAATTAAATGCATTTAAACTACCACACCAAAGCTCAAACCTAAAAGTGCGATATTTTTTCAGTAAAATGTGTGGTACATTTTAAAAAGGGCATAATAGATCGTCACCTAGATGGCGTTAGTATTAATAAAATTCTAATACAACATGTATCTTCTATTTTTTTAAATGTTTATAAAATTGTATTTAAATAGTAGATTACATCTTGATATGAATTTAAACTACCACGTCAAAGCTCAAACCTAAAAGTGCGATACTTTTTCAGTAAAATGTTCCACAAAAGTGCATAGAAAGTCGCCTAGTGTAATAAAGTTGATATAGAAAGACTAGCTAACCCGCGCAGAATCGTCTGAGGGTAAATTAACAATTTTTACAACAATGTAACAAGTTTCACACAATATTTCACTCCCTAGTTCACCATCTTAAAGGACGATTTTCAATAAAATCCTATGTTATTTTTTGTCTATATCGCACGAAAAACCGTTGACTTTTAAGCACGTTACTAATTTAAGCACAAGTTTCACGTCAGTTTCAGTTTAAAGTTTTTATAATACTCGTAATATTAGAAATTATAGGTATACACTGTTATTTTCCAGTAAGAACAACTTGCTGAGCGCTAGTTTAGGGGAGAGGAGAAATTCAGAAAAAAGAAGTCGCTGAAAAATTTGGGCTAATATCGTTTTAATGTATATTACAATCGTTCATAGTAGCCTTTTATCTAATTTTCTTTTCATATCTCATACGGTATTTAGTAAAATTTTTACCTGCTGTGTGCATTTCCGTGGTCTATATTGTAATTTCCATGGACCGCAAATGTTCTATATATTTTTTTAGAAAAATTATACATCTACTGTCAAATTTTTATACGTTCTTTAAATTTGCATAAACTTTTGAAATGTTTGTCAAATTTACTTTAATTAAGCGATTTCATAAATACCATGGAAATTACACGGAGAACACATTTCTGAAGAATCACCCATTTACTCGAGCGCGTCAGATTAACACAGGGAAGATACCTCACATACTGTTGAGGCTCTCAAACTATTTCTATAGAGAGGGGTAACTAGAGCAGAAAAAAAAAACAAAATTAAGATAACTTCGGCTTATGGAAATTGTCAAATTATATTTTTTTCGTTATTCTTACATCATTTCCTATATAATAAAAGAGAATTCCGACGCGCTCGAGAATGTCAAAGCAACGTTTTTTCTGCAACTTTATGAACCTCCCACTCCCTTACGCTACACTTGAATCGTCAGATTTTCCAAATTTTAGGTGAAAATTAACCCACCATACCTTAATCTGGTGCAATTTAGTGTTACCATGGCACAGATTTTTTAAAACATTTTTTTATATGTAGTTTTATTCCCCACCATTGAAATGAAAAACTTTATATAACCTTTTATTTTTCCTATAATTTAATCTACAAAACCCAATAAGTCTCTACGACGCTTGAGTAAATACCCATTTAGCATATTGGGCTCCTCTACTATTAGTATGTGTAAGGAGGTACTGTGAAGGGTTGAGGGCACTCACGACGTCGATGAGCTGGCTGAGCTTCAGTTTGATCCGTACGGTGAGCGCGTCGCTCACGTTGAGCACGGGTCGCACTAGCTTGTTGTAGTTGCTGAGCAGGTCGTCGTACAGCCGCTTCGCGTCCGGGTTACCAGCGCAACCTGCACAGAACACTCACACGCTAATACACGGTATCATATACTACTACACTATGCATTCAAACAAAACCGTTTGCATGTCGTTGTGAAACAGTTTCAAATATATTTAAAATTAGCTGAGCTCGCAACTTCGTCAGCGTGGAAAATTTCGAAATTAAAAGTAATCTAAGTTACTCCTTATTGCGTCAGCTACCTGCCAGTGAAATTCCCGTAAAAATCGGTTCAGCCGTTCCAGAGATTAGCCGGAACAAACATACAGAAAGACAGACAGAGAGATAAAAATTGTAAAAAAAAATATTTTGGTATATGTACTGTGTATACACCCATATGCATTTAGTAAAATACGCTTATTTTAATATTACAAACAGACTCCAATTTTATTTATTTGTATAGAAGAGGAAGCATACGGAGAGAAAACTCACTTGATGGCATATGAGCACCAAACTCCATTAATAGCTCCAGAGGTTTTGCAGCTACGTTTTTACAGTTAGTAAAAAATATTTTATTATAGAAGTTTGTGATTTTTGATTACACAGATCATTTATCAAAACAGCTCAAAGCAGTAAAGAAAGCACAAATATTCTATAAAGGTTTCCTGTGGTAAGAAATTTTTTAGGACTGTGAGATCTCAAGATTATTTTATTTTATTTTTGAAATCGTCTTTAAAAATCTTTAAAATTTAAATAGTTGGTATTGATTCACATTCAAATCGAAGTAACTGCGGTATAAGTACTAACAAGTAGCCGAAAATATATAGGTAATTTAGTAGAGCTTGACTGGAAACTGAAACCGATTTATTCACCAACCCACTTATGATGTAGAAAGACACACGGAAACAAATACAAAATAAATAGAAATAAATCCTACTTATATTATAAATATAAAAGTTTGTATGTTTTGTTATGAATATTTGACTGCTTCAGTATTTGTTACCTAATAACACAAAATTAACTCAACTAAATTCGATGTACATTTATAGTTTGCAACTTAAACGAATTTCTATTTGCTAAAATACAATATCCTCGCAGGACCATCAAAAATGTTAATTAAATAAGTTTTTCGTCCGATATCATGGGAATGTAGTTTATTACTACACACTTAAACCTACCACAAGTCTGATTCTGTCTTCGCTGACACCCATAATTCGTCAGTAGCTGTACCAATGATTCCAGTTTTGACTGTCGCAAACCTATCAGATTTTTTCCCAAGATACTACTGAAACCAAAGCACTCTACTAACAAGGACTCTAAACAGGTAACAAATAGATTTGCTTACAAGAGTGAAATATTGAAATAAATGAGATAAATATTATTATATAGGAAATTCGCTAATATGAAAAAATGATAATTTTTTTATTCTAATTATCTTTTATAAGAAGTTTTGATGGTGCTACAATTTTATAGCTAATACAGGGCCGGAACTTGACCGCGCACTTAGAATATCCGGATAAGGGGAAACTCAGCGTGCTTGTATATTTTATGCCGCCTCCGCCATTTTAGGCCGCCCGGTAAGCAAATGTTAGACACAGGAGATTCAGGTGATTAACTGTGGAAATAAAAATTATTGTCTATCTTTTGTTGAGTTTTGTACATCCGAATACAACAAAATCAGGCTTATTTAAGATGTCCTTTGACGAACCACAGCGATTATAATGGATCGTAGACTAAGTCAAACATCGCTATAGGACTACAATAATTAAGATTTCCTATGTACGCACGTACATACGTATATGTATTTTGGCATCATCAACTTAGCTATGTGATCTAAAGGAACGGCAGTTAAATATAAAAATATCCTTGACCAAAGCTCCCAGAATTTTAATAATAAAATTTCAAACATTTCACTGGGTTCCACAACGGTTCCCCTGTGCATTGTATTGTGCGTCTATATGGTATAGTGACGGGCGACTCAAGTTAAAGAGCCCGCGTAACTCAGGCTATTCATCCAACCCGTTGGCCCGAGTTGATTTTCAGAGCGTAAGGGTAATTTAACGGTACCAGTAGTTTATCTATTTCTGCTGCAATAGGGTCAATGCTTGTTACAGACGTGTTCCAGTTTGGCGTGTAAGGTAGTCGGTAGACTTCTGCCATCTCGCCACACAGCATCACACAGCTAATATAATATAATAATAATAATCTTTATTGAACTAATTATTGCAATTTTGTTTGCTTGTGATTTGTTGTTCTTTATTTTATAAAGTGTGGAAAATCTGTGCGTAACGAAAGTGTAAATTGACTGGTACACACTGAAGAAAAGTGTTCAGCACTCGACTCTATACCGAAGACGTAAAAAACAGCTACTTAAATTTGGACCTAATTATCCAATGAATATATCTACATATTTACGGTCACCTGTGCATACATATTGAAGCTAACTATGACTTAACTCGTTTTTAAGATGTCCATTGATGATCGACTGCGATTATAATGGATCGTACACACCTACCGCTCGCGCGGAGACTATACTTTTTGCATTTTAGTCTCTAATTTAATTGAAGTTAATGTGTAGTTAAGCAATTTTCTGCTCTTGTATTTATTTTGTATATCATAAGATAGCAAACAAGCAGGTGGGTCTCCTGATGGAAAGAGTCAACCATCGCCTATAGACACCAAAAATGTAAATGGTACGTTGCTATATTGTGGCGAAGACTTATGTCACATGCATAAGTTTACTAGCTATCTTACCCTCCAAGCCGGAACACTACCGCGACAAGCATTAACGATATTGCGGCAGGAATAGGTAAGGCGGTGGTACCAGACCCGGGCGAGACAATGCAGAACTCTACCACCTAGTAGCCACGGTGTTAGTGACTCGCATAGCCTTTTACGACTTTTACGCAAAGCGGCCGTTGGTCTATTCTCAAAGGAGCCTGGGACCAACACGGGAAACACTGGATTTCTGTGTTATTACTTACATACAGCGGTCGGGGACGGTGTACCGAAAAATTAGGAAAACACGCCATTTGAATGTTCTAGTCTTGATGGCAATTCCTTATTCTGTGGGAAATGCAAAATTTGCGTTTTCTGACTTTTGTCTTATTTTCATGACAAAGCGTACAGCGTAAGCGTAAGCGTACGTACGAACTCGTCGCGTCCGCGGAACTTTCGAACCAGCCGCGCGCGAGTTGTGGCACGTAATACATTGCTCATTTTGTGTATTTCCTTAAATCTTACCATTATATTTGAAAAAACACTGTAGAGTCAAGGTAAAATACTCGTAATTCTCACAAATTTCGAACAACTTTCATCTCAATGTCGTGGTACAAATCTCTGGTTTTGTTTTCGGTAGACCGTCCGTTACACGCTGTGCCACCATCAACTATCGTGTCCTTTAATATGTACACTAATTTACCAGGCAATCTGTATATGTACTACAAACAGTTTCCGTATAAGAGGAAATGTCGTTGGTTATAGTCAAATGATACACAAAGAGAGGCAGTTGAATAACAGAACCATTAAGAAATATCTATGACATGTGTCGATGTGTATGTATGTGTGTGTATGTGTTCGTGTGATTACCGGCAAGTAGCAGGGCGAACAGCAGCAGGCGCGCCGCGCGGGCGGGCAGAGCGCGCGCGCGCATGTCGGCGCGCGCATGGCGTCAGCGCATGGCGCGCGCGCCGCCGCTCGCTCGCCGCGACCACCCGCCCGCTGTAAAAACATCGCGAACCTCACCATTGACAATCTCCACATGTGTCTACTTTCATGTATACAACACGGCTACGAACCGATAGAGTAAGTTTATTTTACCGGGCGCGGCGTACAGTAAGTTTATTTTTACAATTTGTTAATCGAAATTTATATTAGTTTCGTTATTTTGATAAATGCATTGAAGGGTAAATTAAATGCCTTGCTAGTAAAAGATCATTTAAACGCTTAAGTAGTTCGTCAGATTACAAATCAAACTTTTTATTAACAAGAATTAAAGAAAAAAAATTAAGAAAATTCTGTTTCGCAGCACTTTCGAGAAAAGCCGTCGATAGAAAGTTTTTTAGACTCGTCAAAAGGAAGTCACTTGTGAATTTTCAAATAATATATACTCGTACACGTCATTTTAATAATGAATTAGTGTGATATCCCGCGGACTGTGAGTGTGGAATGAGTCGCGTCACGAGGGGTGTAGCTTGAAGGCGGGACGCTGAAAGGTTTAGGTCTTTTCACTCAGTTCACATATTTTCCGTTAAGTATTTATTTCTGATTCGGAGCATACACGAAATTCATTTAGGTGTTATTTGACAGCTTTTGCTAAGATTTATCAAACAAGTCATAGTAAATAAATATAAGGTTAACAATAAAACCCTGTCAAAGGCATTATTTAGTAACTGAATACGATCATATATGTGCTTTTTATTGATTCAGGTGTTACTTGGCGAAAATTCATAATAAAAAGGTAAAATTATTAAATTTGCTATTCTCCTCAAACTGTTTTATGCGACTTTTGCGACGTCACCGAAAAGGCAGACGCCAGTTTAATAAGTGGATAAGATTCACCAATGTTCGGGACGAAAAAAGCCCTAGCGGCACAATTATCCACCCACATCCACCACACTTTCACCTACGTGGGCAGTGAGCACACAATTTACGTTTCACTTCGAAATCGAAACACCTTCAGGAGAAACGAACACTACCTCACTCAACGCGAGTATAAGTGCACTATTATATCATAATAGGTCGGGGCAAAAGTATTTTCGTATTTTGAATGTATTATTAGTAATCAAACCTCTTTGGCTGTACTGAATCTAACTGGCTAGGTTTAATGTCATTAAATATGACATTCTGAAGATGAAATAAATGAAAAAAACTAGTTCCCGCCATTTTTCAATTGTTTTTCAAGCAAGCAAAATGAACGTATGTGACGAAGAAATTCGGTACATTTTAAAGTTTATTACAAAAAAGGTATAATAAGAGTAGCACAAATGCGATTCAAGCATTTCAAGTCTGAAAATTTTAGTGTGAAAGATGAAGTTCGCTTTGGACGCCCTGTTACAGATAAAATCAGTACTATCTTTGAGAAAGTGCAACAAGATCGACACATTAGTAGCTACGAAAAAACAAGAAAAACTTGACATTTGGGTACCACATGATCTGCCTGAGAGAAACCTATTGCAACGTGTTTCCATTTGCGATTCTTTGTTGAAACGTAATAATTCCGAACCATTTCTTACACGGTTGAATACGAGTGTATTCAATCGTGTAAGAATTGAATATCGTAAATAACCCATTTTTCAAATGGGTTATTTACGATAAGAATGTGCGAAAAGATCGTGTCAAAGCATGGACAAGCCCCACAGACCATGGCATAGCTCGACCTGACTCGGAACAAAGTGATGCTATGTGTATGGTGAGATTGGAAAGGAATCGTCCACTACGAGTTTTTGCTACCGGGTAAAACTATCGATTCTGACCTCTACTGTCAGCAACTGATGAGGTTAAAAAGAACTCAAAATTTCTACAGGAATGGGATCATGGCACTACACACAAGATGGCAACAAGTCATCGATCAAAACGGCACATACATTATCTATACATATAATAAAATCGTAGGAAAGTCAAAACTGTACATTGAATATTTTTTTAAAAGAATACTTGGGTCGTGATCTACAATCGATACCGACGCCAAAAATATAGTTTTTAGAATTTTTGTCTGTTTGTCTGTATGTATGTCCGGGGTATATTCAAAAAGTAATGCATGGATTTACTTCAAATTTTGCATGAATATTACTAACAGGTCGGGTCAAGATATAGGCTACATATTATCACGCTATCACCTACAGGGGAGGAGCAGTGCGGAGTAAACGAAGTCCGCACGGACGAAGCCGCAGGCAACAGCTAGTTATAAATAAATAGAAAATTATACATAAAAAAATGTTTACCGTTGTATGAACAATACGAAAATACTTTTGCCCCGACCTTATATTTTCAAATATAATATTTTCAAACTTGACGGCAAACTAAACCGAATGTAAAAAGTTTTAATTCCCTAGGTGCTGCTATTTTTTTTTTATATCATAAGATAGCAAACAAGCAGATGTGTCTCCTGATGGAAAGAGTCAACCATCGCCTATAGACACCAAAGATGTTAATGGTGCGTTGCTATCTTGTGGCGAGGTCTAATGCCACATGCATAAGTTTACCGGCTACCTTACCCTCCAAACCGGAACACGACAGCGACAAGCATTGACGTTATTGCGGCAGGAATAGGTAAGGCGGTGGTACCAGACCCGGGCGAGACAATGCAGAACTCTACCACCTAGTAGCCACGATGTTAGTGACTCGATAGCCAATCGGTCGCCTTTTACGACCTGCCTGGTAGAACGGCAGTTGGCCTATTCTTCAAAGGAGGCCGGGACCAACACGGCGAAAACCTGAAACCTGAAAATATACCTGATAACATGGTTATCAGGTATATTTTCAGGTTGAATACCTAAAACATAATTACCAATATTATTTGTGCGTTATTGTTTTTAACATAACAATAACATAACATAATAGTTATTATTGTTAGCCGGTAAGGTACTTATCAGAATGCAAGATTGTCAATCAAGTCAGTGCAGTGCCCGGCTGATTTGCATCGACTCCTGTGTGCCAACTTGCTGTAGTAGTACTGAAACGAAGTTTGAAAGAATTTAACTGTCTAAGATATTTTGGATCAGCACGATTGCCTGTACAGCTGTGAATATTAATATTGCGCAAAAACTGTACTTGTTACATGGTTTTTTGCATTAATATTCGTAGATTTCTGTAGGATATCGGCTTAAAAATATTTTTAAATTATAATGTCAACATTAAGTCAGGAGAAACATCCTGAAAATAAGGGTTAAAGCAATCTACAAAAACGCTACCAGAAAAAATAATAAAAAATGGAAAAAAAATGAAATGCAAAAAATAAATCCTGAATCGCGATATCACAATTATTTATCTTGTAACACTATATACAAGTTTCAACGCTTCTCAGATGGACTTCGGTCCCTAGGCAGTACGCCTTGCCTGGCTGGGAAGATCTTCCTTTTCCCTTTACTTGTCCTTGTGTGACGTCATCAACCTCCACAGTAATGACGTTATCCTGACAAAAAGTTGGCCCGCTGGTTCCATCACTTCGACCCTTCCGCGGTACGGACCAGCGGCGCCACAAGTCTCCTATTCTAGTATTTTTATAGAGCAGGAGGCAAATGACAAATTCAACTAATAGTAAGTGATAAACTCTGCCAATAAACAGTAACAACATCGGTGGTCTTGAAGATACCTTGTTTTTTTATCATGAGCCAGCAAACAAGCAAATGTCTCTGCTGATGAAAAGAGATAACCATCGCCTTTAGACACCAACGATGTTAATGGTAATCACATGCATAAGTCGACTGACTACTGTTCCCTCTAACCGGAATACGACGGTGACAAGCACCAAAGACTAACTCGGGCGAGACAATGCGTGTCTCTACCACCAAACAGCCACGATGGTAGTGACTGGCATCTTCAATTGTTTGCCTCTTACAAACTGCTTGGCAGAACGGTAGATGGTCTATTATACAAAGGGGACCCGAACCAACAATGGGTGGAGGTCATGAATATAATCTTTTCTGGAAGTTATCTAAGTCGTGGCGACTGAAAAAAGCATCCAGTTTCACTTGGTTTCATGAAACAATCGTGCGAGGCAAAAATGCCCTAAGAATCTCACTGTAGTGGACTCTTAGAATTTAAAACGGTGAGGTTGGAATTACATAATATAGGGTGAAGTCAGATAACACAATTTTGCGACAGAAATTGAGCCGAATAATTCCTAAGTTAAAAGAGGTAAAAATAAAGAGATTCATTATCTCTTCGTAACGTAAAAGAATCGAGACGATGAGAAAAATTCTGGTCATTTTATTCGATTGAAATCATTATACTTCTCATGCTATCAAAAGGAAGGAGTAAGTATTGTGGAGTATCAGCCCAACGATATGAAAAGCAGTCGATGTTTGGCCAAATTTGAGTCATAAATAGGGTCGCAAACGGTTAGCGAGAAGGAAATAATATTCCAGTTCATTCAGAATGCCAAACTTCTTCGACACCAGCTAAGACCTCGCTTCCAGATGACCAAGAAATAGAACGTTACTCGATGCGCCGGTATCAAGGATATTGGCTGACGTAGTTAAGGGTTTATAATAAACGTAATTTTTTTGGCGGTATATACGCAAACTTTTGTTTTCTTAAGGTTGTATTGGACAGAATATAATGAATTATATTCAAAAAGTTTGATCAAAAGATCGTCTACTGCAGACAAAGTTGGTTTCTGCATTCATTGGTGAATTCCTGTATATAAACAAATGTAAATAAAGAAAATATTGACAAACTCGAATATAATGCGAGTCTATTGCGGTGGGATGTTACGAATTGCGCGGCTCTCGTCTTCTGTTGATTTTGTTGATTGGTTTAGTAATGAAGCCAAACACTCAAACGCTGCTGTAATCGACGTTATATTTTGACGATGTTGTCCGCGCGCACTTTGGTCGAGATAACATCCGACTTAAATTATTGGTGGTGAATATAAAGTGAAAAAAGGTTTTGCTTAATAATACAAAAGAACAGAATAAATTCGAGTTGATTCGGGTATTGGAACAAGCTAGTATGGCGGGAATTAGAAAAATATGCCAACCGAAATATTTCAAACCTTGGTCCCACTTGTTTTATGTACATAGCTTCGATATTCATCGTCTGTGTGGTCTAGAGGTCCGGTTTCAGTATTAACCACATGAGGTTAACACGTCAACCAATCGAACCCGAGACGATTCCGGGTTAAGCAATTAAAAAATGTGTTTTTTTTTCAGTTTTCTCGTAAAACATCTTTGACCGGGATTGGAAAAGTTCCCCGTTAGCTAATAGGCTTGCCACCTATCCCATTATGGGAATAAGTATCTTCGGCTACCCGTATGTGCACTGGTTGTATCTCGGCTCAATTCTTGGGGGATATAATTAAATTTGTACCAAATTTTATCCAAATCGGTTCAGTGGTTTGGTCGTGAAAGCGTAACAGACAGACAGACAGACAGACAGACAGACAGAAACTTTCGCATTTATAATATTAGTGCGGATATATCATTAATTGATATATTTTTAATTTTTGTGGGGTTTATAACTGTATATTTATTGTATATTGTGATTATACTCAGATACTATATCTATCTAGAAAACTGGCATGGCTAAGTGAATACATTTTTCTATAACAATTTGGTTCTTTATTATTTCGATATTAATATGCCATTTAACGACAAATTAATTAATGATTTGTATGGTGAAGCAGCTTAGGGCCGAACATGTATTTTTTCTTTGAATAAGATATCTGCTAGTTTCATAAGCAGACGGTACTGCAATACATAGGGCACACTAAAAGTTTTGCACTTCTAGCTAATCGGAACTATTTGAATTTCGAATGTTATGTTTTTAAAACGTTGCAACCTTCTTAGTAATAAAAAAAAACAATTGGCGGGAAATAATTTGTCACGAAATAAAGAAAACAACGGAATTGGCAAGTACAAACATTTGTATCAGGACCGCGATCGCCACACTCACACATAAAATAAGCATTATTGCATATAAACTACTAATGCAAACATTGTTTCATTGGTCGTTTTCATTTTAAACAACAATAATCCGAAACACACAAACAGAACTTTTAAAAATATACCAAACTGCGTTACAATAAATTTTATTTTGCTACAAAAAAAAAAGAGTATTTACGTTCTTTTGTAGTCTATTCAAAATAGACTCATCTATTTGTACAATAGTGAAACTTAAGATCGTAATAGTTTCGCTATTCTACAATAGATGGCAGCATTGATTTTTCCGTAGTTTTCAGTTGATCATATTTGAGTAGAGAACTTTCTAGAACGATATACGTAATGACTGAAGTAACGTATATCTTTCTAGAAAAATTAGGTCAACCTAAAATGAACTTTATGTGTAAGGTGTACGGCTGATTTTAGCTTGACTTTCTATTATATCATTAGAGATTATATTAAATCAGGAATTTAATTAAAATAAAATGAAAATTGTACTTTCGAATGATATGAAATATCTCCATTTTTAATCATCTGTATTCTACTATCATTTCTGCATTCAAGGATGGCACAATACGGCATAATTCAGTGTATAATACAGTGTATAAAGATTTTCGCACGACGACTATCTCCTAATGATATGGTAAGTATCACTAAGGAAATTTAGAGTAAAAGCGCATAATAGTGACGCATGCGGCACGCCCACTCTTCACTTCCCCTTGTTTTCTTTATTTCGTGTAATTTGTCAATTGTTTTTTTATCACACATCAAAGTTCTACGTACGCAACGAAAATGTAATTAAGTCGAAAAGATTTTAGAGCGATGATTTTCTTATGATTTTAAAAGTTCTCTTTCTCCGCAAGACTGTGCTGCTCGTCTTCAAAATGTTTTTGGGAGAAAAGCACCTTTTTGCACCTATGAGCACTGTAAGGCGATAGGTTGCTGAATTTGAGAGAGGTCGAGTTTCTTTACATGGCGAATTTCGTGAAGTGTGACCGCCTATGTGTGAAAATAATGTGGCTATTGTTAAGCGGTTAATTGAAGAAAACCACCGGATTACCTATGAGACAATTCGAGGACTATCGGGGATTGGTATGAAATAAATTCAGAAAATATTACACGAAGAATTGAAATTCAGAAACTTTGTTGTCGTTGGATCTCTCATGAACTGACAGCGGAGCAGAAGCGGGCTCGCGTGGAATGATGCTACCAGATGCTAAAGTACGACCACAGAGATTTTAATGCTGTTTATGACATTGTCACAGGAGACGAAACATGGATTTACTATTTTGAACCCGAAAAAAAAAACAGCAATCTTGTGAATGGATGTTTGAAAATGAGAACAGGCCAACAAAAGTGAGACAGGTGAGAAACGTTGGTAAAAAAATCGCGATCGCGTTTTTTTTTCTCAGCTACGGATCCCATCTGTACAATTCCACTTGAAGATCAAAAGAATGTTAATGCCGAGTGGTATTCTACCATTTGTTTACCCAGGGTGTTAGAAAAAGTTCGCGAAAGACGACGCAAAACCGCATTCACCTACACCATGATAACGCTACTTCACACACGGTCAACAAAACAAAGTCATTTTTAGCTTCCGAAAAAGTAAATCTCGTCACTCATCCGGCGCATAGCCCCGACCTAGCACCCTGAGATTTCTGTATTTTCCCCAAAATCAAAGATTTGATGAGAGGTTTTACTTTTACCAACTCCGAAAAGGCAGTGGTAGCGTTCAATCAGCAGGTGGAAAACATGCCTTCACATCTGTGGTCCTCCTGTTTTAAAAAATGGTTCGATCGCATGAAAAAATGTTTAAAATGTAAAGTAGATTATTTTAAAAAGCAATAAACATAATATTTTGGTTATAACATGTTGTTTTTTTTTAATTACGCAAAACTTATAGTGTGACCTACGTACCTCTACGGTATTACTTGAAGGATGCTGGCAGCTTGTCAGCTTTTAAATATTTTCAAATTATTATAAATTATTACAATGTGTAGTCTTTTAAAAAAATGACAGTTTAGTTCTATTAGTGCTCTCGGACGGAAAGTCCAATAATCGAAGCAATACTAAAGTAATAGTCTTACTTATAAAACTGATAATACTAACGTAGTCCCGAGCAACGGTACCTCAAACTACCAATTTCAAGCAGCCAAGCAGAGAAGTCCACGTAACGATCGGAGAAGCGTAACAAGTTGGTAGAGGCGCCGGGTAGTCTACGCTGGTCTACGCTGGACGAAGAAAACGGGCAGCTAAGTTGTAGTATAAGTTTATAGTAAGAGCATCTGGCTTTGCAAAATGGATACCATTAAACGTTTCGACGGGACGCAGAATTTTGCTTTTGCGGAATTCATTAACGATTTTAAGACAGTCGCAGCGGTAAACAAATGGGATGGAGAGAGTTTGTCGCTACTATTAGGGCTGTATCTAGAGGAGCCAGCACTGGCATTTTATAAAATAATTTATGATAATACAGCCAATTTCATTGACTTATGCGAGAAGATTGAAAAATACAAAACAAATTATGTAGAATTTATTTATACTTGTAAACAGGGCCGTGACGAGGAACTGTTGACTCACTTTTGTAGACTTAGTAATAAAGCGATAAGGGCAGATATAGTTGATAAAGTTTTCGTAAAGCATTTCCTTAAGATGTTACCCACGTATAAGAAAAAGCCAGGCACGAAGTTGTACTCGTCACGAGAGGAGTTACGTGACACAATTATACAATTTATTGAATTATTTGAAGGACAACCGCATTCCATGGTTAACCTACTGTTGCAGCCACCATAGGGTTGCTGCCGAAGTTTTTATATAAGGAATCGAACATTTTTCCACATACGCCTGATCGACGTCAGCAACGCATTTCAGACGCAGTCCGATGGCGAGAGCCATCATGTCGATGCGTGCGAGGCATTTGCGCCCGCACTTTTACAAAATGAGCAAGAGGAACATGATACAGGTGTAAAATTTCCATGAATTAAATTATGTGTTAGGGGACTAGCATGTCTCGCGTTAGTAGACACGGGAGCGAATGTCTCGTGTATGTCGGCGAGATTAGCTAAAAGGTTAAATCTGCCATATGGAAGTGTTCCATATGGTAGAAATAGAATTAATTCTGTAACAGGGTCTGCACTAGAAGTCGTTAATAAGGCGAGAATAAATCTCATTGATGCAAAGGTCTTCCCTAACGACATAGTGATCGTAAATAATATTAGTCATGAGATGATCCTAGAACAGGATTTTCTTAATAATTACGATGCAGTTGTGTATTGTAAAAAAGGCTATATATGTTTAGAAAAAAAGTTTTTTGTAAATTTTAATTTAAATAATACTGTAGCTAGAGCCCTTCAGGCTAAAGTTTAATAATTAATAAAATAATGTTTGTGGCAGAAAAGCTTAGGTTATGGGTTGCAGTCCGAAGTTTATGACATGGTGTGGCCCAAGTAAAATAATAGTTTTGTTTTAAAAGAAAATAGGCAATACCACACATGAGGCAAACTATCCTATAGTAAAGGACAACCCCACAAAATGTACTTGCCTGGCTTAGATAGGGCAATCGGTATAAGAATAGGTAGGTTATTTGAAGGTAGACAAGACCCTGCCAAGCATCAGCTGCTTCCACCTTGGGGGGTAGCTGATGTAATGCCTCTATGGTATTACTTGAAGGATGCTGGTAGCTTGTCAGCTTTTAAATATTTTCAAATTATTATAAATTATAAGAATGTGTAGTCTTTTAAAAAAATGTCAGTTTAGTTCTATTAGTGCTAAGTGCTTGTAACGTTAACGCAACAAATCATGTAGACTGGCTCTAACCAGCCTGGCGAAAAACGGCACCGACACGCCGTGCCTTTACAATATTGTTATAACAAGATATATCCGGCTTTTATAATATATAAAATATGGTAATATTTTCCAAATTTCAAATCCAAATAATTCTTTGCTGTTTTCATACCAGGCAAATCAATAATAATTTAAAAACGCAGTAAAACTGTAACAGCCGACTTCCAGTCTCCTCTATCTCTGGAACAATGAATGGATCAAATCTTCATCAAATCTACACGAGGACAAATGGAAAGTATTTCCTCCTACACAAAAAAAAATCCAAATCGGTTAAGTAATTACCATATTCTGGGGTAACAGACATAAAAAAATAAATAACAGCCATATTGAGAACCTCTCCATTTCGGAAATCAATTGAAAAAATAGATTTTTAAATAAATGCCTATGAGTTCAAGTAGCACACTGAAGGCACCAAAAACACTTATGAAAGATCATAAAATATAAAATTATCGTTAAAAGCTTCATTTAGAACAACGCGGTATCTGTCTGCCGTGTCGTTCACGCGCCACTCCACACGACTTTCATTCGGCGTTACTGTTTCGCTATCTCTTTGAATAAGAAAATCTGACGCGATGTTTATGGTTCATATTATTTCATGTAGTTTTATTTTACTTCAACACGTTACAATCTCCCCAAACTTAATGATAAGTGTCTCATTTCCATATCTATTGACTATCTGGAGCAATAACTTCAGCCGCTCATAATTCATATTCCTTAATAGAACTCTTAAGCTAAGTTGTGTTATTTCGGTAAGTGAATTACTTAATTTATACAATACAATATAAACAAATCACTCAAATATATAAGATAAACGAATAGTACTTAAAATATGTCTATTTTAATTATTTTTGGTGTAAGGTGTCGTCGCGAGACACTGACCATTACACATGGTGAGGAAGTGTTGCAACATGTTGATAAGTTCCGTTACCTGGGAGCACTATAACATCTAATTGTGACCTTGATACTGAGATCAACAGCAGGATCAGTGCAATAGCACATGAGAAGCTACGTTCTAAGATCTTCCGCCCGCGCGACTTAAAGCTGGCTACTAAAATTTCGGTATATATGGCGATTGTTCTGCCAAACCTTCTGTACTCCTCCGAGACCTGGTGTGTATATCCCTACCACATACGTACTCTGAATCGTTTTCACCCAAAATGCCTTCGCAACCATTATGAAGATCAAATGGTCTGAACGAGTCCGAAATACCGAAATTCTGAGATGAGCCAATATGTCTAATTATTTAATGCTTCGGCAGCTTCGGTGGTGTGATCACGTATCATGAATGGTGGAGGAGAGAGTGGCAAAGCGCATCTTTTATTGATGGAGGGCAAGCGAAAGCATGGAGGACAACTCCTTTAGATATGTGGCGCCGCTGGTCCGTACCGCTGAAGGGTCATAGTGATGGAACCGGCGGGCCAGCTTCTTGATCTTCCCAGCCAGGCAAAGTGTACTGCCTGGGGACCGAAGTCCATTTGAGAAGCGTTGAAACTTGTATATAGTGTTACAAGATAAATAATTGTGATATCGCGATTCAGGATTTTTATTTTGAATTTCATTTTTTCCATTTGTTATTGATTTTTGTCCATTTTTTATTATTTTTTCTTGTAGCGTTTGTGATTGTTTGAGCCGCTACGGATATAAAGATGTTCAAAAGCGTCACATGAAGAGATGCAACATAAAGCTCTCTCAAGGGTTTGGCAGCACAGCGGCCTGAATAGCGCGGGACTTTGAATAGGCGAATCCGTGAATTTGAGGAACAGCGCTAAGCTGACCTCGATGCCAAGCGCGATGAGGCAAAGCCCTGTTCACCCGCCGCCATTTACTATTATTATGTAAAGGGCAAGTTCACGTGTCCACATTGTGCACGGAAATTCATTGTAAAAATTGGCTATATAAGCCATATCCGGGCGTATCAGCGCCATTATGATTAGCGGTCGAAGGTGTCACCATGGCTACTCAGGAATAGGGAAATCCGTCGGAAAGGATTATTATTTATACTAGACCATAGTCCCAGGAAATTTTTATTTTTGATTAATAACAAGCTGAAATTTTGTAAACAGCTTGGTTGCCCAATTGTCTCTTTTCAAAAAATTTCCAATCGGGTAATTAATAAAATTAGAGGGCTTCAAATATGTCAAGTGTTGTATCTTGCTCGTAGCTTATCCTTGACTCTTGGATAATTAATTTGTGCAAACAAGTTAATTATTATTGTCAACTATAAATTAGTCGCAGTACAATTTATAATTGACTATCTATTGCTTAAATTATGACTTATTTGTAGTAAAGAATAATTATGGTTTACTTTGTTAATGAGAACTAGTAATTAATAATGGAAAGTTGATCAAAATATAAAGATCTGTTTTATCACCACATTCGCATTTTATTTATCGTATCTGACCCTCTTCCTACATATACATATCACTACATAGTATAAAATAAAACAAAGTCGCTTTCTCTGTCTGTCCCTATGTCCCTATGTATGCTTAAATCTTTAAAACTACGCAACAGAATATGATGCGGTTTTTTATAGATAGAATGATTCAAGAGGAACGTTTCGTGTATAATAACATTCAATATATAGTCGAGAGGTACTGTAATTTATGACGTTTCTAATGTGATGTAAATAATTATCATTACATTTTTTTCCGCTTACATTTCAAACGCAGGCTGAACCCTACGAGATTTATCAAAATAATGTACTAAGTATTTATACACCTTGAAAATGTCTACAGAAAACTCCGCGATGGTATATGTTTATCCCTTATGGATAACCCACAATACCATTTTTTTATCATTTATATTTTACGAGAAATAATGGCTTATTTTCGAAGCAATTTTAAGCAACACAGCATTAATCCTTATCCAAATAAGTACCTTAAATATATTGTTGATTTAATATAAATAGATATGGCCGTTTACAGCATGTCATTTAAATAAATATTTGTGAAGATATTCAGAAATCAGAAATCAGAATCAGAATAAAACTTTTTACAAGTTATTTTGACACGTCAACATATTTTTTTAAAAACTACTACGGATCTCGGCGGAAGAAACTCAGCGAGCTTGTCTTGTTGTTCATATCATTGTTTTTTTTTTACATTATCACAATATTACAAAAAATATATATGAGATCGGTATGAGGAGCAATTAATCCCAGGCTTTTTTGTATTCTAAATAATCGGAGATTTTATAATATCCTTTTTTACACAGTTTTGTTTTAACACATTTTTTAAATTTATTGACTGGTAGATCTCTTATAGTTTCGGGAATTTTATTGTAAAAGCGTATACATTGCCCCATAAAGGAGTTACTTATTCTGTGGAGATGAGATGCATGCACAACAAGATTGTTTTTGTTCCTTGTATTAAGTGAGTGTACGTCACCATTTTTTTAAAAAAAAGTAAATATTTTTACGAACGTACATCAAGTTCTCAAATATATATTGGGATATAACAGTTAGAATATTGATTTCTTTGAATTTTTCTCTCAGGGAAACCCTCGGGCTAAGATTGCAAATTGCCCTAATAGCTCTTTTCTGCAATAAAATATATTATTTATTTCAGCAGAATTTCCCCACAGAAGAATATGACATAATTCTGTTGAAGTAACTAAAGTATACAATTCTTGCTGTGTCGACATCAGTTAACTGTCTCATTTTTTTAACTGCATAAGCTGCTGAACTAAGTCTATTTGCTAAATTATTATTGTGCGGTCCCCATATTACAGATTTAAAATGCAGGGCACCTTGGGCGGTAGTGAGTTCCATAACCTGACAGCTTGAACATGGAAAGAATTTGATAAAAATTTTGAACTGTGTGGGGGACATTTTAAAAGGGCAGTAACACTTGATCTACAAGGTGAGCCAGGTGGATGCAAGAAAGAAAACCCATCACGCAGATAGTTTGGTGCATTAGGATTAAACAGGATATTAAAAAGAAGACAAAGAATATGAGTGTTCCTACGCAGCCGTTTTGGAAGCCATTTAAGTTGAGCTCTAAGCTAGAGACATGGTCATACTTCCGTAAACCAAAAATAAATCGAATACAGAGATTCTGCAGCCTCTCTAATTTGTTTACCAATTCTTCAGTAGCATCAATAAAACAAGCATCCGCATAATCGATGATAGGTAGTATGAGGCTCTGCATTAGTGATATCTTTGTTTTAAAAGGCAAATAATTTTGTAAATGTTTCAAAGAGTGTAGAGCAAAGTGAACTTTTTTACTTATACTGTTAATATGCAAATCCCATGATAAATCGTTTGAAATCATTACACCCAAGTAACTGACCGAGTTTGATACAGGAATAGCTGTGTTATTATAAACAACCTGAGGAAGGTTTATGTTACTAAGGATTTTGCACATGTATCTACTGCCTACAATTAAAACCTTGGATTTTTTTACATAACTTCCAGGTTTATGTACCGATTGAGTACAAAAACTAATCAGCCCTATTCCTCAAAAAACTAAGTCTAATACAAAAATTGCATCAAAATCGGTTTATCCGCTTGGGAGTAATCGTTGACGAAATATTTTGAAAAAACTGTTTTTCGACATAGGTTCGAAATTTTTCAACCAATCATTTTTGGGTATTCTACGATATTTTAGTACTAAAAAAAACTACGTCAAATGCCGTTTCAAAAATCACAATCGAATCTAATTCTCAAAACTTATAGCTTTTGAATATTAAAATTAAGTTGTTTTTAGCAAATTTACTTATTTTTTTTAAACAAATTTCAAGTAAATTCACCGATTGACTTATAAATCTTATCTGCTTTTCTCCTTTAAAACTACGTCAAATACCGTTAATTTAATCAAAATCGGTCAATTTGTTTGGGATTTATCAATGGACAATATTAAAAATAAAATGTTTTTTGATATTGCATCGAAATTTTTCAACCTATCGATTATTTAGCTAAAGCAAAATTTTAGACCTCAAAAATTGAGTTGAATGCCATTATCGTTTTCAAAATATACAGTTTTTCAAAAATTAGTATACTGCCATTTTTAAAAAACTAGATCTTTGAACTGAAAAATCTATGCTTATATTTTTTACACTTTTGAGCTTAAAATAACTTTATTTAGTGGGAAGTTTCAGGAATGGCCCTTAGGGTAACCGTTTAGATATTTTTTTCACTGAGTGGAATAGGCTATATATGTCGCCGCGCAGGTGTTAATACACGTGCACGCGTTGATTCATTTTGATAATGTGTTTATCTAGATAGTACAAAAACAACTTTGTTATTATTTTAAAGACTTGCAGCTGTGTGGCGGGCGTACAGTCCCCACTTCGTTCACATTATAAAAGAACGACGATCGATTATTTGCATTCATTCTACTTTCGTCGCGCAAAGTGTTAGGACATTGTACTTACTGCTACATAGTTACAGTCAATAATTACTTTTAGCAATAAAAGTGTAATCAATAGAAATATTCAACTTTTATTAAAATGGACAAACGCCCAACGTCACCTATCATCATTTCTGGGGCTCTAAGATCGGGTAAGAGGCCAGGATCAGAGGCTGAACAAGATGATGAGCCTAGTGCTCTCACATCAGAAGCAGGGACTTCTCACGCAGTACCCACAACTAACACTGCCGAGCCATCTGTGCTTTCGGCTGTATCTGCTGATTCTGGAAGCGTTCCACCTCAATTTCTTATGGAGGTAATGAAAATGATGAAGCAAATGACGGAACGACTCACCGCACCACAAGAAACAAAGGTAAAAATTACGGATGTCTTTTTACCAAATTACGATCCAGATGGAAGTGTTGGCATCAGAGAATGGTGTGAGCATGTGACTATTGCAATGGACCACTACAAACTGAAGGATTATGAAGTCAGGATGAAAGCCACCTCTCTACTGAAAGGACGCGCAAAGCTTTGGGCTGATAAGTGGCTTGTTACAACAAAATCATGGAGTGAATTACAGGAAAACTTAATCACTACTTTCGAGCCAGAAAACCGATATTCTCGCGATATTGCTAAATTCAAAGAGCACATATATGATCCTAATACGGATCTAGCAGAATTTCTCTCTACTGCATGGATTCTATGGCGAAGAGTAACAAAGGATAAGCTAAATCAAGAAGATTCAGTAGAAGCTGTCATTGGAAGCGTAAACGATGAAAAATTAAGGATCGAGCTGATGAATGCAAGGGCTCGTTCCGTGCCTGAATTGATTTCTGTAGTTTCTTCCATAAGACCGAAAAAACGGGCCAGTGAAAATCATTCCTCGCAACCTCAACAAAAGCGCTCCCGTTTCATATCAAACCATTACGTCAAATCTTATCCTTTTTGCACTAAGTGTAAAAAACAAGGCCATTCCTTAGAGGACTGTTACTTCAATACAAATTCAGGACCTAGTTCTTCTCGAAATGTACGTCATAAGCCTAATACTGAGACTGTAATACCTGTATGTTCATACTGCTCGTTAAAGGGGCATAACTTAGAAAAATGCTATAAAAGGAACAAAGATATTACATCCAAACAAGTCAACAATATTGGCACACCCAAATTAACTACCATGGTCATCAAAATTGACAATTTAATTCTGACTGCTTTATTCGACAGTGGAGCCGATTGCTCCGTTATGAGGGAGTCTATTGCCGCTAAAATCCCGGGACGCCGAAAACATGTTGTTACATACTTGAAAGGCTTAGGATCGGTCCCAACTATGTCCGTTCAAACTGTGCGAAGCACTTGTTTCATAGACAATGTCTTTATTGAAATAGAATTTTGTGTCTTGCCCGATCACGAGCTTTCTTTTGATGCACTATTAGGTACTAACTTATTGGAACAAACTGGACTTTCAGTTATAGTTACACATGGTGGTGCTAAATTAATTCAAGCTTCCAATATTATGCAATTAAAAACTTCGCTCTCATCCTTCGAAAATTTGGATTGTGATCTTCAAAATGAAAGTGAAATTAAACGACTTCTTGCACTCCTTGATCGGTTTTCACATATGTTCACTCAAGGTTTTGCTGATAGCCGCGTCAATACAGGTCAACTAGAAATTCGCCTTAAAAATCCCGATAAATTCGTTGAACGTAGGCCCTACCGTTTGAATACGGTCGAGCGAGAAAAAGTTAAAAGTATTATAAAGGATTTGTTAGATCATAAAATAATTCAAGAAAGCAAATCTCCTTTTTCAAGCCCAATTATTTTAGTAAAGAAGAAAAATGGCGATGACCGTATGTGTGTGGACTATCGTGAACTAAATTCAAATACTGTTCGCGATCACTACCCTCTGCCCTTAATCGCAGACCAGATTGATCAACTATCAAAAAGCCGCTATTTTACGATTTTAGATATGGCTTCAGGCTTCCATCAGATACCTGTTTCGCCCGATTCCATAGAGAAAACGGCATTTATTACCCCAGATGGTCTATACGAATTTTTAACAATGCCTTTTGGCCTTTGCAATGCTCCTGCTGTATACCAACGGTGTATTAATAGAGCTTTAGGTGGACTTATTGGCGATACAGCGCAGGTGTATATTGATGACGTATTATGTAAAAGCACAAATTTTGATGATGGTTTAATAAATTTAGAAAAAGTTCTAAGTGCATTACATAAGAGTGGATTTTCGATTAATGTAAATAAATGTTCTTTTTTCAAAAAATCTGTTGAATATTTGGGCAATGTAATTTCGGATGGTCAGGTACGCCCCAGTCCTCGAAAAATTGAGGCCTTGGTAAAATCACCAATGCCTTCAACAATTAAGCAAGTCAGGCAATTCAATTGCCTTGCAGGATATTTCCGAAAATTCATACCCAATTTTTCTCGCTTAATGATACCTCTTTACAGATTAACCAAAAAGGGCGCTACATGGAATTGGAATCATGAACACGAAACAGCACGAAATGCCATAATCAAATATTTAACAGCTGAACCTGTTTTAACTATATTTCAAGAAGATGCCCCCATAGAACTCTATACCGATGCAAGCTCTCTCGGTTATGGGGCAGTTCTTATTCAGATTATTAATAATCGACAACATGCCGTTGCTTATATGAGCATGCGTACCACTGGTGCCGAAAGTAGATACCACTCATATGAGCTTGAAACCCTCGCAGTGGTACGTGCTATCAAATATTTTCGTCATTACCTGTACGGTAGAAAGTTCAAATTAATAACCGACTGTAACTCCCTTAAAGCTTCTAAGCATAAACAGGATCTCCTTCCACGTATTCACCGTTGGTGGGCGTTCCTTCAACATTTCGACTTTGAGGTTGAATACAGGAAAGGAGATAGGTTGCAACATGCAGACTTTTTCAGTCGAAATCCTGCTTCTGTTGCAGCTAATGTAAATTTAATGACTAGAGACTTGAAATGGTTGGCAGTCGAACAAAGGCGAGATCCTGATTTAAAACCCATTATTAACCAACTTAATGACGGCAAAATTATTCAAGATATGTTCTTAGAGAATGATGTTCTCAAAAAATCCATTTGTGATCCCATTACAGGTACAAAGATATTAACAGTTGTACCAACTGCATTCCAGTATAGTCTTATAAATGCCTACCATAATTCTCTTAAACATGTTGGATGGGAGAAAACCTTGCATAAAATTAAAGAGTCTTATTGGTTCCATAAGATGAACAGTATCATTCGCACATTTATAGACAATTGCATTGTTTGCAAAACTTCAAAAGGATTTTCAGGAGCTGTACAGGCCCAGTTGCATCCAATACCAAAACCCACAAAGGCATTTGAGGTCCTCCATATGGATGTAACGGGAAAACTTGGTAAACCAACTGAACAACAATATGTAGTTGTAACCATTGACGCATTCTCCAAATACATTCTTTTGTATCACGCCAATGATAAAAGCAATCATAGTACCTTGGCAGCTTTAAAGCAAGTAATTCATTTATTTGGCGCTCCAAAACAAATCGTTGTCGATGGTGGTCGCGAATTTATGGGAGAGTATAAAAATTATTGTGATAATTTTGGAATTGACATTCACGTTATATCGCCAGGAATAAGCCGAGCGAACGGGCAGGTAGAGCGTGTCATGTCAATTTTAAAGAATGGATTAGTGATGATCAGGAATTACGAAACTTCCGAATGGCACACCGCATTAGGAGGATTACAACTTGCATTAAATTGTACAGTACATAAAACAACAGGCGTTTCTCCACTAACTTTGATAACACGACGTCAACATTGTGTTCCATCCGAGTTATTGAACTTAATTAATTTCGATGATAATAGCGTTGATATAGAAAAACTAGAAAAACATGTTCAAAAACGAACAACTGAGCTAGCTTTGAAAGCAAAACAACGTTTCGATCAAAGAATGGCTAAAATTCAGCACTTTAAACGTGGAGATTACGTTATGATTAAAAACAACCCTAGAAATCAAACTTCTTTGGATTTAAAATTTAGCGAACCTTACGAAATTTGCAAGATATTAGACAATGACAGATACCTCGTTAAGCGTGTTATAGGAAGGGGAAGACCACGGAAAGTCGCTCACGACCAATTGCGGAAAGCACCTAATCCACGAGAGCAAATGGCAGTGTCGCCGTTAAATGTATGTAATGATAGCAGTGCAACAACATCCAATGATGCCATCTCACCTAACTCAGCCTATTAACCACAAACTGGTGAGCCCTTTTCATTTTATTGTAAATATTTCATGTTCATGATTTTCTATGTCACTTGTATCACACATAGAGTGTGATCGCTAGCAGTATACAAACACCTACACAAATCTACAAATCCGTAACATTACACATTTAATGCATGTACTGCAAAAAAAAAATAGAAAAAAAAATATTAAAAAAAATTATAATAAAAAAAAAAATATGATAAAAAAAAGATAAAATAAAATAAAAAGAATCTTCAAAACTCTTCAAACCAGTGATATGACACGTGGAGTGTGTGCACTACGATCTTCAAAATTCTTCAAACCAGTGACATGACACGTGGAGTGTATGCACTACAATGAGCTAATCTTCAATATTCTTCAAACCAGTGACATGACACGTGGAGTGTATGCACTACAATGAGCTAATCTTCAATATTCTTCAAACCAATGGCATAACACGTGGAGTGTATGCAAGACAAAAAAAAAATTGTCGGACAACTTTGTGCCACACACAGATTAAAATAAAACCAGTCCGACAGTTTTGTATTTGACTAACCAATTAAAACCTGATTAATCTTTATTTAAACTATCACCTACTTTAACCTAATTCCACTTGATCTACTACATTTATTTGTATTCTTTGTAGACCCTGAGCCAGTCCAAAGCGATGACTTCAGGAGGCCTCGAAACCTCAAGAGTTGGCGCAGGGCACGCGCCAACAGTCAGTATGGCCGTGTCGCCGCGCAGGTGTTAATACACGTGCACGCGTTGATTCATTTTGATAATGTGTTTATCTAGATAGTACAAAAACAACTTTGTTATTATTTTAAAGACTTGCAGCTGTGTGGCGGGCGTACAGTCCCCACTTCGTTCACATTATAAAAGAACGACGATCGATTATTTGCATTCATTCTACTTTCGTCGCGCAAAGTGTTAGGACATTGTACTTACTGCTACATAGTTACAGTCAATAATTACTTTTAGCAATAAAAGTGTAATCAATAGAAATATTCAACTTTTATTAAAATGGACAAACGCCCAACGTCACCTATCATCATTTCTGGGGCTCTAAGATCGGGTAAGAGGCCAGGATCAGAGGCTGAACAAGATGATGAGCCTAGTGCTCTCACATATAAATATTTTATACCCGTGCAAAGCCGTGGCGGGTTCCTAGTTACTAATATATACATATATACACATATATATACATACAAACATACATATATAGACATATACCTGTTAGCTAACTACTTTTTTCATAAATGCTTGCTTTTTTATATCACAATATAGTAAAGAAACAAATGGATCTCCTGATGGAAGGAAAAGCCTGTGGACACCAAAGATGTAACTGGTGCGTTGCTATTTATATGGTGAGATGGCAATGCCACATATTTGTCTACCGGCTACCTTACCCTCCAAACCGGAACACGACAATGAGAAGCTTTGACGCTGTTGCGGCAGGAATATGCTACCACCCGGGCGAGACGTTGCGGATCTCTACCACCTAGTAGTCACGACAGTAGTGACGTGTGTAGCCAATGGGTCACCTTTTACGACCTGCCTGGTAGAACTGAAGTTGGTCTATTCTTCAAAGGCGCTCGGACCAAAACGGGGTTGCTAATTATTATAATTATAATTCAAGGATAACTTTGTATTATACGTCAAGTTTTGACTTTTCGTAAAACTCAGTTTTTAGACTCTAGTAGGGTATATCGCCTCTGTGGTCTAGTGGTCCGGTTTCGGTATTGACCACATGAGGTCCGGGGTTCGACCCCCGGGCCGGGCAATTTAATTATTTTTTTTTCAGTTTTCTGATAAAAACAACGTTGCCCGGGATTGGGTAAGTGCCCAGTTGACGATATGCTTGCCACCTATCACATTGTGGGACGACAGTATCTTGAGATTACGTAATCGTGGGTGCACTGGTTGTACTTCTGCCGACCTCGGGATATGGGCGTAAAGATACTTTGTAGTTTTTACGGCTACTTACTAATGAGTCATAACGAATGAACTAAAACCATAATGACAAGACACAATTTTGAACTACAGTATCATTTAAGATTACAGCACATATTTTCTATACTATTCAATAGTATCTGTAACAAATAAGTCACGATAAAAATAATCTCTTAATAGATTCTGTTATCAGTATTTTGTTACACAAATTATAGTTCCACTTTATTAGTAGGTATCCAAACGAACAATTAGTCGCGGTTTGTGAAAGTATTTACGTATTCCCATACGTAAGTGCAAAATTGTAAAGTGAAACATGTGGTAACCGGTACTGTACCAGTTCCGGCTGAGACCGTAACATTTTAAGACTATATTTTAATTAACAACAATAGATAGTTAGTAGGAGGGTAAATGAATTCCAAGGAGGGGGAGCTGCCCCTCCCTGCCCCCTCCCTTCCTCGGTACGCCCATCATCTAGAGAGCTTAGTATGTATTGTATTCAAGTTTTGGCGGTATGCAACACACATTACTGTCACTAGTGCTACTTGTATAGACAATATATTTACAAATATAGCTCCCACTAGTAGTTCAATTATAAATGTACTAGATTCAGACCATAGTGGCCAATTAGTTAAGTTCCCAAAAATGACAAAAAAAAACCTTAAAGAAAAGAAATTATTTTTGTTCCAATGAATACTAGCCGAGTAGAACGTTTTAAAGCTAACTTGACTGAAAAATTACCGATGTTGCTTTAAGAAGATAACCCAAATGTTTTATTTGGTTCTTTGTTTAATTTAATTGATAAAGAATATAGTCGTGTATTCACTCCAAAAATATTATCGTTAAGTAACCAAAGAGATTTCGGTGAATGGGCAACAGTGGGAATTTTTAAAAGTAGAAAACATTTATTTGACCTACATTATGAAAAATCTTATAATCGTAGTGCGGAATTTCAAGAATATGTAAAAAAATATTCAAAACTTTTTAAAAGGGTCAATACAGCAAAATTCCTTCACATAAAAAAATATTAAACACATTAAACAATCCACAAACAAAATAAAAGCTACTTGGAATATTATTATTCGTGAAACTAACAAAACTAAAAATTTTAGTAATGGTTTCCAACTTAAGGCTGATGGAGTCAACATAGTAGGAGGTTTAGAGACTGTAACAGAGTTTGAAAAATTTTTCTCCAATGCTGCAATGTATCATTACTGAAACAATGTGTAACCAAGTGCGATAAAACCTTTGAATTTTCTTTCATTGATACTAAAGATATCTTGAACGCCTTTAAAACCTTGGAACCTAAGAAAACCTCAAATTTATGGGGACATTCCGTTAGAATCATTGCCTCAGTAATAAATGTTATTGCACCATATTTAGCTGTGATATTTAATTGTTCTGTAATACATGATGTATTTCCTGACTTGATGAAATTGAGCAAAGTTATTCTAGTTTTCAAGTCTGGTTCTAAATGTGTTCCCTCCAATTTTCGGCCTATCTCGGTTTTGCCAACCCTAAGTAAAGTATTTGAGAAAATTGTACTAAACCAAATGCTTAGATATTTTGATAATTTTAGATTATTTCACACTAAATAATTCGGTTTTACGAAGGGTCACTCAACCATAGATGCTGGTGTCGAATTACTGAAAAACGTTTATGAAGCCTGGGAGAATTCACAGGATGCACTTGGAGTATGTTGTGATTTGCCTAAGGCATTTGACTGTGTCGATCATAACATCTTAATCAGGAAGTTACACCAGTATGGGGTTAGAAATAAGGCTCTTGATCTTTTGATCTCTTACTTAAAAGAACGAACTTAGAAGGTTGACATTAATGGGAAAGGTCCGCTGGTGTTGTTGTAACCATGGGTGTCCCGCAGGGCTCTATACTTGGTCCATTCTTGTTTCTAATTTATATAAATGACTTGCTTACTACGTAGGGGATAAGCACGGAATCGTACTGTTTGCGGATGACACTTCACTTTTATTTAAAGTGAAAAGACAAATTGGTAAGTATGACAAAGTAAATAATGGGATTTCAAAAGTTTTACACTGGTTCAGTACAAACAATCTTTAATTAAATGGTTTGGTATATAATTAAATGGTAACAAAGCCGAGTGTGTTAAATTTTCATTGCTTAATGTAAGGCATGTAGATACCAGTGTACAACTGGATGGAAACAAACTGGATCTGATGGATTCCACTGCGTTTTTAGGTGTTACTTTAGATAAGAAATTACAATTGGGACTACACATTAATAATTTAGCAAATAGACTTAGTTCGGTAGCTTATGCAGTTAAAAAATGAGACAGTTAACTGATGTCGACACAGCAAGTATTGTATACTTTAGTTACGTCCCCAGCATTATGTCGTATACTTCTCTGGGGAAATTTTGCTGATATAAATACTATATTTGTATTGCAGAAAAGAGCTATTAGGGCAATTTAAAATCTTAGCCCGATGGTTTCCCTGAGAGAAAAATTCAAAGAAATTAATATACTAACTGTTATATCCCAACATATATTTGAGAATTTGATGTATGTTCGTAAAAATATTTGCTTTTAAAAAAAAATGGTGAAGTACACTCACTAAACACAAGGAACAAAATCTTGTTGTGCATGCATCTCGTTTCCACAGAACAAGTAACTCTTTTATGGGGCAAAGTATACGCTTTTAGAATAAACTTTTCAAAACATAAGAGATCTACAGTATTATGAAATCTCAGATTATTTCGAAGACAAACAAGCATGGGATTAATTGCTCTTCATATCAATCTCATATATATATGTTTTATAATTATGTAATATTGTGATAAAAAAATATATAAAAAAAAGACAAGCCCGCTGAGTTTCTTTCGCCGGATCTTCTCAGTGTGTGGCCGCGTTCCGATCCAGTAGTAGTTTTAAAAAGTGTTGACTTGTCTAAATAACTTGTAAAAAGTTTTATTGAATAAAGTTCATCTGCACCACTTTGGAGTAGAGCAACAGGAACAATCACTCTAGCGTCTAGAGTGATTGTTTTGTAAATGACAAAGAGTACTAAATTACTAAGTCGAAGAAACGATTAAGAGATAATAATAACATTTTGATAGCGTTTTTACAGAAGCGCTATGCTTCGTGCGAGTATGTGCAGCGGAGTACACTCTATCATTTGTAAATGAAAATGTCGAATAGAGGGAGCTAATCAACAATCTTGCTCTACCCTAATCAAGGCAATGCTGCAGATCGTGTTCGACAGTCGACGAAAAGAAATATAATACATAAATAAATTTGGAGTTGCTAATGTTGTAAGAAAAAAAGTATCTTCACGTCCATATCCCGAAGATGTAGATTGTACCTACATCCACCCACCCATAAATAGCCGAGGATCCTCAGTGCCACACAATATGATAGTAGGCAAGCCTATCGCCAACCAGGCACTTATCCAACCCCGGGCAATATTGTTTTTACCAGAGAACTGAAAAAACACATTTTGGAACTGTCCCGTCTGGGACCTCATCGAACCCGGTATATTCATATTGTCACCGTCAACAGACCACTAGACCATTAAGGCGACGAAACATTTAATTGTATTTAGTGGCACAAGTAATACTTCTCATTATTATCCTATGTCGACGATCTGATTCAGGGTTATAGAGATACAGAAGATCGGAAGTAGGTTGTGGCAGTTTTACTGTATTCAAATTATAAATGTTCAATTGCACAATACGCAATAAAGTTAACCACGGTTACAAGTTTAAACCTGTGAAGGATAGAACATCGCGTATTGTGTGGCCTTTTTAGTCCCCGACGCAAAACGAGGGGTGTTATAAGTTTCAGGTGTGTATCTGTGGATCTGTGTATCTGTGTATCTGTGTATGTGTGTATCTGTGTGTCTGTCCGTGGCATCGTGGAGCCCTGACGGGTGGTCCGATTTGATTGCGGTTTTTTTTAATTGAAAGCAATGTTTTGCGAGATGGTTCTTAGCTAAGATTCAATAGAATCTGTTCAGCCGTTTCAAGATAACCAGCTCTTTTCCAATTGATGAAAGGAATTAAATAATTTGTAAATGCTTCGTCAATACTAAATCTTGTGTTCTGTTACTTTATTGATATTGCAATTACATGGAAACGTTGAGCTAATACTTTGAGATTCTCATTCGAAGATCATCAGCGTCTATTTAACTAGCAATTTTCATATTTAAATAAAAGATTTTCTAAATATTCCAAGCCATTTTTAACGACTTTCTGATATTCGTTAGAACAAAAACTTGACAGACTTGTGAAGGAAATGCAAATACTATGGTACGATCCAACTGAGCTCGTGATGTAGCCTGGATATAGGGACTGGAACTGTCTGATGCAGAGTTTTAACAAGACAATCTTGCTTAGTTAGACTTAGTCTAAGTCTGGTTGCTACAAATACTAAGTTTAATTAGTGCTTATGATGACGAGGATTTGAAGATGGTGCTGATAAAGAGCTACCGAAACTCACGTGTAGAATGTAGAGAGAGATAAGATAGTCAAGTTCGGACTCGATGGATTTTTGATGATGTTTACTTTTCATTACATATGATGTCGAAAAACTGAACATGGAGCCGTAAGAGTGTAATTGTAACTCACAGATAGAAATTGCTAATATAGTGGAGTTTGGAGTCATTTCATTCGTTACAGTAAGATCTTTCTCATGATGATATGGCTCTAAAGATTGAGCTGAAAAAGTGACATTGGAACCTCAAGAATCCAGATTCAAAGTTCAACTACAATGAACTCCTAAATTAAACGAGGTAAAGTTTTTGAATTAGAACTTAATTGTCTTGTATTGGCAAATATCATAGTGCTGGATGATTTTCAGGATCTGATGATGGAACTGAAAAGTAATCATGAGAACTCCTAAACTAAATAAGATAAACTAATCGAAATTGGACCATTTGTTCTGTTTATACAAATACTCTAGTGCTAGACGATTTCCAGAGTCTCATGATAGAGCTGGAAATATTTTATGGGAACCTTGGAATAAAATTAGCAACACCATCAAATTCGAGGTAGTTTGTATCGTTATTTCAAGGACTTTGGAGCGGAATGGCTTCCAGTGCCTGATGATAGAGCTGAAGGATGTAACCAAGAACTCCTACACTAAACCAGGTTAAACCATCAACTGGGGAAAAAATTCAGTTTGTTTTTGCAAACAATTTGGTCCTAGACGATTTTTAGTATCTGATGATGGAATTGGAACGTAATCATGGGAACTTCTAAACAGATAAATCTATCGAATTTCGGATCTTTTTTTGTGTTCTAACAAACATCCTGGTACTAGACGATTTCTGGGGGTCTTATAATAAAGCCTAGATTAACTATGCGAGTGACTACCATTCTGGCTACTAGGTGATAGAGTTCTGCATTGTCTCGACCGGGTCTGGTACCACCACCTTAACTATTCCTGCCGCGATAGCGTCAGTGCTTGTCACTGTCGTGTTCCGGTTTGGAGGGTAAGGTAGCCGGTAAACTTATGCATGTGGCATTAGACCTCGCCACAAGATAGCAAAATTACCTCTTTCGTGTCTACAGGCGATGGTTGACTCTTTCTATCAGGGGACTTATCAGCTTGTTTGCTATCTTACGATAAAAAAAAACAAGAGCTTAGATTCATTTGTTCTGTTTTGACAAATACTCTAATGCTAGATGCTTTCCAGGGTCTTATAATGAAGCAGGAAGGAGAAAGTCTTTGGAGCAAAATGGCTTCCGGTGTCATGATAGTGGGAAGAAGTCCAAGAGAAATCCTAAGCTAACCCAGAAGAACCCACTGAGTGTGGGTTGCTTCGGTTTGTTTTAACATATTTTTGGTGCTAGATGATTTTTTGAATTTAATAATGGAAATTGAAGGTGGCTATGGGAACCTTTCAAATAAACAAGTTAAACCTATCGAGTTTGGACTCATTTCTTCTATTTTGAGAGTTACCCTGGTGTTAGATAATTTCTGTGGTCCTATGATAAAGCAGGCGATTTGGGGTTCATTTGGTTTGTTCTAATAAAGAATTTGGAACAGAATGACTTCCAGTTTCTCAAGATAATACTGAAAGAAGACAATGAAATCTCGCTAAACCAGATGGACCCATCGAGTATGGGTTAATTGGGTTTGTTTGGTTTTGTATACTGTTTGGTGCTGATTTTAAAAATCTATTGATGTTACTTGAAGGTGGCTATAGGGTCTTTTAAACTAAACAAGACAAACTCAACGCATTTGAACTTATTTGTTCTGTTAGAATCTGTATAAATAATCTGATGTTAGATGATTTTTCAAGCTCTTACGATAAAGTGAGAGAAGGTCATGGAACGAAACGAACGAACGAATGAAAATTGAGAAGCACCTTCGATTTTGATCCCGTTTGAATCGTTCTTTTTTTTGTTTTCCAGTGTCTGATAATAAAGCTGGAAGAGGTCCATTATAACTTTTAAGCTAATCTAGATAAATCCATCGAATGTCGGCTAATTCGGTTTATTTTGGCAAATATTTAAGTGCCGGATGTTTCGAACTGGAAGGTAGCCATCGGAGATTGGGTTGATATCGTTGGCTTTTATTACCAGGAGATTCGCAGGGTTTGATAATCTAAATAGAAAATCATTGAGTGTGGTCTCATTTGTTATATTTTACATACACTCTGTATCAAAATGATTTCTAGGACTACATGGTGGAGCTGGAGGCCATGGGAGCTTTGCAATAAAATAACTCAAGCTTATTGAGTAAGAAACCATGGTAACCTTAACCTGATGTTGCAAGATCCCCTGTCGTAGATCATCAGGTCTCTTCACGTTTGACTCTTAAAATAATGCGTATGTAACGGAATGGCGGTCTGAGGATGTATCGTGGGTTTTGGAAATTTTTAATTTTATCTTGTTGAAGAGTAGCTTTTGCTTTTTGTGAAAGACAAACGATTACATGTATTTATACCATCATGAAAAATAGGTGGTAAAGTCTGCAACATCTGGCCTGAGCATTTGGTTTCTGAACGAGACGTGGAACCAGAATACGTAGGTTTTGAGAAATTTGTAGAGATCATAAAATTATAAATTACATTCCTAATTTCTGCTGTCGATTTGTATTATTAAGTATAACAAATTAGTTTATAATAAAGACTGTAATTATAAAAATGATGTTTTGTTAAGTGTTACAGTTACATGGGATTAATTGCTCCTCATACCGGCAATCCTTATTATTAATGTAACAATTAGATACTAATTAAATATTATGTAATATTTTATTTAAAAAATGTTATGAAAAAAAAGACAAGCCCGCTGAGTTTATTTCGCCGAATCTTCTTAGTGTGTGGCCGCGTTTCCGATCCAGTAGTAGTTTAAAAAATGTTAACGCATCAAAATAACTTTTAAATAATTTTAAAGAATAAAAAATGTTTAACTACTAAAATGGAAGATCCAAAAAAGATATTGAAAAGTTCCCTATGAATGTAATTCATAAAGAAATAAGAAAACTATAAAAACAGTGCAATAACAGTACAACAAATAGACAACGGAGGTGCTAACTACAGTAGCTATATTTTCTTAGCTGCCATATCTTTCAATTTACCAGTTAAAAAATAAATAAAATTATTTGCTTAAGCAGCAGTAATAGGAGCCAAAGGGAGAGAAAACATGCATGATCTATACACAAATGAGGCATTTTCCTGTACGGATTTCGATAAAACTTACACAAATTTGGAAGAAAAACATCAAATTCCTTTAGAATATAGACTGCGTACAGCGAAATTCTACGGTTGTTCTGAAGAAAAATTCAGTGAAATTAAAGTATTAGAGGATTTGACTGCCAATGTATTTATATCTTATTAAAAGAGGTACTTGTAAAAAAACTACTGTAACACATAGGACAATTAGCAAAGCTTCACGCGTTATCTGTGGCTCTGGCGAATGAGAAACCAAAACAATTTGCAATTGCAAAACAAACATTTTCAGTCTCCGTTGGTGAAAGTTTATTTTAAGAGCTTATCAGAAACATTAAAAGTCAGGTTATTGAAGCCTATTGCTTCAATAACCCGACTTTTAAAGATCGAAATAAGTGACGAGTAGCAAATTTCATTGAAAACAAATTGAGTAGTGATAAATTAAAATACATTTCTGAGCCGATATTCAAGGAGATGATAATTCACGGAGACTATAGACCTAATAATTTGATGTAAAAGACAGAGGTATTTTTTTTAGCATAGATAAGTAAATATGTAAGAAGCTGAAGAAGCAAGATAACTAACGCCTATAGACAACAAAGACGTTACAGTACCCGGCGATAAATATTGCACATCGACCTTTGGAAAGAGACAATCGGCTAATTTCGGCTTCGTAGAGCGTTATCTCTGTCGCACAAAATACAAACAGTCCGGTACCTATTAGGAGCTGTTAAAACAAGTATGATTTGCTTCTTTTGATATTTTTATTCTTTGTATAAAATACACTAATTTTTCTATAAGTGATGGCTTTAGGTTGGGGTAAAATAAAATAAAAAAACATTTTTACATTATGTTTACGTATTTAATTATTTTGGAACATTACAGCTTTAGTGTACATAATAAACACCATTATACCTATTGCTAAAATGAGACATTGCAATAAAAATAATAATAATTCTAATTCTCAATTACTTCCATTTCACTATCTGTGCTCTCAAAGAGGTCAATATCACTGTCACTATCAGCCGTATTTATTACTAATCTATCAGTGTAATTGTCTAAACTGTGTTGAATGCTTCTATATTCATTCTCACATTTGATTGCATGATCGCAAACCTTTTTCCACTCTTCAGCGCCGATCATGTTTACTTTTTCAGTCAATAATGTTTTTACTGTAGTTAAGTTCATACCCACATTTCTAGAGGCTACATAGCCTTTCAGTTGAGACCATATATTTTCAATTGGATTAAAATCCGGATGATATGGTGGCAATCGCAACACAGTGTGCCCATGTTCGGCAAGTATTTTGTCCACAGAAAACTCTGTATACCTCTCCTTGCGCTGACATATAATAGCGTAAATCTGGGTTTTTGTTAATTTTGGATCAACTGGAATTTCATGTCTGTTTAACCAGTTGATCATTTCCCGTTTAATGGTGTTTGAGTTGGGGGGTCTCTCAACATACTTGTTGTGATAGGGTGCGTTGTCGATAACTAGAACAGAATCACTGGGTATATTTGGGATTAATTGATTAACCAGCCATTTCTCATAGTTATCGTTATTCATTTCATTGTGATAGTCACCTGTAGTGTCCGTGGATTTATACGTTAAAAAAGCACCGGGTACAAAGCCTTTTTCATTTCCCGCATGAACTATTATCAAACGTTGACCTTTTGAAATTGGCTTTTTTACTCCTTTTTTCTTATCGTCACTCCAAGATTTCCCTTTAGTGTGGGATGCATGTATATATGACTCATCCATGTAGACGATATTTTTTCCTGTTTCGCGAAATTTGCGTATTTTATCAAGGTATTCCATTCGTTTGAGACTAACATCGTGCTTTTCCATTAGAATTTTTCGATTATCTTCCATTTTAGTGAACTGAAATCCCATGTCATGAAGTATTTTTCTCAATGTTTTTTCAGACCCATTGTAATTAATAGCTTCAGATAACTTAGCTTTTAATGATTTTATTGTTGGCAGTTCATTAAATCGTAAGTGAAAATCATACACCATTCTTCGAACAACATCGTAATCAAAATCGTCCATATCCAAACGAAATTGCTTTTTTGGTCTCCCTTTTTTTGGAGTGCTGAACTTAGTTTCAGTCGAATGTGTTTCAGTACTGACTTCGTTTAATATATTGTTCAGTTCTTCTTGAAATTCCAGTGGCATTTGCAACTCGCTCTTGAATCTTCTTAAAATAAGAATAAAAATATCAAAAGAAGCAAATCATACTTGTTTTAACAGCTCCTAATCGGTACCGGACTGTTTGTATTTTGTGCGACAGAGATAACGCTCTACGAAGCCGAAATTAGCCGATTGTCTCTTTCCAAAGGTCGATGTGCAATATTTATTGCCGGGTACTGTACTTGTATATTATTATTCGCGTGGCAGACATGTAAAATCACGTCACAAATAACTCGTAGCCGGAAAAAAATACTATCGGACAAGTACTATCATAATAGTTCACCGATATACATACAGCATATTTATTTTATTGAGTGACCCTGGAGTCATTCAATAAGCGAAAGATATTGTTTACTTCCATTTCATATCATTTTACACACCCAACCGGTTCCGCCTATCACAGTTTCATCAGGGATGTTTTGCACAGTTATAATGTCTGTGTCAAATTGTAAATAATTACAAGCTATATTATTTAAGAACTAGTTGTAGGTGGTAGGAGATAACATATTTCAATTTGACACAATCGTGTTACGGTGTAGGTCAGCAACATGATATTTTTCCCCAAATAAGGTAGGAAACTATATTATTAGTGATATTGTATTGTATGCTTATTTTATCTATACATACAATTACGAAGCAGATACAAAGAGGAGGTATTGTAATTAGATTTCTTTAAGAAACAATGCGTGACATTTTGCGGGGTGCGAGGGGTATAAAGCCCCTCCTACTATTGTAGTTTTCAACTAACGGCCAAAAACAAAACTACTTTCTTGTTTGCCCCCCCGTTGGTCGAGTGGTTAGCGACCCCGACTACGCAATCGACGGCTCGGGTTCGATACTCGACGAGGACAAGTATTTGTGTGATGAGCATAAATGTTATTATTATAATCATAAATAAAAAAATATAAAATAATAATTTTCCCCGTGTTGGTCCCGGGTTCCTTTGAAGAATAGGCCACTGCCGTTCTGCCAGGCAGGTCGTAAAAGGCGACCGATTGGCTATACGAGTCACTAACATGGGGGCTACTAGGTGGTAGAGTTCTGCATTATCTCGCCCGGGTCTGGTACCACCGCCTTACCTATTCCTGCCGCAATAGCTTCAGTGCTTGTTACTCTCGTGTTCCGGTTTCGAGGGTAAGGTAGCCGGTAAACTTATGCATGTGGTATTAGAGCTCGCCACTAGATATCAACGAACCATTAACACCTTTGGTGTCTATAGACGATGGTTTACTCTTTCCATCAGGAGACCCATCTGCTTGTTTGCTATCTTATGACATAAAAAAAAAAACAATCGATTAAAGTAAATAACCAATTATTAGTAATTAATATTTTTCCTTCGTCAAACTGACCTATTTGAAGCTCCGTAACTATGTTATTTACCTGATTCAAGATTTTTCGAAAAGAAGAAACATGGGCGTCTCGTCAAAACGAAGCTGTTCACAAAAGTTCAGCTTGTTATTAATCAAAAATAAAAATGTTCCCGGGACCACGGTCTATACCTGGTCGCACTCGATGTTTATCACCGTCATGTTCGGTTGGGAGGGCAATACCTTGCCATACCTTAATAGGGCAAGCAACTGTCAGCGTGTTTCTAAATTCAGGGATCTCTAAAATAAGAATTTACTGTCAAAAGTCGGCAATGCAACCTCATGGCCCATAGGCACGGATTTCATGAACGATTGGTCATAGGCGGGCGTAATCACTTATTTTCGGTTAGGCCTCTAACAACAAGCCCTTCATATGATATGTTACAGAATATAGTTTGTAAAACTCTTATTTTTTTTCTTTACCCGCAAAAATTACCCCATGTTTTAATAACGAAACACGTCCGTATTTGGGACACCAACTTACATATATGAACCTAATGATAACTCGATTAGTCCAGTAGTTTCGGAGTAAATCAGCCGTGACAGATAGGCAGACCGACAGGCAGACGCACGAATGATCCTATAAGGGTTGTGCTTTTTCCTTTTGTGGTACGAAATCCTACAAATATTGATAGGGAATGTCTTGTACAAATTTGAACTTAATGACTTTGATAATTTCGGCCTGTCTGTATGTTAATGCAACACTAAAATAAATGTACATCTCACGACAAGCAGAGGTTCCTGTTATCTTCGTTATAGGCCCATAACATAAGATGGGTTCACTTATACCAATAAACTCAGCATACATTCCCAAAACTAAAGAATAAATTGGAAAATATTACGCGAACGAATTTGCATCTTAAACTAGTTTTGATTAAATATAATATAAATATTTGTAAGTAAGATTAGATATTGTGAATACAGTTCGAACTCTTTGGAACTTGGTTTGTAGTGAAGCAGTTAGTGCTTTAGATCATGGGGTCCTAGGTTCGATTCCTGGACCGGATTAGTGAGATTGAGGTTTTTCCGGGGCTATCCTTAAAAATGAAATCCCAAAACCCGCTCGGATTGGGATGGTACTATGTAAGCACCTCTGTGTATTTAAATCCAGAAACCCTTTCACGCGAAATGTTGCCACGACAAGACTATGTGGCTCGTAATATCAAAAAGCTATCATATCTTATGTAGAGCCGAGCTTCTGACTATATGTCGTCACTCTACAAGCCCTAACTTTACTAACACTACACTTTAGTCAAAATATGTGGCTAATGTGGAGGGTACAGCTGGCCCACTACAACGTACTATCAATATTACTATACATTTTTGCAAGGCTGTACAACAACGTAATGATGTAGTGGATTAACTTTTCTATTGAGTTCATAGCGATTTATGTGGAACCGTTTCTGTCGAAGGGTAGTGTGCAGAAGAGAATAGGAGTCACTATAAACTACAATTATTTAATTTATTATTATTTTTATTCCTACATAATGACATTTTATTATTTAACTTCTAATCACCGTCCATATGAAAGGTTGCCTGTCTCTCTGTCTATTAGTCTTTTACGCTTTGATGGCTGAACTATTACGAAAGTTTGTATGAGAGACGAGACCATATCGTAGATGTATAGATGTATATGGATATATATATATATATATATATATATATATATATATATATATATATATATATATATATATATATATATACTCGTGGGCGAAATCGCTGACTACTAGCAATCATATGACATGCAAATAATTTGCTTCGCTCGGGGTCAGATTCATTCGCGTAATTTGTCCACTGATATTATAATTATTATATTAATATTATAACTCGCTATAACTCGCTTGTTAGTTAGTTTTGTGCTAATTCAATAGCTCCACTCTACAAGCTGGTTTGTGTCCAGAACGAAGTCTTCCAGTGTAGTGTAGCACTAATACATGAAATAAACTTAACATCCAGTACACGCGCAAAACGCATTTGCATACTTTTTTATTTATTACTAGCTGACCCGGCAAACATTGTTCTGCCTTTTGAACTACTCTTATTTTTTTCTATATTTTTATCTGTTAAACCTTTCCTGGACTTCAACAATTAATTCAAAACCAAAATTAGCCAAATCGGTTTAGCGGTTCTGGAGTTTTAGCGAGACTAACGAACAGCAATTGATTTATATATACATATATATACACTATCTATCTATGCACTTTATCGATTATGAACTAGTTAATACGACGACTGACACTTGGCCGATTTTGGGAGGCTGTGCCCACATTATTTGAAGGCTGGATCCGCGCCTGAGTATGATGATCTATTTTGGCATCCAGCACGTGCACTAAATTTCATAAGTGTACGTTTGTATGTTTGTCCACGAATTTCTCGATCACTAAAAGCCACATCAAGATGATTCCTTTAATTTTATTAAGGGATATTCCAAGTTAAGGAATAGTCCATATCCTGTTATCTGTTAAAAGTTTTGAGATAGGGAAATATTTGACTGATATTTGAAGACGATTTCATTTTTTAAATTACACATATTATTTTACTGTGTTTTATTCGGCGTGGATATTTTGTTATACGACGTAAGTGTAATTGCGGCGGTTCCCTGGCGTGGCGGCGCAGCGAACCGAACGCCAATAGAGGCTCCGACTCACTCCGACTTATCGGGTGTCGGGTTACCAGATGGTCGCCCGAGTAGTATGTATCTCTACAGTGATATACTGAGTGTGTGTGAGTAGTGAGTAAGTTTTTTTATATATACAATAGGACAGCAAACAAGCAGATGGGTCTCCTGATGCAAAGAAACAACCATAGCCTATAAACACCAAAGATGTTAATAGTGCGTTGCTATTTTGTGGCGAGGTCTAATGCCACATGGATAAGTTTACCGGCTATCTTACCCTCCAAACCGGAATACGACAGTGACTAGCGCTGACGCTATTATGGCAGAAATAAGTAAGACCAGTACCAGACCCGGGTGAGCCAATGCAGAACTCTACCGCCTAGTAGTCACGATGGTAGTGACTCTCATAGCCAATAGGTCGTCTTTTACGACCGGCTGGCAGGACGGCTGCGGGCTTATTCTTCAAAGGAGCCCGGGACCAACACGGGAGAGTACGAGAAAATACCAGACTAATAGCGAGTGGCGCAAGTCCCCTGCGACGTCCGTGTTGCGTGCTCACGGCAGACACGGAGATGTCAATACACCGCCACCTGACTGTTTAAAATTAGATTTTTTGTGATCGAAACCGAGACCTTATAATGTTTGCCAAATAATTTAACCACTAGACCACACACTTATGTAATTATAAAATATAATATTATTGTTAATAATCGTTAATTGTTATTTTTTAACAATGGGGACAATCCTTTAAAAACTAAGCGAACACTGTTTCCATTATTTAGAAAACTTAAATTAATTTAGAAAAATTAAATGTGTTGGTGTTGTGTTGTAAGTTCTATTCTCAGCTAGTAATGCCTCACAGAGACGGACGTGGGTCAGCGTCTGGTGGTGTCCTGGGCGACCGGTGAACACCACCACGTTCGTTTTGAGTTACACTCTTGTTGTGAAAGCAAATTAACTGTAATAAGATTTATGAGGTACGCCTATAGAAACCATTATGAGGTACGCCTATAAAAATCATTAACCACAAATTAGTTTGAACTCGAGCTCGATAACTAACCTTAAATAATATACCTATATACAATTTATACAATATTATTGACAATTCGGTAAAATTACTTTTACATAACATAAAAGTACTATTTTTTCTGATTTTGTATGAAGTTTTGTGTTATTTCTTACAGTGATGTTTAAAATATACGGGGATATAATAAATATACTGAATTATATTTAAGTATTTGTAACAATGTGTTAAATTTTATTTGTGTACACATAGCTAAGCTGAAATCCGTATTTCGAATGCAAGGAAGTGGATTTGTGCATTTGACTGACGTGTAGATTTAAGAGGCTTTTAAACTTTTATAAGTTTGAAAGCTTGTTTTAAGAGTGCATTTCGTGAATTCGTCATTAATATGTTCAACAAAATACATGACTAGTGTTTATTTCTGTTAGGTATACTTAGATAAAAAGAAGTGGGCCAAAAACAGGCTCTCATTATGGTTCTTACCAACTAAATGTACATAGTATGTACTATGTATAAAATATGTGTTTCTTTGCCACTTTTTTATAACATTTCCCAAATTTCAGACACTGTTTTTTAGAAATCACTGAATAAACAATACATACAATTGGTGCACTCCATACCTTATAATACAATGAGAGTGCGTTAAAATAAAAGCATATTTAGCAGTTAGTGGTCAGTGTCACAGAGTTCGGAGGGTGCGACGGTCACGACAGCGACACGACACGACGCGGTCAGTGCATGGCGGACGGACGACGCGGAGCCGACGCGCGCTCGGCGGAGACTGCGGCGAGCCGCGGGGAGCGCGCGCCGCCCGCCCGCCAGGGCGGCCCGCGCATCCCACCCGCTACCGATAACGGCTTAGCGCAACACATCACTAACTGCTTTGCTAAGCGCCTCTGCTCGATTGCATACAATGCCGACTGCTGAACCCAAATGTAGGCATTACTATTCTGGATTTACTACAAATTTAATTTATTAAAATAAATTACGATAGTAACTATCTTAAATTAAACTTTGCTTACGAGCACGATGTATCCAAACAAAGTTGTTATTAGTTAAACTTAGCATAGGTCAAGTTGCGTCGTCTTCTCTTACTTGTCGTATACGAATTATTCCTTTATCTGATAATCTACAAAAAAACGTGATTTGTGTGAACATGACTGTGTGTATCAACTAAAATTAAAGAATGTTACATATCGATATTGACGCTAAACCGTAGTTGACCCCAAAATAACTTTCATGGCATAAGGAATAATGTGGCAACAGATTGTTGAGAATTAGTTACGTTACGTTATATAGGGTTTTATAACGTAGCAGTTAAAAATAACGTCGTCTTCAGTAGCGTGCTCGTACGTGACACTGTTACGAGGTGTAGGGGCGTCACTCCGCGCGGCCGCGCCTCACGTGGCGTACGTGCCGCCGCCGCGCCGCCGCGCGCCTCTGCGCTGTTATCAGCGTCTTGTTCTGTAGTACGCTGTTTGATTAGGATCATCTTTTATCAAACTTATGACTTTTATATTTTTGGACGCTGGTTTTTAATGAATTTTCAGATAGAATTTGTCTTACTTGATTTCACAGACGATAAAGTCAAATTAACATCGTAACTTTCGGAATTAATTTTAAAAGACTTAATTCTTGTGATAGATTAGATTCTACTGAGTTAGAACTTTATATCCCACGTTTTCAGCGTGATAGCTGCACAGAAAAGCAGAAGTTTGTCAGACGGTTAGACTCTCTCATATCGGCACTCTTGAGATATCAGCAGCGCCTTGGATATTTAAATTACCATTGGTTATATAAAAGTTCATACGGTAATGGCAACAAAGATATTGGCAGAAACAGGCTGATGCAGTGATGATTGAGACAATGTAGCCGTACTGCAGGGATATGTGATGACTATACCACTTAGGCCGCGTTTTAACAGAATGTACTTAATTTATCAATTCAACACTTTTGTTGTTGTAAAACATGACTCGTTGATATCACACGACACCAATCAAATTAGTTAAATATTTTGATTAATAATATATGATCACGCATTGTTTATCATATTAAAGAGAAATTCGTACAAAGTGTTTGAAAAGTTCGGTAAAGATCACTCTGTATCAGGCGTGGGCCACATACTACGAAACAATAGACAATGGTGGATTTTTTTTATATCATAAGATAGCAAACAAGCAGATGGGTCTCCTGATGGAAAGAGTCAACCATCGCCTATAGACACCAAAGATGTTAATGGTGCGTTGCTATCTTGTGGCGAGGTCTATTGCCACATGCATAAGTTTACCGGCTATCTTACCCTCCAAACCGGTACACGACAGTGACAAGCACTGACGCTATTGCGGCAGGAATAGGTAAGGCGGTGGTACCAGACCCGGGTGAGACAATGCAGAACTCTACCACCCAGTATCCACGATGGTAGTGACTCGATAGCCAATCGGTGGCCTTTTACGACCTGCCTGGCAGAACGGCAGTGGCCTATTCTTCAAAGGAGGCCGGGACCAACACGGCGAAATTCTCAAACAGCCAATTGTTTGGAACAAACTTGTCATGATTTCAATAAATTATTCGCCTTTTTTAATTAAAATCACACTTTAATAAATCAAAAAAAAAAACGGCAAGGTTTATATATTTTCTCTACTTTTTGCAACTTTTATTGTATTTGAACTTTTTGAATTATAAAAATGGATTTACTGAACATGAACAACATAATATTTTTTTAGAGCTGTCAATGATAAATGTATATTGTTTTTTGTTTTTTAAGTCTTCCCCGTGTTGTTCAAGGCTCGTTTAAAGAAAAGGCCAACTGCTGTTCTGCCAGGCAGGTCATAGAAGGAGACCGATTGGCTATGTGAATCACTATCATCGTGGCTACCAGGTGGCAGAGTTCTGTCTGTCTCGCCCGGGTCTGGTACCATCTCCTTACCTATTCCTGCCGCAATAGTGTCAGTACTTGTCATTTTCGTGTTCCGGTTTGGAGGGTAAATTAGCCAGTAAATTTATGCATGCGGAATTAGACCTCGTCACAAGATTGCTGCACCATTAATATCTTTGGTGTCTATAGGCGATGGTTGACTCTTTTCATCAGGAGGCCCATCTGCTTGTTTGCTATCTTATGACATAAAAAATAATAAGGCTTAATTTTTATAATATAATTTAAAATGTAAGAAAATAAAATTGCAAATATTTTTGTACAGTTTAACTATGTATAACAGCCGAGTCAGTGGGCGTATCAGACTAAAAGAGAAACAAATATACTAAGCCAAACGACAAAGTAAGCATACACTGAGAACTTGACAGCACAATTAATTTTGTTCTTAATTTTACTGTTGACATCACTGACAAGAAAAAAGGCGATTACATGTCTAGTTTTTATTAAAAACTTTGATTTCCTGCCATCGCCACAATAAAACCCGTAAAATGTTATTAGCTAGGTCAAGGAAAACTGACAATTTGTTTATTAAAGATTTCATACATTACGTGTTTTTATACTTAGGTATTGTATTCGTAGTAAAGATATAAATATATTTATCACAAAGAAAATAAATTTGAGATAATTAAACTAATTACCTATAATAATTTAAATAGCAATCCTGTGAATATAGTGTAGAAGATAACAGATGTCTAATAAAATTGGCTCAGATTGTAGACTGCTTTAAAAAATACTAATTTTTTAAAGCAGTCTATTTTCGACATGGGTTATTTAGATGTGAATATTTGCACTAAATTTTATTAAAAAATACTTTTAAATGGATAACTCAACTGAAGACGTTATTTTTAATAGCGAATAATATTCCACAATTTTTCATTCTTGGGACAACCCGCAACTTAGGCTTAGCTTTCCACCGCTTAATTCTCAATGAGTTAATTCAAAATTACGCCACAAGTACGCCCTACGAATGAGATGAGAGTATGTATGTACGTACGTCCTCTCCAAGAATATTGCAGATGCAGTTTTTTTATGTCCGCGTAAGCGGATTTAGATACGGATTTTAAGGACTCACAAATAGGATTTTAAGATTATACCTACATCATCTGGAATCGTTTTTATAATTCGAACTTTCAAATAATTCAACCTTATTTGAACGCATTGATACTAAGTGATTGTTAATTGTGATAAGGCTCTTGCGAGAGTAGATTTTATTTCATATTTTAGAATCAGTCTTAGATTGGTGATTTTTGATTAGTTTAAAACATCAGACCTTTATTAAGTTTCATATATATATGCTATCCCGCGGCACAGGCCAAGTTACCACACAAAAATAATGAAGCTTTCTACTGGTATAAGAACTTCCTTAATCAGTTCCAGAGATTATCTCCCACAAGCAAAATCACAAACTAATAAACTTTACCTCTTAATAATACTACTGTAGATTAATTATAGAAATTTCATTTAACACAAAATAACAAAATACAATGAAACGCACAATACTCAAAATAAATAAACATTTATATGATGTCTGCCCAAACGTTGCGACTCAGTTAATAAAATTGATTTTAGTAACTGATCATAAACAAGAACAAGCAGATCGGATCTTGTGGACGAAATCTTGGCTCATGTTGGTTAATCAGCACGTACCGCTGGTACGACCCCTTTCGGGCTCCACTCTACATTTTTCTTAGTGCGACCAGCCCGCGCCACATTCGTATTTGCATGAATATTTGCATCGATAAATGCGTATGGATATACGAATGTAAATATTCAAATTAACATGAAATCTACTTAATCGCAAATGCAGATGCAAATATTTGTAAAAGACGTGGTCCTGACTTGTTTGTATGAGTATCTCTGCGGGCCGCCCGCCCACAACGGCGCGGCTTGCACTCGGGGACTCTAGATGATAGACAAAAACGAGTATGTACTCGTACATGTGATGTTGTTGTTGACTGCCATTTTATTTTTCATGTATGTTCTTTAACATTATCTACTTTTTCTAAGGATCGGAAAATAAAGACGAAACAGTAAGAAAATTGAAGCTCTTCGAGAAACTTACTTTACTTAGCGGCAATGGTTAAATTGTATTTAATTGATTACTTGCTGCTTCATCTGACTGAACAATACACTGATTAAATAGAAACAAGAAACAGGCATTTTTGAAAATATTAATTTATGGAAAAAAAATGAATAAAATGACCTTTAAAGAACATGAAACCTTTAAAGAATATACTAATAAGAATATTTTAACTTTAGTTTAACATGCTTTGATTTGCCAAACATCATAATGTTTGGAAAACCAAGACTTTCTTATGACAGAATTAAAAGAGGGTAATTAGTCAAACAATTAAATAAACTAGTTGTAAACTATAACTAGAAGTAAGTGCCCGCGAGTCGAAGACATCGGCAACAATCGCGATAGTGTATCATCGAATGAGCATCGCAGTCGGAGGCAGCGCAGCGGGGCCGAGATCCAATCAATTTCCTTGAGCCGCGGTTGCAATTAAACTTGCGCGGTGTTACCGCACTTGTACTCTGATGTTGATATACTTACATTTTCTAGCAGCAGATATTTATTATTTCCTCAACATCATATTTTGTCCACAATTTTTCCCGTGCTGATACGAGGCCTTGTGAACAAAAGACCATCCACCATTCTTCCAAGCAAACGTGTTACTATCATTGTAAGTACTAAGTGATAGATTCACCAACTTCTCACCCGGGTATGGCACCAATGCTTCTCCTACTTCTGCCACAATTTCGTAATTCGTGTTCCTGCCTATAAGGAAAGATAGCCGGTAAACTTATGTATGTGATCGTACCGTCGCACCTCCCAGACAACAATGCGTTGCGTGTAGTAACATAAAGAGTATGTTGAGTGTTGAGTGAGTGTATGAGTGAGAGTATTTGGTATTTATAGGCTAAGGTTATCACTTTTCATCAGCACAGCCAACTGCTTGTTTGCTTAAGGCACAAGTTTCAGTACAAAATATTTGCCCCTTTATTTTAGAGCTCTATATTTAATGAGGAACTTACGTGACAATTCTATAGCCCTTAGAATATTAAGAAATTTATAACCTTTCTTAATGTCCTAAAGACACGAGGTCCTTGGAACGTTAAGAAATAGTATTTTAGAAATAATTATAAACGCAGTTAAACTGTAACTTTTAACCGATATTTAAAGGTCGGCAATGCAACTGCAAGACCTTTGGTATTGCGAATGTCCATGGGTAGCGGTGATCACTTAACATCAGGTGCACCTCCGGCTCGTTCGCACCCTCTTCTTGCCTCCTTTCAAATAACAAAAAGGAATTTTCCAGATTGGTTTATAAATTAAGAACTTTCTTCTTTTTGGATTGTTTGTTGAAAAAGGTGTATATATTAGAAGTAAATACAAACCAAAACTTAGTGTGACTTTAGGTCTCAATTATTTAAGTGGCCACATTTTTTGACAAGAACTATATATATATATATATATATATATATATATATATATATATATATATATATATATATATATATATATGTATATATATATATATATATATATATATAATAGATAAATATACAACTGGGCACTAAAACTTAGTGTACTAATATACTATTAGAAATGGATGTGGGATTCGACAAAAGATCATACAATGATCTTTTGTCGAATCACATACATTAGGAGACCCATTTACTTGTTTGCTATCTTATGATATAAAATACTTATACTAGCTTCACCACATATATATTCTTCTAAATTATTTAAAGTCTACCGGTTTCGCGTATTACTGCATCTTCAGGACTTATAGCTAAACAAGAATGACAGTTACAGACAGTTACATATAAATAATATTGCTTGTAGTAGGTACATTTATATAAAGAATAACAGACCTAAGATGTTACCCAATACGTGAAAATATTTTTGCCTCCAAATGGGGAAATATTGATATTATTAAAAAATTCAAACTAAAAATTCTATTAATTAAAATCAAAAAATAATTTAATTATACCTACAATATAAATACGAAGAATTGTAAAATAATTAAAAATATGTCAAATTATATAAGATATCAATAACTATTATTTATGGTCCATGTAAAATGTCAAATTATATAAGATATTAAATAATAACGAGAAATAATGTCAGATTAATAAAAAATATTTAGTAGTGTTAATATCGATCCTGTCATTTAGGAGGAATGGCTGATTTTTTAAACGGTTTAATTCTAAAGCCTCTAATGCACTGACTTTTCGGTCCTTGTTACGTACATGCAAAACGGTCTGGTTATCTGGGGACTCAAATCTGTGACGTTCTTTTAATAAATGCTGTGCAAAGACCGATCTCCTTTTTTCAAACACCAACTTCTGGGTCTTTTACGTCAGGTTCTTTTATTCTCGCTTTGAAAGATCCTCCGGTCTGTCCCACGTATGTCGCGTTACAATCCTGGCACTTTAACCTGTACACACTATTTTTAAGCATACGTAGTAGTAGTAGTTTTTGTTTATGGTTATATAACAACCTGTGTAGAGATTTTTCGGTATAGAAAGCTGGTTTACTACTGTTCTTCAATGACCGAACAGTGGCATGCGAAATTCCACCTAGATATGGTACTTTAACCCATTTTTTCCGCTTGTTTGGATCGTTGGTATCATAATCCGAATAGAACAAAGGAATCGACAGCTTTTTTGTTTCTTTCTTAATATTATATTAACCAATTTTGGATCATAGCCATTATGGTAAGCAATGATTTTTATTGTTGATATTTCAGTTTTATAACTCTCGTGACTTAATAGTATGGACAAAAGTCTATTGATCATCGCGTGAAAGCATGTTTATGACTCGTAAGATGATGCGAGTCAGCCTGTATATTGTTGTCACAGTATGTGTCCTTACGGTAGATGTGATATTGTTGCCTTTCATTCACTATTCTTATATTTATGTCTAGAAAATTATTTTCTTCATAATTCATACTTCTTATTTATATTGTAGGTACAAATAATTAACTTATTTTTTGATTTAATTAATAGAATTTTAAGTTTGAATTTTTTAATAATATCAGTATTTACCCACTTGTGGGAAAAATATTTTCACGTATTGGGTAACATCTTAGGTCTGTTATTCTTTATATAAATGTACCCACTATAAGCAATATTACTTGTCAATGTATGTAACTGTCATTCTTGTTTAGCTATAAGTCCTGAAGATGCGTTAACCCCTTATTGCATTAATTGTGAAAAACATTTTTTTTTAATGAAAATGTCTTTTATTTTACCTTATGAAATAAGTTGAAATTGGAAAAAAGAAAAAATAATAATTTAGAAGTTATCCAATGAAACCATATATGGCTTCGTATGTGATAGAGTAAAACAATATAAAGCCATATAAGGCTTCGTATGCATTTACAAAAAAATACAATAATACTTTATGAATATCCAGCCCCCCAAGACAAGTGGCATCAACGCTAGGAGAATAGAAAACAAAATAAGCTGTTGATACGAGCGTAAACGAATTTGTAATTGGTAGCCAAGTGTCATTCGTGAAACGAAACGTTATATTGCATCGATCATTTTTGATCATTTTCATACAAAACCTTAGCCAAGTGGCACTTTTGACAAGCAAAATTGTGATCCGATGATTAGCGAACGCTAAAACCCTGTAAATTACGCTAAAAATGGCGGATGATCACTATTATTCAATCAGCTGTTTTAAATCGTGGATAATATCTGTTAGAATTTTTGATAATTTTAAAGTAAAATGAACGCAAATTGCCATAATTTAAGAGTCCTAACCTAACTAGGGGGATTTCAATACATTTTCTTTTTTTAAGTCGCAGACGCCTTTGTAATGGATTTCGGTTTTCATCCCCTAACTCCACGGGGAATTAACTCAGAGCAAAGTGACCTTGACAAAAGTTGGTGTCCCTTACCCCCTCCACGCAATAGTGCAACAAAAAAGGGTTGTTATATAGGGTTGAAATTTTCCATCAAAATTTTTCTAAGTCCTGCGCACGCTCTGACCGTCAACCGAGCTCTCTGTTCATTCTAATATAACGCATTGGCGTCATTTAGACCAAATTGGTAGCCAAGTGGACCGTGGCTTGTTTAACGTTCATTCTATTGAGGTCTATCGAATATTGTCTGTGAATTGACGGCGATGTCAGTTTGAAGTGTTATTTTCACAACGTGAATCAATCTCGGATGAATAATATACATGGATGGAATATATAAATAATATAAAAAAATAAGAACGGAGTCGCTATATCTGATTCAATTTTGATTGTATGTACCGCGTAAGTGCGAATAAGATAAAATATACTATCTTTTCTTCTTAATTACTGTCATGCCGTAAGTTTCTATATAGCTAACATGTCAATTGAACTCTGTCAGTACTACCAATTTAAAGAGTTATAAAATTAAATACTGTCACCAAGATTTATGTATTTATCTTCCTTGCTATCAAATTTGATTGTGTTAACATATTTTAAGTAAATCCTTTTTACTTAAAAATGAACAAAAATATGCAAAACTGAACATATAAAAAACTTCTTTTTTACGTATTTTTTGGCATACATATTTACAGAAATGTAAAATTGATCGAAATCTATTGCTACACTGAAAAATAAACTATCTTTCTTTGTTTCATTAAATTTACAAAATACAAGGGTTGTAACAAGAATATAGTGTTTATAACTTGAACTTATAGTGTCTGTAAAATATTTAAAGACGAAATATTATATTTATCATCATTAAGACATTGTCAGCATTTTGTAAACCTATCACTACTTACAATGTGTCTAGGCAGTTCGTTGGAAGCGAACAATTGGGTAAACGAGTCACTAGTATTATGGCTTCTAGATGGTAGGATTCTGCATTGTCGCGCCCGGGTCTAATACCACTGCCCCACCTATTTCTGCAGCAATAGCAACAGTGCTTGTTACTGTCGTGTTCCGGTTTGGAGGGTAAAGTAGCCGGTAAATGTATACATGTGACATTGATACACCCCCCCCCCCCGCGCCACAAGGATATTAAAGCACCATTAATGATGTGCCACCAAAAGCCTTAATTTGCGTTAATTTTACTTTAAAATTATCAAAAATTCTCACAGATGATATCCACGTTTTAGAACAGCTGATTGAATAATAGTGATCAACCGCCATTTTAAGCGTAATCTGCAGGGTTCTAGCGTTCGCTGATTATCGGATAAGTCGCTACTATTTTGCTTGTCAAAAGTGCCACTTGGCTACGGTTTTGTACGAAAATTGTCAAAAATGATCGATGCAATATAACGTTTCGTTTCACGAATGACATTTGGCTACAAATTACAAATTCGTTTACGCTCGTGTCAACAGCTTATGACAAATTCATAAATTTCTCTTTCTATTGTACTAGCCTTGATGCCACATCTTGGGGGGCAAGTCTTTTTTTACTTTTAATGCACTTTTCATATAAATAAAACTTATAACCTCGGTGAAAATAATACTTCAAAGTGACGTTTACCGTCAATTCAGAGACAATATTCGATATACTTCGTAAAGTTCGTATGGAACGAACGTTGAACATGCCATGATCCACTTGGCTACCAATTTGGCCTAAATATCGCCAAAGCGTAATATTTGAATAGTTACTGAGCGTTTGCCACTTGTCTAGGGGGGCAGAAAACAAATTCGTTTATCATTGAAGCATAAATAAACTTTACATTTTCCACATTTTGTGAAAGACCGGTATTCCAGTCTGACATATTTTTCGATTTGATTTCATCCACTCGGGGTAATGGGCCACTTTATCTGATCGAACAGAATCCAAAATCTTGGTGCCTAGGTGGAGCTTTTCGTGCCTTTTTGAAAGGCAATGGCGACTTGGGCAAGCTACTGTAGACTGACAGTACTGACAGACTTGAACGCATATGAAGCCAAAAATGGCAATTAAAAAAGCAGGCCCAAAAATCAAATAAAATGAAAAAAAAAAAACTGAAATCTGAATTATTTTATGTTTATAAATGTGCAATGAATGAATTATAAAATTCTAGCATTTTTACTTACCGTTTTATTGATTTTTTTCCAATAATAAAATTAGCACTAAATAACCTCACTTAACGGGCGGAATCGCTGAACATAACCTCTAATAGTTTGACAGCTGGAACTTACAATAGACAACAAAAAATGCGTTCCGTTCCACGAATAATTCTAAAATGTTTTTTCATCGTTGGTTTTGAAAAAATATATGTTAATATGTTGAAAAAAATAAATATAGAAGCCATATATAGGGTTAAATGCAGTAAGGGGTTAATACGAAAAACCGGTAAATTTTAAATAATTTGGAAGAATATATTTAGCGAAACCAGTACAAGTGTTTTATAATTAAAATTATTGAGGTTTGTTCGAGGTTTTTTCGGAAATTCAAAATCTTACTAGCATCTCTGAATCATGCGGGTTGTCTGTTATGATGAGCACACAAAAAGTCGGAATTACGGTAACATTCTTTTATTTAACTACCTAACATTACTTAAAATAATCAAAAACATTTTTTAACTCAGATTTTTTAAAATTATTTAACTTAAATTATAAAAAAAATATTTTTATATTTTGTACAAGTACTAAGACCGCCTATAGATAGAGAGTAGAACGGTGTATATAAGTCAGAATAACTTAAGACGTATGGTTTTAAGCTATTCTTAGTACTCAACTATTACCTTCTATTGTAATCTCATAACTATCTTATGACGTTTGTCGTATAAGTCCAGACTGTTTATGAAAAAAACATCGCCTGCATTGTTTATAGATGAATCGTAAGAAGCGCGGTTATGTTGATCAACGCGTTGACACCACGATAAGAGTAATGTAGGTAAGATAAGATAGAAAAACTAAAGTAGAAAGGGTAAAGTAGTAAGTGTAGACTGGAAAGGGTAAGGTGAGTAGGGATTTGTAAAAAGGGTAAGTTGGAAAGCAAAGGGTCAGAAATGTAGGGTAGAATGAAAAAAAACTAATATCCAAAAAAATTCAAAGCATTCTCTTTGTTTTGAAATTGGTAAAAAATAAGCAAATATCCGGCTGTTGTTTGCGTTTTGACATATTATATGGAATAACCTCGGAATATAAAACATAGTACTTCTTTGTCCGAGGGAATAAAACGTGAGACATCACTATAAGTTAAAAACAGAATGTTAACAACGACAATAAATTTCAAAAATAAGACGATTTTTACCTTTCTGGCAGGTGAAATGCAAGTGTACGCCTGACCGGGCATATAAACCAGCCCAAGTGTGGGACTCGCCGTCGTCGTGCCACTGTGCTACGGTGGTGCAGTTGTAAAAACGCTTTTTTTCTCTTCCCCCACTCGAGTCCACCCCTCCCCATCTAAAGCCCTGCCTTTTATCGGCTTGGGCGGCTTAAGCGAACCTACGATGAATTCGGCGGCCATTGGCTTTATTGCGGTTCAAGGCCGATCCGGCCATTGAAACCACCTCCACCTCTGTCCTGTCCCCCGGGGTCACGCTTACAGCCTATGCTGACGATTTGACGTTGGCTATAGAGGTAGAAAGGAAAGCTGAGGCAGCCATTAAGATTATTCAGAAATGGGGGGAGAGAAATCGGCTCACCTTCTCTCCGGAAAAGACTAGGGCAATGATGAACAAAGGTAGTTTCAAAAGGCCGCCAATGCTACGTATGTCCGGAACTTTCATTGGTCACGTACGTAGCTCGGATGTTGGATAGTCTGGAACGGAGTGAAGTGTGGCCAGTCTACTACCGAGATCTAGTTAGCACTCCAACTAACTATAAAAAATTAGTTGCTTTTGCATACGAGTGGCACGCGCGCAGAAGATCCCTGGAGAAAACTCAACGGTGATAATGTAAGGTTGAAATTCGGCGAACGAGAGCCGTTATTGTGTAGTCTGCCCCTACAGGGGAGAGTGAAAGATCTAAATAACTTGTAGGGAGAGAAGAAATGCACGGCGAAGAGAAACAGACGTTGTGCATTCTCCTAAAGATTCGTCCCGTAAAACCAAGAAATGGTTGGGAGGGCCATAGGCGGTGGTGGGTTTGTCCTGTCCCTCAAATGGGGGCCTTGTTCACACACCTGCAACATAATGCGACCCAGCATGGCCTTCTCCACTTCTGCGGTATGGTTCTGCTCAGATTCGGCCCTTCGCCTATCCAGTTCACTACAGATTTGGAACACTTCCGCTCGCAATTTTGCCAGTTCCTTTTCCTGATGGAAATTCATTTGGAGCAAATTTCGAAAATATGTACGAAACACAAATAGTAAAGTATAAACAGTATCTAAGAGCTGAAAGTAATGATTTGATAAAAACAATAGCCGATCATGATATACATCGACTTAAATATTCAATAATAAACTAATCACAAGTAATAGAAAGTAATTTACATTTAACACAAGGGATAATATATACAGATAGAAAATTAAGGAAGCGACAATTAAAAGAAGTAATGAAATATGGCGAAATAAGCAACCGCACGGGTAGTTTCCCAAAAAAATACTAGATCAAGTCAACATAGACGCAAAATAATCGTTCGTGGTTCGTATCTATAAAAAAACCGAAATTATCTCCAAGTACTGAATCTTTAATATTTGCAATCCAATACCAAGTTACCATGACGCGATAACATTGACTTAACATCTTGAAAGGTCCGATAGATGGAAAGTGTCGCCTGTGTGTTAATAAAGATAAAACGGCGCAGCACATTTTATCTGGGTGCGAGAAACAAAGAAACATAAAATAGAAACCTCCAACCTCCAAAAATTCTCGTTCAGCCGCAGGTCAAATAGGACGAAGCAGCTAAATATATCTGGGAAATAACCGTCCAAACAGATATCACTGTTCTATACAATAGACCAGACTAAATATATGTATATAGATAAAATAAATAATAAAATATATTTAATAGATGTTACAATCCCATTTGATTATAATATAGGTCCGAAAGAGATACAAAAGTTAAGCAAATATAATTTTCTTAAAACTGAAGTCAGTTACTTGTGGAACGCGCAAGCGACTGTCACCCCATTGCGATAGGCGCCACAGGTATATTAGCTAAAACATTAAATAGTACACGGACCAATTAGATGCTTTTATCGATATCAGTATCCTACAAAAACAAGCAGCTATATATTCATCAACCATATTCAGTAAAGTTCTTGGAGATAACGTATTTGTAAACAGCACCCAAAATCCTGATATGTCAAGTATATTAAAACAAAACATGGAAACACAAGACATTCAACGAAATCAAACTACACATTAATCGCCAGTCACATATACGACACAAGAGTCATGAGATACACAAATAACACAACAGTCGCTAAGCAGTCAACAGTCACCAATCACGCCCTATTCACCAGACACATCCAACGTATCGTCCAACACATAGTAATTTAGAACATTTATAAAATATAGGTATAATTTTCGTACACTTTCCTCTTTCTTATAAATATTCGCTGTGCCCTGCTGGGTCTACAGTGATTAACGATTGTTTTGTGAACTTATATTACATTGTGGAATGCAAATAATGAATATATGGATTTTTATAGAGGTTTTCTTTCTCGCGGCCCAGCAAGTAAGTCTTGGTAGCGCCGTTGTGGCGAGATTACGGTATGAATGCCACGGCTCTTGTCAACTCTCATGGAGAGCGGTGTACAGAGAGCGGAGTTTTTAGTCAAATTAGCTTTCCCAAGGTCCTGCATGGCACACCAAGTACTAGAGCCCTCCCGTTACGATAAGGCTTGGAGCCATCGGGGAGACGAATTTTATCTAGTGTAACCGGTTAAAATAATTATTAACTCTTAACAAGCAGCTACTTACCTAATTTTTCAATACTGAGATTAATAGAAGCCGACAGTTTATTAACAGTTTGTTGAAATTGACATCTTGTTAGATGAATGCCGATTTGATTCATTTTCAAAAAACGGCGGTAGCGGTCTTTTCGGCGGTCCACTGAAATTCAAAGATTTACGACATGCCGACATAGCTATGAAACGGTCACTGCAGTCCGTACACGTAGCATAATGCGATGCCAACAAATGTTAACAAGCTGCTCCACGGCAGCCGTGGCACTACGTTAATTGAATAAATTATGTATTAATTTAAATAAATAGTGCAAATAAAAAAATTGTCAGAAGTTTAAGATGTACAAATAGGTTGTAAATATTAGGCAAAATAACATAATACATAAATGGTGCGCAATGAGGAAAAGCTGTAAATTATTAGTACTATATAAGATATATTATTTACTGTACGAAAGAATACACTGGACCCATCGATAAACAATATTATCATATTATTACTGTCCTTTTATTAGGTTATTAAATATTTTAGTATCCCAACAATGAAAATGTGTTAATTCCTAAGAAAATCCTATCGTATTATTTACCTATTTTTATTCTGCGGCATAAATAACTGACCGCAGTTGACAAATAGGAGAATCCAAAAGCAATTATCTCATAACACTCATTTAATTTAAAAGATAATTAAACGACACTGAATAAGATAGTCATTTTCAACAGGAAATAATCCCGGGACACACTCAAGCTGTTAAAAAATGGCACCTTTAAGTATTTTGAGTGCAACCGTGGCACATCCGTACATACAGATATTTGGACCTCACGATGATTTCTAAATCAGTTTTTTATATATTATCATTGATATAAAAACCCCAAGATACACGATCGGTGTGTCAAAAACGTCCTCTAAAAGTGAACGCACAATTTTAAATTGTGCGCTCATTTCAAATAGAATCGCGTCGGTCGCGACACTGTCAATTTCTTTTCGTACATTGCTTTGTAAAAACAACTATAAGTCTTGCACTTAAGGTTGGATACGTAAAGACATAATTATGTTTTTGCCATATCTATAACTACTTAAATGAAATTAGGGACACTTTTTAGGGTCAGTTTTGTTTGGGACTGTGCATCTAGGGTTTTTTATATCAATGTATATTATATACTTGACGAACATTTTTAAAGATGTTAAAGGTGTAAAAGGTGTATTAAATGTGTTTATAAAATGGTTATTATTTACATTATTTGTGTACTTATATTATTGTACTAGCTGTTGCCCGCAACTTCGTCTGCGCGGACTTCGTTTCCTCCGCACAGCTCCTCCTCCGTAGGTGATAGCGTGATGTGTGCCTAATAGCCTATATGTTGACCCGACCTGTTAGTAATATTCATGCAAAATTTGAAGTAAATCCATGCAGTACTTTTCGAGTTTACCCCGGACATACATACAAACAAACAGACAAAAATTCTAAAAACTATATTTTTGGCTTCGATATCGATTGTAGATCACGCCCCAAGTGTTCTTTTAAAAAAATATTCAATGTACAGTTTTGACTTTCCTACGATTTTATTATATGTATAGATCAGTAAAATTTAAATACGAAAAAACAGTAAGTCCAGAAAAATGCTTGATCTTGACTAGTTTAGAGTAGAGTAATACAACCTCAATTTACCACTTATGAGGCGTGCAATAATTTGAAAAGTCTAAATCTGCACGCTCCATTGAATTTTTCTTTAAAGTAAAAAGCGGTTGTTCAGTACTGATTTAAACCTATTAAACCTAAAACAATTATGAAATCCAAATTAAAATATTGAATGCTTTTATTGTGTGAGGCTCGCTTTGGTCGACTTGTTGCAGATACAGTCAATGCAATTCTTGAAAAAATGAAATATAGGTAAGTTATTAGTAATAACTTAGCAAAAGAATTAGGGTTTACCACACATTCTTTTGCATTTAATAAAGTCTAAATACACAAAAAACCCCACACAAGCTCACTAAAAACATACTACTACTAACTAGTATTGATTCTCAGTTGAAACGTAATGACACCATAAAATTAAAAAAAATATCAATAGTAAAGAAAAGAAAAAGAATATCATGGTCAAAGAATCAAGCTCCACAGACCACATAAGGCCGGATTAACTAGCGATAAAGTGATGTTTTGTATACGGTGGAAACGGAATCGCGTCATTCATTACGAGGTTTTGCCGCCGGGCGAAACCATCGATCTGGATAGCTGATGAAATATAAGCAGGTATTAAAGAAATTGATTAACAGATATAGTGTGGTTGTTTATTATGTTAACGCCAGCCACACACATATTTAGCTATTAAGCAAATATTTGTAGTGAAGCAGCTGTGAAAAAGTTTTTCCCCGACCTTAAACATGTAGTGCTTATCATTGTTGGAAAATAATATTATTTTTGATTTGATATTACTTGAAAAGTAAAATTTGGATTAATGATTCTGGTTTAAAAATTTCTACTTTAAAAAAATAAAACTTTCGAAATGCATTCAACGCCATTTTGAAGTTTAAAATATTATCTACATAATCCAGTGACTAAAAATATCTACTAAGTAATATTAAAAAATGTTTCTTTAAAATTTTTTGTTAATGGTAAATCCGAAATAAATCGATCCATTTTGATCCAAATTACAGTATTTGACAAAGTTTTTTAGAGAGAAAAGCTGATAAGATTTTTAAATCAGTCGGTATATTAGCCTGAAAGTTATTTTAAAAATATTAATTATATCGTCTCCGTAGAGCGAATGTTAACTGATATAACCGAGAAGCAGTTTTCCGAATAAAACACTTGAATCACTTTTACACGCACAGTATAATTTTTGGGCAGAGTAACGCTCTCAACAAGTGATAGAATTACAATGAATCGAAAACATCCCCGCCTATTTATACCATTCTTCATTATACATTTTGTCCATTGTTGTTGTGACGCCATTATCTCAAAATAACAGGTGCATAACACAGGTGCGCCACACATCTGGGCGGCTAGTACTTATCGTTAAGTACGGTTGTTAACACTAAGAGAGTTATACATACATATATATCTTCAGGTCAGATTCCTTACGGGGTAGGCAGAAAGAACCAAGTGCCATACATCACGATCCTTGCAGGCTAGTCTCGCTTCCTGTGTATTCATCACTTTCTTCATACACACACGCCGGTTGCGAAGACTTGACACCACCTTCGGACAGTACTCGATCAATCTAATCATGGTATGTCGGTCTTGGTCTTCCCCGGTACCTACATCCTTCCACATTCGCGTTTTATATCTGTTTTGTTAACCTTTCATCTACCATTCTTTCTACATGTCCGAACCTTCGGAGCTTGACCTTTCTCATCTTTACACCGACACTTTTTTTTCAAGCCTAACCTTTCTCTTCCACATTACGAACCCGGTCTGCGAGTGTTACACCACATATTTTTCTTAGCGACCTCATCTCGGCCGCGTTGATTCTACTTTTATGCCCTTTCTGACATACCCAACTCTCACAATCATGCAATAGCGTTGGGATAAGCACATATAAGCACATAGTTATGCAGGGCTAGACGGGCACCCTGACTTAAAATTGTGCTATAAAGTAATCTTCCTAACGCTCCATTCAATCTTTTCCTTGCACACACTCTTCTTTCAACATCAGCGGTGTACATTCCATCCCTGCTAAAAGCACATCCAAGATATACAAACTCATCCACTTGTTCTAGCACTACATCATCGACGTGTTACATCCGTTCTGGTTGCTTTTCTTTCAAATACTAAAACTTTAGTTTTCTTTGCATTCAACAATTGTAAGTAAATAGGTAAATATAAGTAAATAAGTAAAGTATAAGTATAAGTAAATAATTAGAGTTACGTATTTCTTTTTTATTTTATAATGATTTTTAAAATATTTCACTTTTAGTTTGATTCTGAATTTTCGTGAATATTTTTGAAATACCCTTCTTTCACAAGCGATACTCGTTTAATAGTTAGGTACACAATGTCTGAATAAATATTGGCCACATAATTGTATGCTTTTTATTTTGTGGGCCTTAATCTACTGGAATAATAATTCAAAATCAGTTTGTCCTAGACCAAACTAGCTTTGCTTAAAGTATTTAGGTCAACTTTGTATTAGACTATACTAGTATATGTTGACACGCTTAGGATTAACCAGTTTGGCCGGTAACATATATATATATATATATATATATATATATATATATATATATATATATATATATATATATATATATATATATATATATATATATACTAGTATATGTTGACACGCTTAGGATTAACCAGTTTGGCCGGTAACATATATATATATATATATATATATATATATATATATATATATATGTTACCGGCCAAACTGGTTAATCCTAAGCGTGTCAACATATACTAGTATAGTCTAATACAAAGTTGACCTAAATACTTTAAGCAAAGCTAGTTTGGTCTAGGACAAACTGATTTTGAATTATTATTCCAGTAGATTAAGGCCCACAAAATAAAAAGCATACAATTATGTGGCCAATATTTATTCAGACATTGTGTACCTAACTATTAAACGAGTATCGCTTGTGAAAGAAGGGTATTTCAAAAATATTCACGAAAATTCAGAATCAAACTAAAAGTGAAATATTTTAAAAATCATTATAAAATAAAAAAGAAATACGTAACTCTAATTATTTACTTATACTTATACTTTACTTATTTACTTATATTTACCTATTTACTTACAATTGTTGAATGCAAAGAAAACTAAAGTTTTAGTATTTGAAAGAAAAGCAACCAGAACGGATGTAACACGTCGATGATGTAGTGCTAGAACAAGTGGATGAGTTTGTATATCTTGGATGTGCTTTTAGCAGGGATGGAATGTACACCGCTGATGTTGAAAGAAGAGTGTGTGCAAGGAAAAGATTGAATGGAGCGTTAGGAAGATTACTTTATAGCACAATTTTAAGTCAGGGTGCCCGTCTAGCCCTGCATAACTATGTGCTTATATGTGCTTATCCCAACGCTATTGCATGATTGTGAGAGTTGGGTATGTCAGAAAGGGCATAAAAGTAGAATCAACGCGGCCGAGATGAGGTCGCTAAGAAAAATATGTGGTGTAACACTCGCAGACCGGGTTCGTAATGTGGAAGAGAAAGGTTAGGCTTGAAAAAAAAGTGTCGGTGTAAAGATGAGAAAGGTCAAGCTCCGAAGGTTCGGACATGTAGAAAGAATGGTAGATGAAAGGTTAACAAAACAGATATAAAACGCGAATGTGGAAGGATGTAGGTACCGGGGAAGACCAAGACCGACATACCATGATTAGATTGATCGAGTACTGTCCGAAGGTGGTGTCAAGTCTTCGCAACCGGCGTGTGTGTATGAAGAAAGTGATGAATACACAGGAAGCGAGACTAGCCTGCAAGGATCGTGATGTATGGCACTTGGTTCTTTCTGCCTACCCCGTAAGGAATCTGACCTGAAGATATATATGTATGTATAACTCTCTTAGTGTTAACAACCGTACTTAACGATAAGTACTAGCCGCCCAGATGTGTGGCGCACCTGTGTTATGCACCTGTTATTTTGAGATAATGGCGTCACAACAACAATGGACAAAATGTATAATGAAGAATGGTATAAATAGGCGGGGATGTTTTCGATTCATTGTAATTCTATCACTTGTTGTTTTGTATTTGTATTAGACTATACTTTGTATTAGACTATACTAGTATATGTTGACACGCTTAGGATTAACCAGTTTGGCCGGTAACATATATATATATATATATATATATATATATATATATATATATATATATATATATATATATATATATATATATATATACATATATATATATATATATATATATATATATATATATATATATATATATATACATTATTTTTGTAATTGCGTTTGACAAAGTTTTTTAAGTACTAAAAAATTGTAGTAGGTCGAAAAATTATCGGTCTAAAAATCTCAAAATTATGTAAAAAAAAACACTTATTTCAAAAGTTTTCGCTAAATGTATGTATGTATGTATTCCTGAAGGAATCAACCGATTTGATGCAAATTATGAATCAAACGCAGTTTTTGAGCAATAGCGCTAATAACATAAAGCTAATAACATACACAATCGGTGCATTAATGTGGAACTTATATTAAAACATACTGTATCGCCGAATTTTTTTTTAAGGTTATTTAAAAAAATTCTCAAAATTTTCAGAACCGAATTCTTTCAAATTCAAACCACGTTTTGATCTGTCACGCGCTTTTAAAGTTATGGGATGTTTACATACACACACACACATATAAATAAATATTCACGGGACAAGTTACACTTACTGATCTAACCCCAAAGTAAGCAAATTATTTGCTTGTGTTATGGGTGTTAGTCAACGATACTAATAAATAGAAATACATATATAAATACTAGAATATATTTAATAAACACCCAAACCCAAACACCCAAACATTTGTGCTCATCAGACAAATGCTTATCCCCGTCGGGGATCGAACCCGAGCTCCGTCGATTGCGTAGTCAGAATCGCTAAACACTCGACCAACGGGGTGGTGAAATATACACAAACACACGTACACACACACACACACACAAACTGAAGTCATCGTGACAATAGTCGGAAAAGGTTCCTAGGATGTCGTGGAAATCTGATGTCAAACGTGGAGATCTGATGAAAACTCGATTTTCGAAAATCGGGTAAATTCAGTAACTTCCTTATCTACATACTTAGCGGGAAATAAAAATTGTTAGGCTATAGATACCCTGTTATAATGAAGTTTGTTTAGTTATCTGAGACTATCAATGATGGATCCCGATAGAAAGATACAAGAATCACCTATAGACACCTATAGACATTTTTTCATATTATCAAAATTGTCAGCAAACTGATATCGATTGAAAAAGTTTCAGTTTCCTAGGTGATCGGGAAGTGGCACAAAAATCACTGCAAAATGGTCCTTTTTTTGTGTTTTTTTCTTTGTTACATATTTTTCGGTGTAGCCCCTCAGCCCGTAAACGATAACGTGCGATAAGGAATCCGTTTCGTTAAAAAATATTTTGAATTAAAAACCCCCTTCTCTATCTTAGAAGCAAGGTAGGGCAGAATGCACATCCTTTTTGTAATAAAAATAAACCACAGCTTTGAGTCCTCGGTACTTGTGCCGTCCGTTGTACTATTGATTCACAAATTCTTAAATAATTTTGTAGTTGCGAGCGATTGAATTAAACGCGAATCCGAATGTGAATTCCAATCTGTAAGTGCATAACACCGGCCGACGGAGGCATCCACTAATGAAGCGGAATGAATTCATTGTAGCAGTCGACCAGCCACGTTGAGCTTCTGCTACCAAACAAACCGACGGTACGTTAGTCCTAGACAGTCTAGACGCACTACAAGATAACGGCCAGTAATGTTGAACTGCTATCACTAAACTATCGGGCCAGCGAGGTGGTTCAGATAGCGGCGGCCGCGCGGAGTGCCTGTCGAGAGCCTAGCTGATCGCGTTTGCCGTGCGGATCGATGGCCCCATTTTCAACACATCTTTAATGATCACTATCAACCGGAATAATACGCTTTGCGAACTTTAATACGGTCGGTGATCTCAATGTACCATAAATATCACAATTTACTGAAATACGTACAAACTTAAGTTTTTAAAATATGCTACATAATACGTTATTCTTTCACTTTTGTGTTTACAAAATAAACAGCGGTATACCTACCTTTGTCTCAACCTTTAAGTCATGTATTTCTAATTGGGAGAAATATGATTGATTCCTCTTAGTGTTATATATTCTTCTTATTCAGAGCTCTGTGAGCTCGTGGGTCCCGCTGAGTGTACACGATTGGACGATTTGAACCTTCATGGTTTTATAGAAACAGAAAAAATCTTTTAATTATTTTACGTCGTATAGGGGCCAGGCTTTTATTATTTTTCTTTTCGTGTTTTGTTTGACAAGGTTTTAGGCAATTAATATATTAGTATTAACTTAAATATAAATAAATATAAATATAAATTTCGTTTTTTCTCAAATCTTACTTTAAACAGTGGCCAATTACAGATTTTACGTTATTTGTTTATTTATAGTATCCGTGTTTATGTGACTGAACTCTTGAACGGCTATATCGATATTGATAAAAAGTTTTGTGTGTGTTCAAATGCTTTCGAGAATTCACAATTGAAAGTGGTAGATGGCGCTGCGATTGGGTGTGGGTGATACCTGTCCTATACAATGCTTTCAAGGCTAAATCTCTGAACCGATTTTTATGACATTTGGCAACGAGATAGTTATAGACTCGGGGTCAAACATAGGTAATTTCTTCAAAAATCAACCCCTAAGCGGCTTAATTTATGAAAGTTAAAAAAAAATTGTATCGAAATGTAAAATTGTACTCGCGGGCATAGCTGCGATGTATGTATATAATCCTTGAATAATAGGACAGCTGGTATGTATGCATATAATCCTTGAATAATATTACGCATAATATGCAATTCATAATAACTCTATAGAGTTCGTCATTATATTATTCTATGTATCTAGAATAGTAACTGAGGTAGCAGGAGAGTAACGATCTTGGCTTACAATAATAAGAAAGCCTACTGTATGCGCAGTGTCTTTTACTTGATATAAAAGCCGCATTACGCCAACCGTATTTTTATATGAATAATTAATAAAATATTAAATAAATCGGAAATAATAAATACTCTTTGAGTTATCAATATACTTAGTTATATCAATGACGTCCCAAATGTAAGGTCATCCTACACATAAATGAACAGCACTGGTAGGAAATATTAAAACATGATGATAACATTCCTATCATACTTACAGGCTTTTGATTATTAGAAGCGATTAGTGGTAAAAATGTAGGTGATTCAAGTAAATAATAATTAGGTATATAAACAAAAATTCACTAACAAAGTAGAATGTCCACATTAACAATTTTTTTTAAGATTTTTGTAATAAAATATAACACACTTCAGAAACTATTGCAATCGATTCTACTGCTCATTCTGAACAAACTAGTTTATGCTTTCGTATTAAGTAAAAGACAGCTTTTTATTGAGAAATACTTCATTTTCAAATTTATTATCACTTTGTTTTTGAGATATTCGGGTAATTTATAAAATAACATTTTAATTTTTTAGTTAATAATTTCAAAATTTTTGATGTTTTGCGATTTATAGTGCCAGGGTATTTCTTGTATCTAGTGATGAATATGCGTTATAATTTTTTTATACAGTTTTGCGAAGTTCTGATATAGACGACTAAGGTTGAATTCAGATTTTCAAAATACAGTTTTATTTCATGTATCAAGTGTCGTGGGTTAAGTGGACACGCAATCTCTTTGTATTTTCATACGAAAAAGTTATGCTTATCGTGTTTTCTGATAAGCTTCAATTGAATATTTTTTGTATTTTGGTCTGCCATCCGCTTTTTAATGCTAGTCATTCCTATGTAATTATTTTTATGAATAAAAATTGTATTAGCAAGAATATTCTTGACATTACACATCATGTTTTTAAAGTTTTTATGGAAAACTATCTTATGGAGTTATTTTACATTTATATAGTGTGCATACATTTACTGGATTTCTATCTGAATTAATGTCGTGAAATAAGCGGCAAGGTTGTGCACACTTATTCCCGACGCAAGAGAAGCCAAAGGACTGCAGTGTGCGCTATCGCTTTGGCCGTCGCTAGCTAAAATGATTTAATAGTACTCGTAGAAATTTTAGTACTCGTAGAAATTCTTCTTGCCCCCGTAAGGAGACAGGAGAAAATGGTTCCGGGGCCTAGACCCCCTGACCATGAATGTCGCGGATCCCCCCCCCCCCCCCCCTCCCACCTTCACACCATCCCGTGCGATCGCCATGTTCGGTGAGACCCCGTTTGGGGAGGCCCAACTAGGCGACCAGCGGACAAGGATGGTGCCTTGTGAGGGAGGTCCAGCAACTCACGGGGGTGGCCCGCTCGAGGAGGCGATCAGGTCCCGCGGGTATGGCTTCGTGTCCGATGGACGCGCGTGCCATAGTGCGATGTCCTTGATTTCGTAGTGGGTGGATGTTCCAGATCTGTTAAACATATTAGTTCTGTTAATATCAGTCCTTTAGAATCATGTAGACCATTATTTAAAACTAATAAAATTTTAACACTTACGGACATGTACATTTTAGACACAGTAAATTTTGTTAACAAACACCCTCATTGGTATAAAAGAGCTAAAGATGAATCTAGGTTAGGACTAAGAGACCCTAGTAGATTAATATTCCCATCATGTATAACAACAATTTTTCAACAAAATTGTTTTATGATGAGTAATAAAATATATAACAAAATCCCGAAATGTATAAGAGAACTGCCTTCAGAAAAACAGTCTAGTTCGGTCAAAAACTGGCTAATTCAAAAAAAATTTTATACGATTAAAGAATTATTTGAAAGTTAATAAAATGGTATTGCAAATCAAATTAATCTATACTATAAAACATATTATTCATTATCTTTTTTGAATCTATACAAAAATTGAAAAAATATTTATTTATTTATTTTTACCAATTTGACTAATTCATTATTTTTCAATTGATTTTTGTTGTATTTGTTTGTAAATATAAAAACTACTTTGTCTGTTACTTCATTTTGATCCCTAATAGACTGAAAATATATCAATCAGTCACACAGTCGTTTACAGAATGATAAAATATGGAAAAACCTTAAAAACAGCAAAGAAAAACATCGACACGCGGGATTTGAACCTGCGACCATTTCCCTAAAGCCGGGACGCTCTTCCGCTGAGCTAGTGTCGACAGGCTCGAGGCGGCGAAATTCTTCTTTGCTATATGATCGATTACGTCGATTGTAATGATCGCTAGCTATACATACGTATAACTAGTTAAATGAGTTCATCGTTACAGATGAAATTCATATCTTCACGCCAGATCCCTTACGGGGTAGGCAGAGAGAACCGAGTGCCATACATCACGATCCTTGCAGGCTTGTCTCGCTTCTTCCACATTCATCACTCTCTTCATACACACACGCCGGTTGCGAAGACTCTTGACACCACCTTCGGACAGTACTCGATCAATCTGATCGTGGTATGTCAGTCTTGGTCTTCCCCGGTACCTACATCCTTCCACATTCGCGTTGTATATCTGTTTTGTTAACCTTTCATCTACCATTCTTTCTACATGTCCGAACCAACGGAGCATGCCCTTTCTCATCTTTACACCGACATTTTCTTTCAAACCTAACCTCTCTCTCACTTCGACATTACGAACCCGGTCCGCGAGTGTCACACCACATATTTTTCTTAGCGACCTCATCTCGACCGCGTTGATTCTACTTTCATGCCCTTTCTGACATACCCAACTCTCGCTTCCATACAATAGCGTTGGGATAAGCACATGATTATGCAGGGCTAGACGGGCACCCTGACTTAAAATTGTGCTATTAAGTAATCTCCCTAACGCTCCATTCACTCTGTTCCCTGCACACACTCTTCTTTCAACATCAGCGGTGTACCTTCCATCCCTGCTAAAAGCACATCCAAGATATACAAACTCATCCACTTGTTCCAGCACTACATCATCGACTACAACTCTTACATCCGTTCTGGTTGTTTCTCTTTCAAATACCAAAACTTTAGTTTTCTTCGCATTCAAATGTAAGCCCATACTCTTACAATCCTCATTCATAACTGTGACCAGTGTTTGTAGCTCAGATGGAGTTGAGCCTAAAAGTACAGCGTCATCTGCATAAAACTGATCAAAATTATAAATTCACATTTATAATTTTGATCAGTACTTTCGTATTTCTAATTATTTTTGTGTTATAGCACTCACCCCGTGCTTGGGAATCTGGAAAAACCTTAAAAACAGCAAAGAAAATCGACGTAATCGATCATATAGCAAAGAAGAATTTCGCCGCCTCGAGCCTGTCGACACTAGCTCAGCGGAAGAGCGTCCCGGCTTTAGGGAAATGGTCGCAGGTTCAAATCCCGCGTGTCGATGTTTTTCTTTGCTGTTTTTAAGGTTTTTCCAGATTCCCAAGCACGGGGTGAGTGCTATAACACAAAAATAATTAGAAATACGAAAGTACTGATCAAAATTATAAATGTGAATTTCATCTGTAACGATGAACTCATTTAACTAGTTATACGTATGTATAGCTAGCGATCAGTACAATCGACGTAATCGATCATATAGCAAAGAAGAATTTCGCCGCCTCGAGCCTGTCGACACTAGCTCAGCGGAAGAGCGTCCCGGCTTTAGGGAAATGGTCGCAGGTTCAAATCCCGCGTGTCGATGTTTTTCTTTGCTGTTTTTAAGGTTTTTCCAGATTCCCAAGCATGGGGTGAGTGCTATAACACAAAAATGATAAAATATGGCTTAGTTGTAGAAAAAAAAAGATTTTTTTTCCAACGAGTCGCCTGAGACGCCATTCCCGCCAAAAAGCGAGTGATGAGTCCTGGCGCTTAAAATTTGCCCTTGCGTGTCAAAGTTTCGAGAGGTTAAGTAACGGCACGGTATTTACTGCCACAAGATATAGTAGCATATTCGGTACAAATGTATTAAGTCTAGGGATCAAAAACTAGCAGTACCCGATATTAGTTAACAGGCATGCAATGTAACAATTTATAGGATGTACTACAATTGGCTGAACTTAAAAATATGAACTATACTTACGCCGGCTCTTTTAAAGAAATACGCGCAAGTATCGTCATTAATTCGAAGACATGTTAAATAGTGAAGCAGAAATATGTCGGGAATGTGCGGCGTGAGAGCCAGCTCGGGCGCGGCACATTTGTCGAGGCGACAAACTTCGATGGCCTGCTTCCGCCCGATAGCGCCAGCCCCTGCTATTGTTTGTACTCTGTTGTCTATAATTACTGTATCTTAAATTTAATAAACATATACAACTTTAGTGTTTAGTCACACAAGGCTAGTGAAAAAGCAGACTTATTACTGATGCGGCATTACAAATCTCAAATCCATATTCTCGTTAATTTTGTCATGTTGAACCTGGTTATTTTATTTATATCATAACTCATAAGATAGTTAACAAGGTGATGGCTCCCTTGATGAAAACAAACAACCAACGCCTATGGATACCAATGATGTTAAGTGTGGCGGCATAGTAATGTCATTTGCATGAGCAAACCAGCTACCTTACCCTTGAAGCTGGAACGCGACAGTGACATTGATTGACGCTATTTTGACCGCCCCGTCGGTCGAGTGGTTAGCGAACCTCACTACGAATTGAGGGGGCTCGGGTTTGATTCCCGACAACAACATACATTTGTGTGACGAGCATAGATGTTTGTATTTCTAGGTTTGGGTGTTTATTATGTATGTTACAATATTTATATATGTATTTTTATATATTAGTATCGTTAACTAACACCCATAACAATTTATCTCACGTGTAGCCAATTATTCGCATTTGATAAACTGCCTGGCAGAATAGCAGATGGTTTATTCTTCAAAAAGAGCCTGAACCATTTTTTATTTTCTCAACAATTACATTAATGATAATATTTGCGGCCACTGCAACCCAGACCAGCTTCCAACCACTGTAATAGTGGCTCTGCGCATGCGCTGGAGCGCAGTGATCTTACAACACGTGCGATCCTCAAAGATGAATCCTATCATTGTTTTCATATCATAAGATAGCTTACAAGCGGATGGCTTCCTGGTGATAAAAAAGTGCTATCGTTAATCCTGGTACGTTGTTAGCCTTGTGTTGAGGTCTTACTGCCACATGCATAAGTTTATCGACTGCTTTCCTTATTAAACAAGCACTCACGCTATTGCGGCAGGAATAGGTAAGGTGGTGGTACTAGGCCCGGGCGAGACACTTCAGAACTCTACCACCTAGTAGCCACGGTAGTAGTGACTTGCATAGCCAATGTTCGCTACTTATGAACTGCCGCAAAGCGATAGATTCTCAAAAGGTGACCGAATCGACACGGGGTTTTTAAAATCTTTTAAAAGCAATAAATAGTTACAACTGCGACTTTCAGATAAAAGTGTTCGTAGTGTATAAGAACTGTTCAGTCCGTAGCCTCTCTTAGAATCCAAGTGGGCGAACTAATAATAGTGCAGCTCTGTGTGCAGCTCGTCTCGACCGACAATTAGGTAGTCGTTCGTCGGAGTGAGCAGAATGGTATTTATAGAAGCACTACTTTTATTCCAAGTGTTCCTTACCGATTTTGTAAAGTATATGAGCTTTTAAACTAACATGTTCTTCTATCATTTTTATAAATATAAACGGGTCAAAAATGCGTACATATATAGAACTGACTTGTAAAGCTTGACGTGTAGGTTAAACTCGAAAAAACAAGACCACCACATAGAAAAATTGAAAGTTACCAATCACATCAGATTTAAAGAAACAAATATTACAATGATATAAGGACGCAAAATAGTATCCATCACAGGAGTTCATGTATTTTAAAAGTGACTCTCTTTCACATAATATCACACGCTGTTTATCTGAAGCGGGCTGGCCACCGTGATGTGTCGGAGTGTCAGTGCCGCTGCTAATAGAGATGCCAGCTGTTGTCTTGGTGCGCCCGGCTGAATACTGATCACTGTACGAGTGAAAAGTGCCTCAAGTCTACTGTCTTCCAAAAAGAAAATTTGAAGTGTTTGTGCAATCTTTTTGTCTTTTTGCTATTGTTGCCTGATCAAAATTAAACAGAAGAACGGGTTTTATTTGTTTGTTACCGGCAGAACTGTATCTCGAAAGTTAGAGGGAGTTGCAACTTGAGCATCCATAATTATCCCACGATATGACTGGTGGCCGACCTATCGATATAATTACCATAATTCTGGGCAAAATATCTTACTAACTCAAAACTCAGTGTGTTATTTTTAGTGTTGTTTAGTTCGTACCTCAAAAGGAATAATTGAACCCTTGTAGGATCATTTGAGTGTCTGTTTGTTTTTCCGTCCGTTTGACGAAACACTCTTCACGCTAATGTAACTCGCAGTTCTCCGGCCTTTTAAGCTGAGGTTATTGCTGTAATGTAAATCTTAGGAGAAGCAAGAAATTTTTTTATCATTAAACTCGCCACTATATTGTGTAATATAAAAATAAATGTTGTGATAAATGAGTACATATCATCACGGCAGGAACGCCAAGGAAACTTCTTCGCGCTGGATCCAATATGGACTGAGCGGCAGTGGCCGTTCCGGTTCACCACGACTCTGGCTAATTGGCTCATAAAAAGGTTGGTGATCACTAACGCTGCATTTGGCAACCTTTATGACTATCACTAGCTAGTTGCAACCGGGACTGAAAGCTGTTTCTACATGTTCTCCAAGACAATCGATGTTCCGCAATGATTAACTATCAACTGCACTGATGATTCGTCGAAATGCAATGTGTCATACTAATGAAAATGTAACGACTAACCAGATTAGAGACAAAACACTTCCACTAATGTTTCATCTGGACTGTTAATTGCTTCAAACGAACCATGTCAGCCTCGACCGGAAGCACGGCTTGAATAAAGCACTCGGACACTTGGAGCGCCGCTTCGATATGGATGAAAGTATCTAATATATATGTTTGGTAGTAAACTAACATTTACCAATTAAGTAGCCTCGCTTATACTCGCATATACTCGCGTAGTAAAAATATTATAGTAGCGAGCTCTATTATAATATTTTTTTACAATTTCCACGATATCAATGCATTTTTCGGAACAAATTTCTAAATAAAGTTTTAAGTTTGAATAAATCAAGTAACTTGTCTAAGATTATAAATCTATATATTAATACGTAAAGGAAAAACTTTAAACCCCTTTTTAAGATAATTGCGCGAACGACGGAGTATGATATTAGGCACAGTTAGAGTTACGGAAGACTGCAAAACCCTAATATTTATAAATAATATGCATTAGTAATACATTAAAAAATAGATATTACACACACTAGATTCATGTGTCACACATGAGAATCTACATACATGTATATTATTTTCTTTAATCTCCTTAACTCATTTGAATTATCTCAAAAACAATAAATGAACGTTTTGTTTAATATTCCCGACTTACGTAAAAACCACACGAGCGGTCGCGTGCGTGCGCTAGTGCAGTTATCGCGAAGAGAACAGGATTTCAGTCAGCGCAGAGTACAAGCACGCGGATGACAACTATTTTACATAATCCACTCCGCTGATAATTTCAAAGCTTTGTGACAAACGTCTGTACATCAGTCAGTAGAGCATCTACAGAGGAAATGGGTGCGCCGCGTTTAGGTTAAGCCGGCATTTAGAGCACAAAATGTATAGTGGCCCGCTCACCCCCTCTCGAATGGATATTCATAGAGTTGAATAAGGAGATGTCGAGTCGACGGCAAAGGATGAGGCGACTTTAAATTCGACGCGGCGAGGCTGCGTGTCGGGGGCGGGTGGGGAGAGGGGAGGGGCGTGAAATATCTTAAGTAGGTTCAAGGCATTTTAACGAATTTCGTAGCTTAGGGTTAGCAATGTATACCGAACATTTAAAACATTATTTTGATATAGTATTAAAGACAAGATTTTTCCAAGTATTTTAAACATTCACGCACATATTACCTGTCTGTATTGAGATATTACTGAGATATTACCTGTCTGATACTTTATTACGATAACCAAGCTACATAAATGCATCAAATGAAATATTAACATTTGTTAATTACAAATTCAAAAAAAAAAAAACATAAAATCTTTACAGGTCATAAAACACTTACAGCAAGAAAAAAGCCCTATTTGTCCTGACAGGGGTCTGTACGTTGGTCGATGACATTATCAAAAACATGAAATGTCAAAAAATATTTATAAAAAAATATTAAGGTATTTCGAAATGCTCTTATTTACGAAATGTTCTTATTTACCCTTAAATATATTATTTTTTTATGTCGTTAAAATTAAGCGAATATTTTAAACGATACAACACCACGTCGATTCAGCAGCTGTCATATCAATGAAACCAGGTTGACCGCGTCGTAGGCACTACACCAGTGTTAGCAGATCCGCGATAAATTATTATTGATTGAAAATGTATGTGTAAATGTAAGTAAACAATGAATTTATAACGGAGGGGGGGGGGATAGGTTTGCAAGAGTCTGAGAGCGATTGTTATCGCGAAACATTTACCCAGCATTCATGGCGGGATAACATATTATGTTTAAAAAATAGTTTTATATTTTTTTTATATAGAAAGTTGCTATCATTCGAAATTATTGTACTTTTTGTCAAGATTGTACGTTTAGGATTGATGGACGAAAAATTCATTAAATTATCGTACGCGCACAATAATTATTGTACGTCTGTTGACACTGCATTACGCTTATGTGTCAGCTTACATTTTTCGGTCGACATTGAGCGTTTCATGATTGGCTGGCCCGACGACGGCACCAACACTAGTGGACGCATTATTCTATGAAATTGTACTGGATGCTGCCTCACTGGCCCGGCCTGGCATCAACATGCCGGTTTCGGCACTGACATATCGTCGGCAGCAAGCCTCCGATGTCAGGCGTTATCTTTATGCATGTGTTGTGTACACACGCACGCTTTTTTGTAGATGTGGTAGTGGCGTGATCACTGAACCTGCCGCGCAATTTTCATTACTTAATACATGCAGAGGAATAATTATTTTTCATTATATTATAACTAGTCATTCGGAAATATTAATTGAAAATTTATTCGGGCCATCTATATATTTCGCTTTGATAATTGGATGCACCCAAAATGGTCTCAAAACACATATTATTTAACGTCTTAAATATAGTAAATATAAGAAAATAAAATCTATTATTTTACACTGACATCACGCTCGCTCTTGTCCACGTCTGGAATTATATAAAGCTGTGTCGGGTCGGAACGTGTCGGTGTCGGTATAATGAAGAAGTGGCTGCCTGTGTCGTGTCTGGCCGTCACGTCGAGAACTGTCGGTGTTAGGCCAGGGCCGATGTTGGGCCGGCCAATCAAGAAGCGCTCATTTTGTGTTGCCATACCAATATTATTTAAATTTATTTAACATTAACTTTATTTTGATTGGTGACAATTTATCTACCTATATCCACAAAAAAATAATAATTATTATATTAGGCTACCAAACAATGCCTTTGGCTATCGGACATGGTTTTTGTACATACTGTATATGTATAACACAATAATTATTTCAAAATCGAAAGATCTTACGTCCGTTATAAACGTTGAGCCCATCTCACTGATTTGCTGCAAATGTTTTATTTGATATGAGATAATGCGAAGATGTTTTAGACCACCGTACGCTACTTTTTGAACCGGCTAAGCAAAAGGAAATATTATTTCTGGGTTACGTGACAAAAATCGTATTTTTGTCACGTAACCCAGAAATAATATAATAAAGTAGTAATAGTACAGCAGCAGCCACTACAACATTTATTAAAATACTAAATGGTTAATACTAATATACTAAATTGGTAATTAATAATTATTAATAATTATTCATCATCATTATTAATAATAATTTTCATTATTGGTTGAGTTGTTAGGTGATCTACAAATATTGATATACTAAAATTAATTAACTCTACAATATAATCACAGACTCAATATAGTCTGATTGTTTTTTAACTTATGGATTAATTTTATTTATTGAATTACTTTCAATACTTACGCAAATAACCAACGACACCCTGTAGCAAAAACCCCATGGATTATCGGTACACCAGTATTCTTCATCAAAGTTTCTGTCTAAAGTATAACGAACGAACTTAATTCCACCATCCCCGTTTTTCTCTCGATCTTTGAGTCGTACAGATTCTGGGCATCGCCATATGGTGGACGTTAAACGTACCAGAAGAAAGTGGTTCGACTCAACATTCTTTATTCGAACTGCAAAGGACTAGAACATGCTTTCTGAGTCTGTGTTCCCCGACGAGTACGATCTGGGGATCTTCAAGAGAAGTGTGAATAGATATCTTCTAGGGAAGTACATTCCATTTTAGGCCGCATCTTAGCTTACCATCAGGAGAGATCGATAATAAAAAAAAAACGTTTTATATTGTGACTGATGAAGAATGTGAGCTTACTGGTGAGTGAGTCAATACAATACAAAGTAAAGGTTAAGCGTAAATTGGTTAAAGAATTCACAGGTTGATTCCGTTTCTACTTCGTGCTTCCTGTGAAGAATAGACAGTCTGCCATCCTGCCAGATAATACAAAAAAGGCGAAAACTGGTAGAATGCTTCACTTCCATCATAACTACTAAATGGTAGAGTATCGCCCGGGATTCGAAGCTACTGCCTTTTAGTCACAACAATGTCGTGTTCAAGTCTAGAGGACTTAAAAGTTTTTGTTTTTATTGTATGTTTAATTAATATTCATAGTTTTGATATCATCTCTTACATTACGAGTACTTTATATAATACAGAAGGTGTAAAAACTCTCTAGTAATACTTCCTACGTATTATGTAGTAATATCGAAGGACAACGAAAAAAGTTTTAGATCCCTTGCGGATTATTTGTAAGAACCCAAAAGATATACTTAAATAGCAAATGAAGATGATACAATTTGCAAATCTGCGAAATCTCATATGTGACTTCTATAATGCCACTGAAGTAAAAAATAGGGTAAGAAATGGAGCAAACTTAAAGAAATCTGAAAAATAAAGGAGATCCCTGCTACGTAACAGTTTACTCACGTTCACCACACTTTCCAATACGTCAGTAGCGCGAACAGAGAAAGTTAAGAATAAGAATGAGAAGTATAAGAATTGTTTTATTTGCCACACATACTATGCATATACAATAAAAACAAGAACAAGCGTACAAATAAGACAAAAAAAGCAGCAAATACAGTAAACAAAGAAAAAGAAAAAAGTCAAAGGAAAATGGCTAATGATCAAAGGAAAATGGCTAATTTTAATTTGAAATAAACGGGATAAGGGGAACTTGATGTCAACTAGTTATTTTGCAGTTGGCTTGGAGCTTTTCAAGCAAATCGTCTTTATTAAAAAAATCGAATACTAAGATTTCCAATTCCTGTATTTCGAAAAGTAATTATAACTTGAAAGAACTATATTCTTGCAAATGAATGAATTTTCTCTTTCATCATAAATTTATAGACAACCTTACCCTCTGAGCCAGAACACGGCCATATGTAATATTAACGCTATTTTTTTAAATTTTATTTACCATTTGAACAATATGTTAATCTTTACACAAAAACCACAAAGGTTTATATTGATGCACTGTATCTTTTCCTGACAATACTTATTTTATATATACAAGCTTTTATAAATACACATTCCACACGCTATTAATATATACACATACATACACACACACACAAATACATACCAATACATACATACATGCACACGTACACATACATACATACATGCATACATACATACATATTTATACTACGATTAATTAAAAAGCTAATTGTTTTCACTTGTTTTCTGTCGCTAATCTCCACTTGTAAAGTGTTTTTTTTTTTATTTAGTTTTAACATTGTTAGATGTCAAACTATGGCGTAACTCAAGCGGTAAATTGTTTAAAATACGCGTCTCGTGGCTAAAATTCATGTATTTGCTGACACATTTTTCGACTATCTTATCAATCGACGATCGAAGGATAATGGGTCGAAAGTTAGAAAATTCATTTTGTTCACCTTTTTTTATGAATAGGCCTTATACAGACAACTTTTAAGTCATCCGAATATTTGCCTGTTTTGATACTGCTGTTTATTAAATTAGTGTCAGTATATTAATTTGCGGCAGGATTCAGAAATAAATGAAGCGGTAATATCAAACTTGATCGAAACATTGACATTAAAATAAATTAATTTCACTATTTTTAAATTAATACATGAATAAAAACAACATAAATACCTAACTCCTGCATACAGTTACAAAAGAAAGAAAAAAAGAAAGAAAGAAAATATTTATTTGCAAGAATATGGGTGTTACAAGTTGTTAAAAATAAATTAAAAAATAACCAATATAGGTACTTAGTATAAATTCTGATGTAAAAACTGATTTATATAGATTTTATTACAATAATTGGACATATTTATTACAATAAAAAGACATATTTAAAATACATTAAAATAAAATATCAAGAGATAAGTTAATTACTCTATTTTTCCTAATTTTTAAATAATTATCACGCATTGATACATAAATTTACTGCTCATAGCTAGTTGATTTATATAATTAGTTAATAGATATGATTAACTTAATAATAAAACAATTTTGCGACATTAAAATAAATTAATTTTACTATTTTTAAATTAATACATGAATAAAAACAATGTAAATACCTGACTCCTGCGTACAGTTACAAAAGAATCGTGTAGTATAAATTCTAATGTAAAAACTGATGTATCTAGATTTTTTACAATAATTGGACATATTTATTACAATTTTACATATTTAATATACATTAAAATAAAATTTCCTTTTCTTTTATTATAATACTTTTAAATAATTTTCACGCGTTGATACATAAATTTATCGCGCATAGTTAGTTGACGATGAAACTAAAATTATTATACAAGTAGAATAATTTAATTGCTTATTATTTACATTTTGCTTTTTAATATTTTTGTATTGTGAAAACTGCAGAATTGACCCTCGGAATGCATTTACCGATGTGACACACGCGCCACTTGTAGTGATTATCGAATATCGAACGACAAAAAATGCCAATAGTGTATTAATTTGAAGGTAGTTTATTACATTGGGTTAATGTTTATCGAACATATTATGTTACTTTATAAATAATAATTGCAACAATATTATAACCGAAGTGATGACCTTAAACCTATATATTGACAGAGTGTTGTATTAAAATTGTACGTCATAATATGTAATAGGTATGTAGTTAAAATTGAGGCGTTTTACCTATAAATAAAACGCATATTAAACTACTTACCTTATTAGAAGCTTAGTTTATTGAGATAGGCGTTTCCGTTTCCGGCACGTATGGCTCTCTCTTTCTACCCGAATATACCTCTCTTTCGCACATACCTGTCACCAGGCGGGTTAGCCAACTGCGGTGGGGCGCGCCGCAAGAGCTGAATTTAAAATATAATATTTCATTGAGTCGAAATAAACCAGGCAGTTATAAAAAGTAAGCTTCTAATAAGGTAAGTAGTTTAATATGCGTTTTATTTATAGGTAAAACGCCTCAATTAAACCACTTGACCGTTATTAGAAGCTTAGTTTATTGAGACGTGTTTGTTATCGCCTGGTGATGTGCAATGACTTAGACGCCAATGTGAATGAATGATTATATGTCATTAGAAAAGTTAATTTTATTACCTTTATTTTCCAAAGGGAGGTATATTCTAAAGTTTATTTTCTTTAAGTAATCCTTTAAAATTTATTTATGTTGTAAAAGGATTATCAACAATCATGATTTTACTAATGCAATCACAAGATGTTCAATAATAATAAAAAATAAATTTAACCATGCATAACAGTATATTGTAATGATTAAATATTAATTTCCAATAAAATCATTAATTTATAGGTTGAAAAATTTTTGACATGTTACCAGATTGGTCACAATCACTACTGATGGGTATAACTTCCCGTTTGTAAAAATTTTTGAAGGTCTTGACAGATTTCCAATTCCCTCGTGCTAGTATATCATCTAATGGATAGTTTTCTATCCAATTTTTGGATGCCACAGCGGATCTGGCACTCCCTGGAGTAGCAATAATACCTGCTTGATTCATGAGTGATTTTATCCACCCTGCAATGACACCTCGTGATGCTGCTTTTGGAGAACCTCTTACAGTAACAAATAGATTAGACGTACAAGCAGATCTACGTCTTTCGTGAAGTAATGATACTGTTTTATTTATCCAAAAAAACAGGATCGAGATTTTGATTGTGTGGATTCCTTAACAATTTCCATCCTGATTGTCTATATTCATTACAATCAGTTTTTGACCCAAATCTGGGCCAAAATATAATTGAGTTTTCAGAAATGAAACATAGCTTAGCATCTACGTCCAGCAAGGTCAAATCATGTATACGGCGACCGGAACATAATATTAACAAGGTTGCCGTATGTCTAACAACTTCAAAGTTATTGTTTAACTGCACAGAATTACTACTTAGGAAGGAGGTAAGCACTTCTACATCCCAAATCGGTGGTTTTATTTGTTTAGGTTTATTTACAGCAATTGATTTTAAAATGTGTTTTACCAATACATGACTACTCAATTGACCAGATATCTCAACATCGCATAGTGTTGATACTACAGATTTGTGTAAAAGGATTATGTTGTAAGCAAGTTTTTGATTCAAGTGCAAGTCTGCTAGAAACCTTGCTAAATCCGAACCATTTGGTTTAGTGGGGTCTATTTTTTCTCGTACAGTCCAATGTAACCAGCGATTCCAAGCTGCTTTATAAGTATTTACAGTCGATGGTCTCCAAGATGACTTCAGTAAATTTAACTGTTCTTCACTCCATGAATTTACGTATTTTGACCACCCCCACATTTCCAGATTTCCAGAGTCATTTCGTGTACTTTGGGTGGTGGGTTCCCGGTTCGAGTGTCGATTAAAACTTGTTCCAGGTTCGATAGCGTAAAGGGAGGCGCCAGAGCTCGAGCTTTCAGGTCTGCTCGCCAAAATACTTTGTTCCACCGGGGTGCTACGATCAAATATACTCCCCGGGCCTGGTTTAAATGGGATAGCACCTTGGGGATTAGGAATGGTGGTGGAAATACCCATGCAAGTCGGTAATTCCATCTTAAGCTGAATGCATCTTGTGCTGTTGCCTGCTGATCGTGAAAGTCCAAGAAAACATAATTCTCGACTACGTGAGCCGATTTCGAAGCAAACAGATCCACTACTGGTGTGCCCCACTTTTTGAAAACTGCCCTTGTACATTGTGGAAGTAGATGCCACTCGGGACGGAGACGATGTCGCGATAAATGGTCTGCGTGGCTGTTGTACTTCCCTGGTATGTAGTGAATCTGATAATGAATCTGATGATGGTCTAAAATTGATAAAATATTGTAAGTCATATCTGTTAGGGCTATCGATTTGTTCCCCCCTTCGTTGCGAAGATATGACATAGTGGTTTTGTTGTCGTATTGAATCAAAACTGAGCCCTTGGTCATTTGATGAGCATAGGTTTGCAATACGTTCATGATTGCCATCATTTCCTTCAAATTGCTGTGGAGCAACATTTCCTCCCTTCTCCAGGTACCAGATATCGCCAAATCGTTCAGTTGAGCTCCCCAAGCTATGTCCGATGCATCGGTTGTTAAGAAGTGTGTCGGGGGAGGAATATGTAGTCCTGATGGGTACTGACAATTCTGTTCCCACCATTCTAGCTCGTTTGTAACCTGAGAGGTGAGACTGTATTTCTTGTTCGTGATTTTCTTGGGTAGAATGTTCATAAATTTTATTACTGCACGAAGATGCAATCTTCCGCGAGGCACGACAAAACTTGCAAAATTTAAAAGGCCCACTAATCTTTGAAGGTCTTTCAAGCTCGTTTTTCTCGTTTGGAGGACGGCGTTTATCATTTTCTTTATAGTTACTACTTTTTCTCCTGGGAGGCACTTTTCGTTGTCCCATGGCTTCCATACTATTCCCAAATAAACAATTTCTTTTTGGGGCATAACTATCGATTTTTCGAGATTTATGTGAAACCCCAAAAACTTGAGAAGGGACATCAAAATATGTACATGGTGCCGTAAGATTTTGGGGTCCTGGTGTGCCAGAAGGTAATCGTCCAGGAACACTATAACTCTTATTGCCTCTGCCCGCAGGCATTCGGCTATCCAATTCGTTAAACTGGCGAAAACTTTTGGCGCTGAGCTTAGGCCGAATGGGAGGCACGTCATTTCGAAACACGCCTCTTTGTATATAAGCCGGAGAAATCTTCTGTGAGAGTGGCATATCGGCAGATTGAAGTATGCTTGGGATAAATCCACTTTGCACATCCAGTCTCCTGGTTGCAGGAAGTCTGGCACTTTGTACATGTTTATTAGACGAAACGGTTTTGTTATCACATACTCGTTTAGCGCTTTCAGGTTGAATATGGGTCTGGCTGAGCCATCGCTTTTTGGCACTAGGAACATGGGCGAGATGAAACTCGGCGATATTTGAGCTGGTGCTAAAATGCCTTGTTTTAACATTTTTATGACAACTTTCGTCATTTCCTCCGATTCTGGTGTTGCCAAATTGTTTCTTTTGAGATTTGGAATTACTAGTGGAGGTTTCTTGGCAAAGGGTATTCGATAGCCCGTGATTATGTGTAAAAGAGAATTCGGGGCTCCCATTTTTTGCCAGTGTTCCACGTGTAGTGCCAGTCCTCCCGCTTGAAAACGCTTTGAGTCATTGTCTCGATCTTTTAAACGACTGTTCTTCTCTAGTGCCCGGAGAATATTGCCGCTTCCGACCGCGTGACGGACGAGAGGCATTATAAGATTTAGACCCACGTGCTCGAAAGGGCTGCCGACTAGCAAAACTACTACCTTGAGCGTTATGTCCCTGCGAGGGACGCTCACAATTATAGGTATGTCCCTGCGAGGGACATTTACTGTGATATCCACCCTGTGAGAACGAGCCAACATGTTGTGCCGTACTTTGTGGACGATTATGATTTGTGCCATGCGATGGCAAGTTAAAACTAGGCCGACCTTGTGAGGATTGCCTAAAGCTTTTGTTTTGTTTCGCTTGCGAAGCGTGTTTTGAATCAAATGGCTTAACAAAAATTTTACGGACACCTCCTAATCTTTCTAATGCAGCAGAAAATTTTTCGCCATTAAACAGGTGAGAATTAGATGGAGGTAATTTGTTAAACGCTACCCTAGTTCCAGGGTCCCGTATAAATTTCAAAATACCATCTCTTCTCATTTGGACAGTTTCCGCTCTATGACCGCAAACCATTTGCAACAAGTCAGTTGAAATTTTATAAAATTCTCCTTTAAAGAATATATCTTCAACCGTATTTTGTAAATTAAAAGGAACATTCAACGAGCTTACGTACCCGAGGAGTTGTCGTAAACAATCTTGAAAAGCTTGATTTTGCTTTAATACACATAAGGTAATAGCCGCATAAGATCTATCAGCATAAATAAGATGCTTTAAAAAATCAAATTCTTTAATTTCTTCATTTGGTTCTAGTTCGACGAACCCTGGTGAATTAATATACTGCTTTTGGGTGTCTGCGTATCTAACCGATGACCAGGTATCCTTATCAAACCCTTGTACTTCATTAAATAACTTAATATATTCATCTGGAGTCTTTTGAACTGTTGGTTCTTTAAGTTTGGTAGAAATGTTAAATTTTATATCCGGTACATTTATGTCACTATATTCACTGGGCCCCTGCGAGGGACTGTTTACGCCAGGCATAGAATATAGCTGACGACTGACATTGGATGAAACAGAGGCTCTGTCCATTTCCTCGTAAATAGGTCGATCATAGGTAGTGTTATAGACAGAGTTTTTACGCAATTCTTCGACCTCTTTAGTTAATCGTTTTAATAAACGCTTCTCCTTTCTACGCCGACGCGTACGACGATTATTACGTTTACGTCGATTTCCAGAATCAGAGCTCGAAGAAGAGCTGGACGATGAGCTGCTACTACTCGAGCGACTGGAACGACGGGGTGATTGTTTTGGTATACACGCGGCTTGATCCTCATTAATTGTTTTACTACTGTCCATCGTTACAATACTAAATTAATAATCCTATTTATTTAAAATTGTCTTTATTAACAGTAACGAACTGTTATATCCCTGATATGTATTAGATATGGATGACTAGGTGCCTAATCAGCACCTCTGATTCCACCCGATGACTCTCAGCGATATAGCTCTAAGACAGTTCGGGTCGGACCGCGAGCGAGTACACTTGCTGAATTTCTAATAATTATATCCTAATATAAAGTGTATTAAGTGTGTGAATAAAAATCCTTTTTTAAAAAGAAGTCCTAGTTTTTCGTTATAATATCATGGTGGCAGCGTTGTGGGATCCTGAACATTCCAAGTACCTAGTATAGCAGGTCCCAATACATAAGTACACAAGTGTCAGTGAGTGTTCAAATCCATTGATCCAGTGGCTTCCGATCCGGATTCAACCAAAGGTCACCAGATTTGACCAAACAAAGCCGGAGATATCCCGGTATCCTGATCATCCTATTGTCGCCGAAGAGTCCACTGTGCAGTAAGCGGTATACAGCTGTTGAGGCATACACGCCTGACGCAGCCTCATATCCAGCACCGACCAAACAGTGACATAATCCTAAAATTATCCTCATAAGAAATACAGACTTCGCATCCAGGTTCCAGCTAATCCAAAAATGAAGTGTGGTGAACTATTACTGTGAGTTAATTTATTCCTATACTATATCCAGAAAATATTACAAACATTCAGCCCTGAGAAGAGTATGTTTTTCGCATTTAATTATAATTTGCCTGTATATGACAATATTCCTAAACATAACCTGTGAATATTTATTAATTATTATAAGCTTAATAACTGTTAGTAAGACACTCTTATCAGTGTAGTTTGTGTGAACATTATTTAGACGGGGATCGCCCACGCGTTCTCGTTATCAATACGTCTCAGTGTCAATCGTAATATAATACCTTAGAATACTATACTACTATTAATTCCAGGTTCCGACTGCTTTAAATTTTATTTTTATTTTTATATACATTTTTACTTTTTATATACATTCTTTTTTTTAATATATAAAAACTGTATAATATTAAATTTTACATCTAATTCAAAATGTCAAAAGCCGATACAAAAAGGGAAGGAAAAGAGGGAGTAAGAGAAGAGATTTCATTAAATACCATCCTAAAATTTATAAAACCTTTTAACGGTGACCGAGACAAACTTACAGCCTTTTTGAGAAATTGTGATAGCGCAATCTCATTAGCATCCCCACAACAAGATGACTTAATTTTAAAATATATTCTTAGTCAATTAGAGGGCAAAGCCGAGACGGCCTGCTCTATTAAGGACTTTGACTCGTGGTCGTCCTTGAAAGAATTTTTAAAGACACAATTTGGTGAGCGTAAGCACTACGCCCATCTCCTTACAGAATTACAAGACTGCAAACAGGGTAACCAAGAAACCGTTAGTCAGTTCTCTTTAAGGGTAGAAACATGCTTACAAAAACTACTTACCGAAGTCACAGTTTCCAACTCCAGGAAAACGGAGCTGGCAGGTAGGCTAGCAGCCATGGAAGACCTCGCTCTTCACACATTTACACTAGGTTTGCACCCCAGAATTTCTAACTTTGTAAGGTGTAGGGATCCAAGAAATCTCAATGACGCAATAAACTGCGCAATATCAGAAGAAAAAATCCAACAATTTTCTTCTCGGAATAATTTTAAGCAAAAACCGATAGAACCAATTCCCAGAAGAAACGATTTTAATGTCAGGGTTCAACCAAGGCCTAATAATAATAATCATCAAATTCCTCCTTCCACTTCTAGAGAACCGCCATACTGTCGATACTGTAAAAAGATAGGGCATGTTTTAGAAAACTGTAGACTCCGTGACTACAATAATAAAAGAAATCTAAATGGTGCTCAAACATTTTCCCCGTACCAAGCTAATCCCAGACCAAACTATGACAGACAAACTTCACGGGTTCATTATACAGAAAATAACGAATCCGAACCTGACCAGGGTAAAGACGAAGTAGACGAAATCAATCAGGGTTTAAACTAATTTCTGCCCCGTACAAGTATCGCACGGGTCAGAACTATTCCATTAAAGTCGATACTCATCCTCACCATAAGACCAATGGACCGGGTAACCAGCCCCAAACTCACGGTCTTCCTCAAAATAAGGCTAATGGACCGGGTAACCAGCCCCAAACTCACGGCCTTCCTCAACATGAGACCAATGGACAGGGTAACCAGCCCCAAATTCACGGTCTCGCCCAACATAAGACCAATGGACAGGGTAACCAGCCCCAAACTCACGGTCTCGCCCAACATAAGACCAACGGACAGGGTAACCAGCCCCAAACTCACGGTCTTCTTCAACATAAGACCCATGGACAGGGTAACCAGCCCCGAACTCGCGGTCTTCCATATCAACAAACCTACGGACAGGGTAACCAGCCCCAAACTCAAGGTTTCCGTCATAAACAGACCAACAGACAAGTTAATCCTCCTCTTACAGTTATCCCTCAATGTTCTAAAACTGAACAAATTTATGAAATAAACACTCAAAAAAGATACTTACCTTACGTTACACTCCAAACGCATGTGAATGAAAAACCACTTACCCTCCTTATAGACTCCGGAGCATCCCTCTGTGTCCTGAAAAATAATTGCATTATTAATCCTTTACAGTTAAGTGAGACTAATATCAAAGTAAAAGGTATAGACTCAAATGATGATGAACCTATAAAAAGTCTTGGTTGCATTAAATTACAACTACAATTTAATCAACACTTAAAATTATTGCATACATTCCATGTCTTTGACAATATAAACCTACCTTACGATGGCATAATAGGTAACGACCTTTTCATACAACATGGCTGTCGTATTAATTACGCCTCAGAATCCCTAGAAATAAAAAATAATAATATTAAATGTAATGATTTAACTTGTTTGTAATGGTTTTATTCATCAAAAGAATATGTTTCAATTGTGTTATATTAGAATAAGTGACAAAATATGGCAACACTAGGCGTCATCTTCCTATTGGTTAAAGTTGTAAAAGCTAAACGGCGGGACAGAACGCGGCAAGATGGCGCGTAGTGGGGCTTACGATATGAGAGACCTCATTTTGAGCGACAGACGGTTCTGAGCCATGAGCTCGACAACTTGTGAACACTCAAGTCTATAATTGTAATGTTAAAATAGTCTGCAAGAAGTACATTAAAGAAATATCAAGCTTGTATTATATTTTATTCACGAAAAATCAGAAGTGGGATGTAACCTGTGTGCCCACAAGTCTTCAAAGGTAATCCAGCACTTATATACAATAATGTATTATGTATTATAAATATATTACGGGAGTAGATTATTAAAAAGCATATTAAAATGTGCGATAGCATAATTAAAAATTCAAAATTGTACATTTTTCATATTAATAAATCAGGGTTACATGATAAATACAAGTACTTTGAGCCTGCTTTGCCGAATAAATGGCGTGCAAAAAGAAAAAATATATATTTATTTTTATATAAAATTATAAATTACGTTTAAATACTTTTAAAATCAATAAAACTCAAAAAAAAAGAAGTCAGAATAGATTTAAAAATTAATGTCAAATGAGAATTGAAATAAATTAGATTAGAATTAGAAATTGTTATTTTAAAAGAACATGCGCTATAGTAGTTGTGATTACATCAAAATAATAAATATACTCCTATGTCTATCCTTTACATCTTTAACACGTGGTCGGGGCTACTCTCCGATCGTGTTATTCCTGTACCCATCCTGTACCTAACACGTGGTCGGGGCTACTCTCCGATCGTGTTATCCCTGTACCCATCCTGTACCTTAACACGTGGTCGGGGCTACTCTCCGATAGTGTTATTCCTATACCCATCCTGTACCTTAACACGTGGTCGGGGCTACTCTCCGATCGTGTTATTCCAATACCCATCCTGTACCTAACACGTGGTCGGGGCTACTCTCCGATCGTGTTATTCCTGTACCCATCCTGTGTTTAACACGTGGTCGGGGCTGCTCTCCGATCGTGTTATTCCTATATCCATTTTATACACCCTTAACATGATTAATTAATTTATGCCCAAAGATAGCATTTGAGTTTATTTGTTATAATTAATCAAATCTTCAAAAAAAAATAATGATAGTAAAAATTTAAAATAATTTACATGCCACTTCTAGCTACAAACAATACATGATCGTAGCCGCAGTATCATCCGATGGAATGTAATAGTATTTTGTTAAAACTACCCACATGTTTGATAAGTATTTCTGAGAACCGAGTTACTGTTTAAAAATTAATATTAATAGCAAACTCAAAGTACATACAAAAGCATTTCGAGCGTTCGAAAATTGCATAACTTCAATTGTCTTAATAATATAGTTGTGTCCTGCTATACGTGAAATAGTATGCTCGATGAAATAAGTTATATCAATTTTACAGTGTAAAGTAAAATATATTTGTGTGTTCTATAACAAAGCATAGATTTTTGAGCAGCTTATAAAAAATTAGAGTATTTCAGTTTTTTCGCAGTCGTATATTTTCAAAACGATCGTCGATTTTGATCTTTTGAATAGCACTCGACTCAATTATTTGAGTGCTAAAACCTTTTATTAACTTCAAAATTGATTGATTGGAAACAAACGAAATAATGTCAGTCATGTATTAATTTTTAACAAAAAAATATATCGTTGATAAATTCCAAAAGAATTGAGCAAAGAAAATGAGTAAATCCTATTTACGTTATTTGACTCAGTTTTTGAGATCAATTTGAAATCAATCTGTTTACTAGTAATTGAAAACAATCTAATATTTGAAAAGCTATACCTTTACACAACTTGATTCGCTTTTTATTTTGGTAGGGCAACTGCATCCGTTTTTAAATATTTTAATATTGTAGACATCGCAGAACATTATATATATTCAACTTTTATTCAAAGAAATTTACTCCTATTGGAGACAAACATTGATTATAGCGCCAATCATTAATTTGTGGCGGTAATGGAAAACAAACTAGATGTTTCACTAAACTTGGATAAATATATAATTATATTAACAAATAAGCCATGTAGGTGTGCTTGTTTATAGAAAGAGCCGAAACCATGTAGGTGTGTTTCGAGAAAACTGAAAATAAGCCATGTAGGTGTGCTTGTTTAGAGAAAGAGCCGAAACCATGTAGGTGTGTTTCGAGAAAATTGAAAATAAGCCATGTAGGTGTGCTTGTTTAAAGAAAGAGCCGAAACCATGTAGGTGTGTTTCGAGAAAACTGAAAATAAGCCATGTAGGTGTGCTTGTTTAGAGAAAGAGCCGAAACCATGTAGGTGTGTTTCGAGATATACTGAAAATAAGCCATGTAGGTGTGCTTGCTTAGAGAAAGAGCCGAAACCATGTAGGTGTGTTTCGAGAAATACTGAAAATAAGCCATGTAGGTGTGCTTGTTTAGAGAAAGAGCCGAAACCATGTAGGTGTGTTTCGAGAAAACTGAAAATAAGCCATGTAGGTGTGCTTGTTTAGAGAAAGAGCCGAAACCATGTAGGTGTGTTTCGAGAAAATTGAAAATAAGCCATGTAGGTGTGCTTGTTTAGAGAAAGAGCCGAAACCATGCAGGTGTGTTTCAAGAAAACTGAAAATAAGCCATGTAGGTGTGCTTGTTTAGAGAAAGAGCCGAAACCATGTAGGTGTGTTTCGAGAAAATTGAAAATAAGCCATGTAGGTGTGCTTGTTTAGAGAAAGAGCCGAAACCATGTAGGTGTGTTTCGAGAAAACTGAAAATAAGCCATGTAGGTGTGCTTGTTTAGAGAAAGAGCCGAAACCATGTAGGTGTGTTTCGAGAAAATTGAAAATAAGCCATGTAGGTGTGCTTGTTTAGAGAAAGAGCCGAAACCATGTAGGTGTGTTTCGAGAAAACTGAAAATAAGCCATGTAGGTGTGCTTGTTTAGAGAAGAGCCGAAACCATGTAGGTGTGTTTCGAGAAAATTGAAAATAAGCCATGTAGGTGTGCTTCTTTAGAGAAAGAGCCGAAACCATGTAGGTGTGTTTCGAGAAAACTGAAAATAAGCCATGTAGGTGTGCTTGTTTAGAGAAAGAGCCGAAACCATGTAGGTGTGTTTCGAGAAAACTGAAAATAAGCCATGTAGGTGTGCTTGTTTAGAGAAAGAGCCGAAACCATGTAGGTGTGTTTCGAGAAAATTGAAAATAAGCCATGTAGGTGTGCTTGTTTAGAGAAAGAGCCGAAACCATGTAGGTGTGTTTCGAGAAAACTGAAAATAAGCCATGTAGGTGTGCTTGTTTAGAGAAGAGCCGAAACCATGTAGGTGTGTTTCGAGAAAATTGAAAATAAGCCATGTAGGTGTGCTTGTTTAGAGAAAGAGCCGAAACCATGTATGTGTTTTTCGAGAAAACTGAAAATAAGCCATGTAGGTGTGCTTGTTTACAGAAAGAGCCGAAACCATGTAGGTGTGTTTCGAGATACACTGAAAATAAGCCATGTCGGTGTGCTTGTTTAGAGAAAGAGTCGAAACCATGTAGGTGTGTTTCGAGAGATTACCAATGAAATATTTGGGTGGGCTTAGTTTGGCGAACTAACTGAAACCATTCGCAAGGCGTGCACCGTAGATGAGACAAAATTAGAATGATGTAAAGCAATAGATAGTCCGTATGATCAGCTCGAAGATTTCATTTATGCGTACTAGAGAGAAATTTGAATTTAAGTGTGGCGGTAAGCGATTTAAAAGTAATGTACCATGTACGAAAGATCCTATGTTCACGGCGTTCAACAAACGTCAGCCACTAAAAATGATTACAGCAAAATGAGATACGCTCAAACTTACATAAACAGAAGGATTGGGTAATGTGATTTTTCATGGACATTAAATCGAAACTTTATGATTGACTAGCTGTTGCCCACGACTTCGTCCACGCGGACTTCGTTTAATCCGCACAGCTCATCCCCATAGGTGATAGTGTGATAAAATGTTGCCTATATGTTGACCAGACCTATTAGTAATTTTCATGAAAAATTTGGAGTAAATCCATACAGTACTTTTTGAGTTTACCCCGGACATACATACAGACAAACAGACATACAGACAAACAGACATACAAACAGACAAAAATTCTAAAAACTATATTTTTGGCTTCGATATCGATTGTAGATCACACTCCAAGTATTCTTTAAAAAAAAATATTCAATGTACAGTTTTGCCTTCCTACGATTTTATGTTTTTTATATTTTATTATATTTGGTACCGGATATCAAAAAAAAAATATATATTTTATGAAATTATATATTGATGGATACTTTCAGATAAACCCAACGAGCTTTATTCGAAAACCATTCAATACGCAATTGGCGTAAGATTTGGAATCGTAGATATTAGTATCCGTCTGATAATATAGCAATTTTAGTTTATCGGCGCACCCACTCTGCTGTCGCGTCATTTTGTCTCGTTGCAAGATTCAGTAAATATTTGACAATATAGTGTTTCGTCAATATATAGGTAGTTCTAGCTTAGACTAATATCCGATTTACAATATCGTAACGATGTACAGTTTCAATGTCTATACATTTTGTATCGCCTACTCCTAGTAAACATATGTAATATAAGGCGAATTGACTGATAAGAAGCCTCAAAGTTTTGGTTGTATAGTTCATTATGACAATATCTGATCTTATAGGAAAATGCATTATTCTTAACTACAGTCATTCCACTTACATATACACATACTTAAAGGCCGTCCACGCGGACATATTCAGAGCTGCAAACACAACACACACGTACATAGACAAGAGGATTTAATAAAGAGTTTGTACTGTTATCAATATTAAATTTCAGCAATGGCGGATCCTTCGGCGTCTGAATATAAAGCGCCGTTATCTCTTACTGGAAGTCAGATCCAGAAAGCTGTAGAGCTGATGTCGTCGTTGCAATCACCGAGACAAAGTCGAAACAGATCGCAGGCGGAAGTCCCAAAAGAACCTTATCTATCGGAGTAATCGTGGGAAATGTAAGAAAATCGACACCAATAATATCGAGTGTAAAAAGAAGATTCAAAGACGCAGTTATTATTTATTCGCGGGAAATGCTAGAATTATGTTAAATTACACTAGTTGACCAGCCAATTAATCTCGATTGTTACTCAATGTATGAAATAAAATGTTTTCAATAATATGACGTAATTTCACATTGGATTATGTTTAGTTAAATTCATGATTTTTTTTGAGAATTATCAGTTGTCACTCTTTGTAGGACTAAGTATTAATTTCGATTGAAATTTCATGTTCCTGTAGTATTTATAAATACTAGATTTTATATTATATGTAGTATGCGTAGTATAGGTAGATTTATTGTAATAGTAAAATCACACGTTCTTCAGGTACTTGGGAGTAAAATCAGAAATTATTAAACGATAATTTATTTCTGAGGTTGACTTAAGGGTACGATGTAGACCATTTATGACTGGTACTAACAACCTAATTAACATTACTGTCAATGTTAATATATATCACAGACCACATAATTAGTATTATGTATACTAATAGACGTGGCGTTAGGCATTGAACGTGTAATAGTACATATGAGCGAATGCTCATATCAATGTCAAAAGTGTGGCAAATTATATAGGCAAATTGACACTAACTGTAATTAGGTTTTTATTGTTGACGTACTGTTGTATACATTCTCGTATTTATGTCGGTTCAAATTTAGCTACGATTGACGTCTAACAAATGTCTTAAGAAGGCGCCTCCTATTTTATTATATATTATACTAGCGGCCTGTTACATGCTTCGCGACGTATCGTCATTTATTGAATTCATTTGTTACAAAAAAAAATGTGATAAATGAAGAACCGCTGTACCGATTTTGTGCAAACTTCACATAAACCATCTACTAAACAGTCCAAACAAAGCCTAAACATTTGGTTTGGATAGGTGAGCCCGTTCTTGAGTTATAAAATTACAACGAAAAATGGCATTGATTTTATAAATATATATAGATTAATTTATGTTGACATGTAAGACAGATATTGTGGCACTTATTTCTCTATATGTAACATATGTTTATTAAATCTGTATTGTAATTTGTGCACCCTAATCTGCAAGCAATGAATATTGCCACTCGTTGTCTGGAAGAATCACTCTTTAGCAATAAGACCCTCTATTTGTGCGCTTATTAAGTGTTATGTAAATGCTACTTGACTATGGTGTACATAAAGCATTAAATTATTAAATTAAATTAATATTAATGAACAATGTTACTTAGAACTTTAAATGAAATAATTAGTCAAATGAAAAATAATTTACAAATCAACATGAAGAAAAGGCAAAATTATTACAATTGAAATGTAATATAAATATGATAATCCTATAGAAGTATAATATAGATGATCAAAGAAATAACAAATGGACAATATTTGTAACACTTAATACTAAATTGTATTTGCTCTCCGTAAAATTAGATATAAATATATAAGGAAACGGCAATAACAGGCTTTGGATATGTTTCATTAGTATTTTCTTATGGACTGCTTGTATGAGGTGACTCTGGATTTGATGGGTAAATGCTTTTACAGCACAAAAGAATGAGTTAGGGCTATATGTAACATCACACAATAACAAACTTTAAGCCTATTTTTAAATCTGAGAATATTAAAACTTCCTTTTATGTAGGTACATTAGAGCAGTTTGTTTTTTTAAGAACACACTAAATACTTTAAAATCAACCCGCAATTTAGTACAAATAACAGACCAGCAAGCAAGCCCTATATGCCATAGTATAGACTACAACATAGTCATGGCACAAAAAAAAAGTTTTTTTTGTATATGTATGTACATTATTTCTTTTATCAATTACCAAGCATAATGAAATGGCTAACTATAAACCGGTATAAAATACAAATGCATAAATGGCTAATTTCTCATTCTCTGTAAAAGAATACCTACTTAAATTGTAAAAATGTCAATACCTAGTCAGATGTCAAGATAATAGTTAGTGGAAATGTAAGTATATGTATATATAGTGTCGTTAGTTACTTGTTAGACTTGCTTTATAAAGAAATTAATAATTAGATTAAATAATATATAAATAATTTAATATTATATAATTAAATGTAAATTAATATTGAAATAAATAATTACCTAAGGTAAAACAAATTTTTATGAGATATGTTTAACAATGTAATGTAGGATTTAGTAGTAAGAAACTAAAATTGGTAAACTTTAGGGTAGAATGAGTAAAACCATATAATGTAATTGACTTTCAAAAAAAAATATAATTAGGTATATGGAGTAAAATTGGTCAAACATTTGTAAATTAATTTTATATAATTTATAGATTTTTAGAATATTAATTTTATCGATGCAATGAGTAATGTGTAAAAAAAAAAAATATGTAGAATACAAAGTGTAAAGTTTATAATTAGTAAAATTTCATTCAAATCCGTTCTCTTCAATCAAATCCGTAGTCTTGGCGTGATTGAGTAATAAACATTCATACATCCAAACTTTCGCATTTATAATATTAAAATAAATTCAAATTACAAGCTGAAGTGAAGAATGTTTATATTTACGTTTACTATAACAAATATAATATATTGCAACTTAAATAAAACTAAAATAATGTTTTGTTTAAAATTATATTTACTATGGATCAACAGAATATATATCAACTTAAAGTAATACGCTTAATAAAGTACGTAACACCAAAGTAAAATAAAGTATTATGTATAATTTTTATAAATTTTATATAACGTATAATATAAATTAAAATAAAATTATGTAGCAAAACTGCTTACAAATTTTTGCTTTCAAGGAAGATAACACTGTATTACTTGTTTTTTAAACAATTATGATTATGATTAGTAAGTTATTGAATGTTAGGATTGTGTACAAGAAATTTTTTTTTTCCTCATAAAAAAAAATATATATTTGTGTCGACTTATAGTATGGGCGAAGGTAATGATTTAACTATGTAGTTGTACTTTTGCATCTGCAATATTTCCTAATTGATGCCCTAAGGATTTACGGAAAAGTTAATTTTAGGATTGAGTAGTGTGCCGGGAGTCACACTTTGCCGGATGGCCGAATGTAATGATTTAACTTGTTTGTAATGGTTTTATTCATCAAAAGAATATGTTTCAATTGTGTTATATTAGAATAAGTGACAAAATATGGCAACACTAGGCGTCATCTTCCTATTGGTTAAAGTTGTAAAAGCTAAACGGCGGGACAGAACGCGGCAAGATGGCGCGTAGTGGGGCTTACGATATGAGAGACCTCATTTTGAGCGACAGACGGTTCTGAGCCATGAGCTCGACAACTTGTGAACACTCAAGTCTATAATTGTAATGTTAAAATAGTCTGCAAGAAGTACATTAAAGAAATATCAAGCTTGTATTATATTTTATTCACGAAATAAATTATCATTTGATGAACCTTCATACACTATCATGCCTCGAACAGAAACAGTAATCGAATGTTCTGTTAAGAACCCTGAAATAAAAGAAGGAATAATATTTGACCAACATGTGTCTGATTCTCTTCTTGTATCCAATTGTATAGTAAAAGTTAAACAAAATAACAGAGTAAATCTGACAGTACTTAATGTATCAGATAGTCCTATAAATATAAAATCTAATCTATTGCTTAATTTATTACCAATAAATTATACTGATATTAATAATACGCAACATACGAATATAAGAAATAACAGTATTAAAAGAAGTCAACAATTATTTCAACTTTTACAAACATCTCATTTAAATTATGAAGAAGTAGATAGCCTGAAAGAAATCTGTAATCAATATGCTGACATATTTCACTTACCAGATGACGAATTAACCTGCACAGATGTAATTCAGCATGAAATCCAAACGACTAGTTCGCAACCTATTAGTGTCAAATCTTATAGATTTCCAGAAATACATCAAGAAGAAGTAAAATCCCAAATAACCAAAATGTTGAATCAAAACATTATCCAACCATCAAAATCCCCTTGGTCATCCCCTATTTGGATTGTACCAAAGAAACTAGACTCATCCGGAAAGAGAAAGTGGAGAATCGTGATAGACTATAGAAAACCAAATGATGTAACTATTGGAGAAAGCTATCCGATTCCCCAAATCAATGAAATACTAGATCAATTAGGCCAAAGTAAGTACTTCTCCACATTAGATCTAGCTTCTGGCTTCCACCAAATTAAGATGAGCCCCAAAGACGCACCTAAAACAGCATTTAGTGTGCCACAAGGTCATTTCGAATTTAATCGAATGCCGTTTGGCCTCAAAAATGCTCCCGCTACTTTCCAGAGAACAATGAATACTGTCTTATCAGGGTTACAAGGTATACACTGCTTTGTTTACCTTGACGATATCGTCATTTATTCCCACGATCTGTCCTCCCACATAGAGAAATTACATTTCGTATTCGAAAGACTTAGGAACTTTAATCTCAAACTACAACCAGAAAAGTGCGAATTCCTTCGTAAAGAAGTCGCCTACTTAGGGCACATAATTAGTGACGAAGGCGTCAAGCCAAATCCCGAAAAAATAAAAGCTGTTATGCAATTTCCTGCCCCTAAGTGCGCTAAAGATATCAAATCTTTTCTTGGCCTAGCTTCGTATTATCGTCGCTTTATTCCGGAATTTTCAAAATACGCTAAATCACTAACTAACCTCCTCAAGAAGGATGTCCCTTTTAATTGGACTAACAGTCAACAATTAGCTTTCGAACAACTAAAAGAAAAACTAGTGACAGCTCCAGTCCTCATATATCCCGATTTCACAAAACCTTTTATTTTGACTTGTGACGCTTCTAATTACGCCATTTCGGCCATTCTTTCACAAGGTGACGTAGGTAAAGATAGACCGATCGCGTACGCCTCTCGTACACTGAATAAAGCGGAGTGTAACTACAGCGTTACCGAGAAGGAATGCTTAGCAATCGTTTATGGAACAAAAACATTCCGCCCTTACCTCTTTGGTCGACGATTTAAAATAATAACCGACCATAAGCCTCTTAATTGGCTTTTTAACTGCAAAGACCCCGGATCACGATTAATCCGTTGGCGTCTAAAACTAGAAGAATTCGATTATGAAATCCAGTATAAAAAGGGTAAAATGAACTCAAACGCAGATGCACTCTCACGATATCCTGTAAATCCTGTACAACAACAAAATCCTATATCCAACTCTGACCCTGAAACACAGGAAAATAATACCAACCAAAATCCTGCAGAAGAAACCGCTGAAGCAGGTCCGTCATCCTTATTAAATCCTAATATACCTGAAAGTCCTGACTTACCTGAGCTAATAGACTTACCTGAGTTATTAGACTTACCTGAAGACTTTGTACTCCCTGAAGATTCAGGTCCCCTTGAAGACTTTGACATACCAACTCCACAATCTGTCGATATCAGCAACGACGACACGTACACCAAATGCCTGAAAACATTAAACAGTAAATTAGTTACTTTTGATACCAAAATCGAAGAGCATAATGAGAACCTATTAAAAACAAAAATTAAACATATCGTTATACCTACCTCAATTGACCTTGATGAATCAAACCCTTACGTTGCAGAAACTATCGGCAACCTATCTGAATCTGCAGAACTTCTCTCTAAAGAAAGAACCTTACACTCTTTCATTACTTTTCAAAAAGATGATATTCATTATTATCTTCTATTTGTTAAAGTATATCACTATGAAAAGAACACCTACGAGGATATATTTAAAAGCTTGAATAACTTAAAACTCGAATTAACTACGACTAGCGTCACTGAATTTAGTATTACAGATTTTCGTAACCCCTTTGACGTACACACGTTTACGAAAATATATAACATAATCCTGTATTTATTCCACGAGACAAACATAATTATCCATATTTACAAAAACTCTATAATATATCCAGCGATGACTGAAATAAATAAAATATTAAAAGAAAATCACGATATTCCTATTTCAGGTCATTTAGGTTCTAATAGAATGTTAAGCAGAATCCAAGAACGATATTACTGGCGCAATATGCGCAGTGACATCGAAAATTATGTCCGCAAATGTAACCTATGCCAAACTAATAAGGCTCTTCGAAAAATCAACCGTGCTCCTATGCAGATCACAAGTACGTCGACACAACCTTTTGAACGTGTTGCATTAGATCTCGTTGGCCCTCTTCCAGAAGCCGGCCCATCCAAATATAGGTTCATACTTACCCTGCAAGATGACCTCACAAAATTTTCAGCCGCCTATCCTCTACCAAACGCGACGGCTGAGGATTCTTCCGAATGCCTTATCCATTTTATCTGCCAGTTTGGTATTCCTAAATCTGTTTTAACCGACCAAGGCACAAACTTCACGGCCGAATTATTTAAACAAACTTGTACATTCCTCAAGATTAAGCAACTGTGGTCCACACCATACCATCCACAAACTCAGGGTGCTCTTGAACGAAGTCATTCCACACTAAAGGAGTACCTTAAATCGTTTGTGAATGAACATCAAAATAATTGGCCCAGATACGTCTTCACTGCAATGCTCACATATAACACCACAGTACATTCAACCACGAATTTTACACCATATGAGCTCGTTTTCGGACACAAACCGTTCATTCCATCGTCTATTTATGACACGGCACTAGAACCTACATACAATAGTTATGTAAGAGTCCTACAACAACGTTTACAACTTTCCAGAGAAAAAGCCTTAGAAAATATATTAAAATCAAAAACATATTCTAAATCATATTATGATAAACATACTAAACCCGTAAAATATAAGGTGGGAGATATGGTGTTTGTGAAAAATCACTTACGGCTTCGCAAAGCCTTATCACCCGTCTGGAAGGGTCCCTATAAAGTTGTTCGAATAAATGGAAACAACACATTGACATTGTTAATGAACCGTCGACACGTAAAACTTCACTATGACGAAGTAAAATTAGCGGAAACTAACTCCGAATAAATATATAATCTTAAAATTTATATTTTACACTTATTACAATTTACACTTATAAAAATGTTTAATTTTATTCTTTAATATTCTTTTTATTATATACAATTAATCATAGATATAAGTACCTAGGATTAGTATCCATAGCATAAGTAATTAGCAGATTCTGTCATATTTCAGAATTGTCACGGCGAGTGCCTTCACTCTCGCATCAAATGTTATAGAACAGATAAATGAAAGTCCCGGCATCTATTTCGACACAGCTGGTTCTGTTAAAATTACAGACGATTATCTTCATATTTTAATCCCTATCGACATCGGATACATAAAGCCTCATATTGACAACATAAAGACTGTTTTAGGAACCGCTAGATTCTTTTGCCAACGAATTGAATATAATAATTCTAAATGTCATAATTATTTACAACCATTGGTGCCACGTCTTGATAGTATTCTAAGAGATTATAGTGCGATATCTCATCTAATTTCGGATAGAGACAAAAGGTCAGCATGGTTTGCCGGAATTGGATCCGTCTTTAAACAAATAATAGGGACAATGGATGAGAATGACGCAATCAGATACAATAACGCCATTCAATCTTTAGATGATAATAATAAAAAGCTTGCTTCCCTTCTTAAAGATAATATTTTGATGACTAATGCAGCCATTAATAATTATAATGAAACTTTAAATACAATTAAGATCAATGAAGCACGATTGAATAGCGCCATTGAATCTATAAATTTTAGTGTTAACAAACTCTCAAATACGTCATCATTACTATATATAGAATCAAAAATGAATGAGATTTATAATGAATTATCTTCTAGCTTATTCACTTTGTCGTTTAGAATTGAGAATATCGTCAATTCCATTATGTTCACCAAAAGTCACTCGATTCACCCATCTGTCCTGACACCGAAACAATTGTATGAAGAATTGTCTCGTAACCTTAGAAATTTAATTAAGCACTCAGAATTACCGTTAAGTTTAAATTTAAATAATATACATTCTTTAATTGACCTAGCGCAACTATCATGTTATTACGTAGAAAATAAGATTGTGTTTGTTATAAAGTTGCCTTTAGTTAATAAGATAGAATATATTTTGTACAAAACTGTTCCAATTCCGATTCCACACGATAAACATCACCCTAGTTCTTATGCAATGGTAATTCCGAATTGCAACTATATAGCTATAAGTAGAGATAAGGTAACATATGTATACGTTAAGGACTTAAGAGATTGTATAAAAACTATCAACCAAATTTATGTCTGTAACAATGTAGATAAACATTCCGTTCAGAATGTTCCCACTTGTGAAACGGAAATTTTAAGTAAAGTAATAGATAAACTACCGCAACAATGTAAAACTAAAGTGATCTATGGAAAAATCGATATCTGGCAGGAATTAACTAATAACAGATGGGTATTTGTTGAAACTGAACCCATTAAACTCACCGTCGAATGCCAACAGCAAATATTAGAATATAAATTACTTGGCACTGGCATATTGAACTTACCATTAAATTGTAGAGCTTTTTCTAACAACAGAGAATTCCTAACAAAAAATAACCCTAACATTACAATAAAATATATTACATCAGATTTTAATTTAATAAATGATTCTTGCTGCGATGAAACAAAATTTAAAACTATTAAACAGAAATTGAAACCAACAACCTTAACTGACATTAATTTAGAAAAATTAGCAAACATCGCTAATGATCAGTCGATGTCAGATATTGATAAAATAATAAATGGGCCTAACCCTCTCCTAGATCACGAACCGCATTATCCTATTCTTATCTATAGTATAATTATTGTAATTGTAATTTTTATTTCATTTAAAGTGTACTTGAAATTCAGCAATTGTTTAAAATTCAATTCCCAAACAATTTCTCCAGATCCCGATACTACAACCAATTATAATCAAGAATTGGAGGAAATACCTAGTCCTAGAATCAGGATAAACGCCTGAAACTTAGCAAAAAATGTAAGTTTCCTCTTATCGGGGGGGCTGTTATATCCCTGATATGTATTAGATATGGATGACTAGGTGCCTAATCAGCACCTCTGATTCCACCCGATGACTCTCAGCGATATAGCTCTAAGACAGTTCGGGTCGGACCGCGAGCGAGTACACTTGCTGAATTTCTAATAATTATATCCTAATATAAAGTGTATTAAGTGTGTGAATAAAAATCCTTTTTTAAAAAGAAGTCCTAGTTTTTCGTTATAATAGAACGGTATAACCGTTTAAGTTTTAAATGATTAATATCCTAGGAACTATTTTATTTCATTCTATTGACTTCATGTATCGCGTGATTTTACTTTTCATTAACACTGTAAAAAGTGGGTACATCTACATTCTATGATGATAAAAATAGGGTAACTAAATTTTATTAATACTGCAGATTATTCGTAACAATAAGTTATGCTATTTTTTAAAATGTTCTGTAACGGTTTATAATTTTCACTTCAAAATACAATTCTCTTTTAATCTAATATTATTTTAGCTTTAAATGAATATTCACTGTAAGTTATGTAGATGTAACTGCATATTTAATTTACATAAGAGCACAAATCACTTAAATGGGTAGAAATTAGAAATAAGTACATAAATGTGAACTCACCTGAGTAAGGTTCACTAAAAACGTGTTGTCACAGCGAGAAACAAGACGCCAATGAAATATTATATTTTAAATTCAGCTCTTGCGGCGCGCCCCACCGCAGTTGGCTAACCCGCCTGGTGACAGGTATGTGCGAAAGAGAGGTATATTCGGGTAGAAAGAGAGAGCCATACGTGCCGGAAACGGAAACCCCTATCTCAATAAACTAAGCTTCTAATAACGGTCAAGTGGTTTAATAGATATTCACAATTTAATTATGAACTAGATAAATGTTGTATTAAATTAAGTAATTGCATGCCAAATGGTCAAATATGCGAACTAACTGTTAGTAATTCTAAGAACCTAATGTACCTACCATATTTGATGCAATAAATTATGATTGATTGATTGATTAATTGACTGATATTGTAAAACGCTGCTATATAGTAATTACGATGTTAGTGACACGTATAATCGTTTGCCTTCTACGAACTGCCTGGTAGAATTGCAGATGCTTCGTTCTTCAAAAAGGACTGGGACAAACACAAGTTATATACGACCACACATCATTAAAATTTGTAAGTCTTCCTGTTAAAATGCTTTACCCAACTTTATTTAATTCACATTATATGCATACTAATACTATAAATGCGAAAGTCTGTCTGTTTTACTATCACGGCTAAACTACTGAACCGATTTTGATTATTTTGGTATAGCGATAGTTGAAGATACGGGTTTAAACATAGATAAACTTTTTTCTAAATCGATCCCTAGATGGCTGAAATAGGTAATGAAATTTGAACGCAAAACTATATCTATACACGTTTATCTACTTGCGGGCACAGCTGCATGGGTATTTTATAAATTATAAATAACTTAGTAGGTACGTTCATAATTTTTATTAAGTTTATTTTATAAATTTTGTATTTATCATTTTAGTACGAGTAAAACTGGGTGCACACTTTTTCCTACTTTCTTCGATTAGTATTTCATTTGTCTCCTGCGCTTTCGTCAATTCATTTATGTCATTACACCGAACTTGACAATATTAATATATAATAACTTTTTTCTCTTTCTAACGATAAATTCATATTTTTATCTCTTTCTTCGCGATTTGTCAATGTAGAAGTGAATATATACTGTGATATGTAGCTGTAGTAATTTTGACGCTGTTTTTAAATGCAGTAATGAATGCGTATGACCTGTCTATTAGTAAAATGTCATTGTTTGAAAAGATATAAGTTTTAAGCATTGGGTTCGATTTTGATTTTTGAAACGGCATTTGATGTAGTTTTTTAGTACTAAAATATTGTAGAATACCAAAAAATTATCGGTTAAAAAATTTCGAAGCTATGTCGAAAAAACACTTTTTTCAAAATTTTTGTCAACGATTACTCCCAAACAGATTAACTGATTTTGATGCAATTTATGCATTAGACGTAGTTTTTTAAGGAATAGAGCTGATTAGTTTTTGTACTCAATCGGTAGATAAATCTGGAAGTTATATTAAAAAAATACTGTTTCGCCAAAATTTTTTTTGGTGTTTTTTAAAAATTTCTCAAAATCTCCGGAACTGAATCGGTTCAAATTTTCAGGAAGTCTAAGTTGAGCGAAATCCAATCGAATGCCATCAACCGCGTTTCGATCGGTCCAGCCGTTCAAAAGTAATGAGATGTAATGATTCCTTACTTTTATGTTCACGGTTCTGTATTTTGAATTTGTCTTACGAGTGTTATTTGGCTACTTACATTTTTTATGTATTCCCTTTGTACTTTGGTTATATTTTACTTTCTATTTCATGCTGTATTAATGCTTTTATTTATAAATATTTTCCATTATTTTGATTTTCATAATTTTGATATGACATAATGTCGCCTCTGTGGTCTAGTGGTCCAGCGTTGGCATTGACCACATGAGGTCCCGGGTTCGATTTCCGGGTCGGGCACATAAAAAAGTGTTTTTTCAGTTTTCTGAGAAACACAAAGTTGCCTGGGATTGGAAAGTGCCCGGTTGGCGATAGGCTTGCCACCTATCACATTTGTGGGATCAAGTATCTTCGGCTAATCGTGGGTGCACATGTTGTACCTCTGCCTACCTCTTCGGGGATATGGGCGTGAAGATACTTTTTTTTACTTGATATGACACAATGAAATTATACGTTCTAAATGAGTTCCTAATCAATGTACCCCTAATATAATAGAATATTGGCCTGTACGTAAACGACACAGAGTTGAATGTCCAGTAGTAAGTTTATTAAAGGTACTAGTTTATTTCAACTGATATGAGTGTATGGTAATATTAACATTTTATGTTGTGTAATGTAGCTTCGCTAAAACATCAACAATACTTAAACTGTGAAGTGTGCAACATCCACACAAACCTACAACGAGGTTTAAGGATGTTGAAAAAATTTGTAAGTTTATGTAGATTTTTTTTGATGAAATAAAAAAAATAAATAAAAAATATAATTCGAATATCTTTAAGTTTCGACATTGTTCCATCCTTGGGCCTATAAATACCCAAGTGAAACCACCATCGCGTCAGTCATCGCCAGGAACTTATAACTAGAAGTATTAGTAAAGAAGTCTTGAAGAAAAGTCTTGAAGTTGCAGTCTCCGGAGCCTTCTCTGCTGGTCCAGAGCAGGGACAGTTCGGGCTAAAGCCATCAAGATGTCCTGTACGAGCGTGCCTGAGAGCGCGCCCCTCGATATGCGTGCCAGTTGATCGCGTGCCTGAGCTTTCGCCCTTCTACGCACGCTGTGCTTACTGAGCGCGCGCCCTTCGACGTGGGTTGTGCCTACTGAGCGCGCGCGCTTCTACGCGCATGCCTGCTTAGCGTGCGCCCTTCAATGCGCATGCCTGCTGAGCGTGCGTCCTTCTACGTGCATGCCTGCTGAGCGCGCGCCCCTCGACGTGCGTGCCAGTTGAGCGCGCGACCTTCTATGCGCATACCTGAGCGTGCGCCCTTCTACTCGCGTCGTGCCTACTGAGCGCGCTTCTAATTGCTTTTGCAAGCTTTGTGTCCTTCTATTTGCTTTCTATACTGTACTAATCGCCTCTGTGGTCTAGTGGTCCAGCGTTGGCGTTGACCACATGAGGTCCCGGGTTCGATTCCCGGGTCGGGCACTTTAAAAAAAAAGTGTTTTTTCAGTTTTCTGAGAAACACAAAGTTGCCCGGGATTGGAAAGTGCCCGGTTAGCGATAGGCTTGCCACCTATTACATTTGTGGGACCAAGTATCTTCGGCTAATCGTGGGTGCACTTGTTGTACCTCTGCCTACCCCTTCGGGGATATGGGCGTGAAGATACTACGTCCTGTACTACGTGCCTGTATTCCGTGCCAGTACTACGTGTCCAGTTGCTTGTGCTTATCCACGTGCATCTACACCAGCGCGTCTCCAACTTTTACACTTGACCCCGGGGGTCCAATAAAATACAAGTGCTCGACTTTGTCTTATGACAATATATAATATTTAGATCTGCATTTCATTTAACCTTTCCCCTTGTGCCACCAGATTTCTCGAGCTTCAGGAATCTGGTTACAGCTTATCTTGTGATTTGGATCCTCTACCACTGCTCTCCATAGAGGTGGAGTCTCTAACGTTAAAATGTTTACATGCACACACACACACACAAATACATACATACATACAGACGTACTGACGTCATCGGGAAGATAGTCGGAAAAGTTTCCTAGGACCTCAAAACGTGGACATCTGGTGAAAACTCGAGTTTCGAAAATCGGGGTAAAATCACTAACTTCCTTATCTACATACATAGTGGGAAGTCAAAAAATGCTTTTTGGTATTAGTTCATCATTTTTAAGCCTATAGATTATATAGCTACGAAAACATTTTACAGCTTAAACCTTGCGTTGAAATCAAAATCGATTATTGTTTCCAAAATATAATATACGGCTTATCAGAAATGAAATGACTGTAATTGTAACAAAATTTGGATTTTTGAACTGAACCGAAAAAATCTATGTTTAAGTTATAGCCTATGTTCCTTTAAGCTTAAAATACTTCAAGATAACGGGAAGTTTCAGGGACGGCCTGCAGGGTCAACCAGTTTACAATTTTTTTAAATAATTTTATCACGATTATAGGATTATTTAGTGTCTATTAATACCTTGACCACCTTGACGTTTAACGAAATTAAAATACTATTTGATTAATGACGGTCGCATATGGCGCGTGGTAACTACTTTTGTACATATTTTTAATTCTGCAAGGTAAACTTATTTTCAGTAATCTCATTTGAAGTTGATATATCGAGTATAAATTCCTGTTTATTTAGATTAAACTGAAAAGTTTGATTCGAAACGATAGAGCCTGATACTGATAGAGCAAGCGACTATATTATGATTGCGAAGCACATTTCCAGATAATTATTGTTAGTCCAGAATGTGTGAAATAGATTTAGAGTGATCAAATCAATCACTGTCTGGTCCTAGTCTTTTGTTGTCCCGTCTAGTGCTTTCCAGTAATGTTGTTGTCTAGTCAGAGAAAATAAAATAATTTCCAGGATCAGTTTAGTGTCACGGAATGCTGCCTAATCCAGTGTAATCTAATCAATACTAGTAGCTTTGCCTGCTCAAGTAATCCAGTCTTATGTAGGTTTGACCCTCATGATGGAAATTTTATATATGAAAAAACGTCAATAACATAATTTTCCCGACCCAAGTAATCTTGGGGTCTACAACTGACCCAAAAATAAGTTATGTTATTTATATGACAATTTTTCGATACTTTTATTGAACAATACTTTTATTGACTGAACAGTGTACAGTATATTTCCGACCGCGACGCTCGTGTTTTAGTGGAGTACATCTGAAGTGACGCTGGGAGAGAGTTCTAATTGTGTCGATATCATGTAGCAATTAAGTTAATTTAGGTACGTTTTATCCACAGTATCTTAGCTAACTCCAGTGTTATAATGAATGCTGAAACATGTCACACGTACGCTAAATTAGTAAAAACCGTCCAGCCGTTTAGGCTGTAGGGCATGCCAAAGAAATGGACATACATACATACATACGCTCAACAAACATTACCCTCCTTCAGTCGGGTAATTAATTCGGGGATGAAGTAATGATTAAACGTCTTAATTTGTGGAGTAGAGAGCAGTTTTGGAGGTAACAATAGTGATGTTGCTGAAGATCGCAAATTCTATTATGAAATTCACATACAGAGGAATATGTAGCCAGCCTAATTCTCTGAAAATATATATAAAGCGTTTGCAAGTATCGGTTTGGATCTTTAGAAAAAATGGAAGGTCTAAGGATAAGGGCATTATTTAAAAGGCTAACGTAGAAAGTTGTAGGTGCTGGGAGAGGCTGAGACTGACATAACATAATCGATTTGATCGGTTGCTTCCCAAAGGTGACAAGAGTCACCACAGGTGGCTGGATGACTTTAAAATATGAAGTTAGTCGTCAATGTGGAAGAAGCGAGACTAGGACTAGCTTGCCGTTCCACCTTATTCACAAAGGATTTGGCGTGAAGCTATATGTTAATTCACTAAATTATAAACTCAAAACACAAATGATATTAATATTCGACAAGCAGGTCTACCCGCAGTGTTTATTAGTAAAATTCCTAATGAAGATAATCCTTTTAATTAAAACTCTCAGATCCGGCTGCTTTCATAATTAATTTGTGTAGATTCTTTGACAACTTTCTCTTTACTTGGCTTTTTGTATTATTGTTCCCATTGTTTTAATTTATTCGGAACATAATTTAATAATAATGATTGTTTACAGCACAATAGCCACAATAGCGCCCCAAGCTATTGTTGCCGGTAATGCAGTCCTTATTAGTTATAGCACCGTCAATTGCGTCATTTTAGTACATAGCTTAAAAAGCTACTAATAGCCACTACCCGACTTGTTACATAAATATGAAGTAAGTTTGTTAGATTGCCTTTAGTTGCCACACTTATAATCAGAAATCAGAAATCAGAAGTACTTTATTCAATAAAACTTTTTACAAGTAATTTTGACGCGTCAACATTTTTTTAAACTACTACCGGATCGGAAACGCGGCCACAAAGGATATAAAAAGGATGTCCATTATCTAGAACTCTAATTGTAAGTAATACGGCTATAACACTTGACAGACTCTATGGTACAATAACTTGATACTGACATGACTTACTTGGGCCTACACTATTTTTTGTATATATCAATGAATTATGTAATCATTCTTTAAGTAATTGTAAATTTTATATTCGTGCTGATGATACCGCAATGCTAATTTCGGGTAAAAATTAAGACAAGGTTGCATGTCTGCAGAATTGGCAATGAAATCGGTCACTTATTGCCTATGTGACAATTTATTAACATTAAATATATCAAAAAATAAATGCCTCACGTTTTCCCTTGTTAAGAGCTTTACTACCAGCTTCATTTATTGTCCGTGCCCACTTCTGTAATAAACTATATCCATACCATAATTGTCCAGAACTTGAGCGTACTTCAACTTCAAGGTATCTTGGTGTTTGTGTTGGTGATTGGCGAGATATTTTATTGTCTTGGAAAGAACAAATCACATCCCTGACCCTCAAAATACGAAAATTTATATACGTCTTTGTAAAAATTGCATTGCATTGCTGAAATTCGCTTGAAATCAGAAATCAGAAAACCTTTATTCAATAAAACTTTTTCCAAGTTATTTTGACGCGTCAACATTTTTTTAAAGTAGGTACTACCGGTTCGGAAATGCGGCCACAAACTGAGAAGATCCGGCGGAAGAAACTCAGCGGGGTTGTCTTCTTTCATGTGTCACTTATTTTAAAGTAAGTTATTACTTTAAAAACAACAACGAAAAATATCGACACGCAGGGATTGAACCTGCGACCATTTCCCTAAAGCCGGGACGCTCTCCCACTGAGCTAGTGCCGATAGGCTCGACGTGGCGAAATTCTTCTTTGCTATATGATCGATTACGTCGATTTTACTGATCGCTAGGTATAATCGCTGCGTGTCGATATTTTTCTTTGTTGTTTTTAAGAATATGTGTCTCCTGACGAAAAGAGTCAACCATCGCCTATAGACACCAAAGATGTTAATGGCGCGTTGCTATCTAGCGGCGAGGTTGAATGCTATATGCATAAGTTTACCAGCTACGTTTTTTTTATTTATTAAAATACTTATACCCCTATCATGGACAAGGCCTTTAATTTTACAAGTTACTAGTTCTTACATGTTTACTTATTTTACTTACTACACTTTTAAACCCTTTTTTGGGTTCATGTCTTTTCTTATATATATACGTATACTTTTTTTTATAATCATATATACATATTTATTTATTTAAGAATAATCATATATACATATTTATTTATTTAAGAATACATTTTACCCTTATTGGGTACTGTCTACCATATATATAGCAGATCATATATGAGTCACATATACATTACACAACTTTAATACTTAAATGCTACTGACAATTTTCTTAAAGTTTACTGAAAAGAGCTTATACTTTAGGTGTTACATTTAGTATCTATGTTTTATACACGCTTCTTGTTGCGATCATACTTATATTTATATAGCGATCATACTTTTTTTTACACACACGCACACGTATACACACACACACACACACACATATATATATATATATATATATATATATATATATATATATATATATATATATATATATATATACGTATTACAAACATCTTAATATATAGTTTTAGAATATTTTGTAAGTTTTATATGTTTTTTATTGTTTATACTCTATGTTGTATATACTATTTAGTTCTCTTATTAACTATTTTAACTATTTTTATACACAGTTCCAAAAATTCATCTCTATATTTGCTAGTTATTATGTTACTTAGATTTTCACGAGTAATTTTCATATCTGTTTTTTGTTCAAATTTAAGGCGGTCATGTAAATGATGGACACTCTACTAGTAATTGCGGTATGGTTTCTGGTGTTTGAGGGTCGCAAATGCACACTGGATTGTCCGTGCACTTGAACCGTTTCAAGTATGAGGAGAATCCACCGTGCCCTGTCATTAATTGTGTGATTATTGGCGTGATATGTATATTTCTCATGATTGTGTATGCGGCAGTAACGTCGGGTAGAAATTATTTTGTTACCGCAGCTGTGTCGCCACTTTGGTATCTTCTGTTCCATTCGTCAATCGTCACTAAGCGATTAGATCGTTTGACGAATGAAACAGGACATTTATCATATGCTGGCTTAACTCTTAGTTTTAATGCGGCCTCCTTTGCTAGATAGTCGGCTCTCTCATTGCCCTCTAGCCCGATGTCTGCTTTCATCCATTAAAATTTGATACTTTTTTGCTGTTCCTGACATTCTCTAAGGGTATGTTTTGCTTTGACGGCTAGAGGGCGTGGTGATGCTGGATTTGTTAAGGTTTCGAGAGCCGCGCTCGAGTCACTGCAAAAGATGATGGCATGCGTTTTTTTGCTATATTTCTGTTTTATGCTTGTAGCCTGGGTTAAAGCCAAGAGTTCCGCCTGGTAAACTGTACAATATGATGGCAGAGCAAGTTTGAGAGCTTTGGGTTCGGCTTCGCGATTCCAAACAGAAAGCGCTGCTCCCACCTTGCCCTCAATCTTGCTGCCGTCTGTGAATATGCGAATGTCAACGTCTTTGTTGCTTTGATATTGTTTTTCTTCTACCAAGTTTTCGAACTCCAAACTTTATTTTTGGCAGAATGCGGAGCTTCGATCTGCAGGGCCACCTGTTCTACTTCCCAGTTTCCCAGTGCTCCCCGGGACACTTCCCGCTTCATTTCGTATAGCGAAGCAGCTTCACGTATACGAAGGTCGATAGGAAGCAGTCCGGACAGCACCAGGGCTGAGTTTAGGGATACTGTCCGATAGGCTCTGCATATTTTTAGTGCAAAGCTTCTTTGCACAGCATTTAAACGTTTGCGTATGCCAATTTTATTAGCTGCTGGTGCCCACGCACTTGCCGCATACAGCATGATCGGTTCTACTGCTGCTGTGTAAATAATTCGCACGACCTCCGAGTTAAGCCCCCAACTAACCCGGGCTGCTCGCGCTAACTGTTTGTAAATAGGAATGGCCTTTTTACACGCTGATGCTATGTGATTATTGAATGTTAATTTGCTATCGATAGTCAGGCCCAGTATTTTTAATCCTTGTGACATCCTTGTGACCTATGTCAGTCCCACCCATGCTTAGGCGTGGTGCATCGTACTTTCGTTTTTTCGTTATCAGCATTGCGTTAGTTTTATGTGGTGCAAACTTTCAACGGTTTTTGATGCCCCACGCCCAGACATGCGCGTGAACAGCATTTGCCTGCCTCTCTATTTCTAGTGCCGTCTCTCCTTCAAATGCTAATACAATGTCGTCGGCAAAGGCCTGACAATAGATATTTTTTTGTTCAAGTTCCAGGAATAGGTGGTTCAGTAACGCGTTCCACAGCGTAGGTCCACCTATAGAGCCTTGTACACAACCCTTGGTTGTTTGCTTTTTATACGCTTCCCCAGCATATCTGACGCAGACGTATCGGTCACTAAGGTAACTGTCAATCACCCTCCTTAGGTCCAATGGACAATCCATTTCCGCCAATCGTATTTTATGATAGGCCATCAGGTGCTATTAAAGACTTCCTCTATATCAAGTGACACTATTGTTATAATTTTCTTTTCTTCTAATCTTTTGCATATGTGTTTCATAAGCATATAGAGGGAGTCCTCGGTACTTTTCTGGGGCATAAACCCGTATTGGTTTGGACTTATTTTGGGCAGTACATAAAGCCTAATACGGGTGATCAACATCTTTTCATAGATCTTACCCAGCACCGGTAATAGTCCTATCGGTCTATATGACTTTGGCGCAGTGTTAATTTCCTTTGCTGGTTTCTTTAGTATGACCACTGTGGCTTCTTTCCAGATTTTGGGAAAGTGATGTAATTCTAGGCATTTGTTGTATAATGCTGAGGTATACTGGGGGTTACAGTTAACGGCTTTGCCGCAAATGTCAGCCGTAAAGCCGTCGGCTCTACCAGCTACGTTACCCTCCAAACCGGAACACGACAGCGACAAGCACTGACGCTATTGCGGCAGGAATAGGTAAGGCGGTGGTACCAGACCCGGGCGAGACATTTTCTATTACAATAAATCTACCTATAATACGTAAACTACATATAATATGAAATGTAGTATTTATAAACACTGCGGGAACATGAAGTTTCAATCGAAATGAGTACTAAGTCCTACAAAGAGTGGCAACTGATAATTATAAAAAAAAAATCATTAACTAAACGTAAACAAAATTATAGACTCGTTTCGTACTAAAATTTAATATAGTCTCTTTCTTAACCCCCGACACAAAAAGAGGGGTGTTATAACATGCAGGTGTGTATCTGTGTATCTGCGATTTGGTTGCATTTTTTTTTCAATTGAAAGCCCTATTTAGGAGATAGTTTTTAGCTATGTTTCAATAAAATCTTTTCAGCCATTTCAAGATCACCAGCTCTTTTTTAAGTTATGAAAGAAATTAATTTGTAATGGCTTTATCAATACTAAATTTTATATTCTCTTACTTTATTGATATTACAATTACATGGTCAACTTGACTTGATAATTTGAGATCCTCATTCGAAGATCATCAGCATCTATTTAACTGGCAATTTCCGTATGTAAATAACAGATTTTCTAAATATTGCAAGCAAATTTTAACGAATTTCTGATATCGTTTGTTCAAAAACTTGGCAGAATTTTGAAAGCTCAGTGACAATGCAATACTATGGTATCATTTAACAAAGCTCATGATGTAGCCTGGACGCGGGGACTGGAACTGTCTGTCGAAGTGTTTTAACAAGATAACCTTGTTTGTACTCATTGGTGTTGTTGCTAAAAGTACTTAGTTTGATTAGTGCTCATGTTGACGAGGATTTGAAGATGGAGCTGAAAAAGTGATACCAAAACTTACGCGTAGAATGTAGAAAGAGATGAGATGATCAAGTTCGGAACCAATGGATTTTTAATCGTGTACTTTTGGATTGGACGTGTATTTTCCATTATATAATATAATGTTGAAGATCTGAAGATGGAGCGTGTGTCGTTGTAACTTACAGATAGAAATTTCTAATATAGTGAAGTTTGGAGTCTTTTAATTTGTTGTAGGAGGTTTTTTTTTCGTGATCGTAAGGCTTTGAAGATTAAGCCGAAAAAGTGACATTGGAACTTCAAGAATCCAGCTTCAAAATGCAACTACAATGAACTCCTAAACTTACGAGGTAATGTTTTTGAATAAGCACTTAATTGTCTTATATTGGCAAACACCTCAGTGCTGGATAATTTTCAGGGTCTGATGATGGAACTGAAAAGTAACAATGAGAACTCCTAAACTAAATAAAATCGAATTAGGACTCACTTGTTCTGTTTAGACAAACACTCCGGTGCTAGACGATTTCCACAGTCTCATGATAGAGCTGGGTGTACGGGAACATTTTATTCCAAAGTATTTGGAGCAGGATGTTTTCCAGTATCTAATAATAAATCCAGAAGAAGTCCATGAGAACTTCTAAGTTATCCTAGATAAACCCATCAAATGTGGGCTAATTCGGTTTATCTTGGCAAACACTTAGGTGCCGGATGTTTTCTAAGATATAATAGTGATGGAACTGGAAGGCGGCCATCGGAGATTGAGATGTTGTAGTTGGCCTTTATTGTTAGGAGATTTGTAGGGTTTGGGATAATGGAACTAGAAAGTGGCCATGGAACTCCTGCACTAAACAAAATAAGCCCATTGAGCGTGGTCTCATCTGTTATATTTTTACATACACTCTGAATCAAAATAATTGCCAGGGTTACATTATAATTGACAGCTGGAGGTCATGGGAGTTTTGCAATAATACAACTCAAACTCATTGAGTGAGGAACTGTGCTAAATTAACCTGATGCTACAAGATCCCCTTTCGTAGATAATCAGGTCCTTTCACGTTTTGCTCTTAAAATAATGCATATATAGCAGAATGGTGGTCTGAGGATGTCTCGGGGTTTTTGAAATTTTTAATTTTATCTTGTTTGTGAAATAACTTACACATTGAAAACATTTCGATCATGCTAACATGAATAACAATCAAGATTAATTCTAGCATTCTAAAATTGATATCGTTCATAATAATTGGCTGGTCAACTAGTGTATATTTGACAGATAATTGTATCATTTTCCGCGAATAAATAATAACTCCGTCTTTGAATCTTCTCCTTTTTAAACTTGATATTATCTGTACTGCTTCTCTCTTACACGATTTTCTCACGATTACTCTGATAGATAAGGATATTCTGGGACTTCCGGCTGCGATCTATTTTGATTTTATCCCGGTGATTACAACGGGGACGGCTGCCCCTTTTCACTAGCTCTACAGCTTTCTGCATCTGGCTGCCAGGTAGAGTCAAAGACACTTTATATTCAGATGCTGAAGAATCCGCCATTGCTAAATTTAATGTTGATAACAGTACAAACCTTTTATTAAATCCTCTTGTGTATGTACGTGTGTGTTGTGTTTGCAGCTCTGAATATGTCCATGTGGATGTCCTTTAAGCATGAGTATATGTAATTGGAATGATTATGTAGTTAAGAATAATGCTTTTCTCTATAAGATCAAATATGGTCATAATGACCTATACAACTATTATTAACTTAAGAGTTGTTAAACTAAGGGCACATACATTGCCTAGTTATTCTGCTACAAAATGTACGTTCACGTTTTGATTCGTTCTCCAAACAACCACACTTTCATGGGGTTTTTTGTGTCTCGCTCGAAACAAATGTTTTACTAGTTAAAAGTCTAGTATTACCTCTTATAGACTATGGTGATCTTTGTTTCACAAATATTTCTACCAACCTTCTTTTAAACTTTGAGGGGCTTCTTAATCAGTATTATGTTTACTAGGAGTGGGTGATGGAAACTATACATCGCTACAGTATCGTAAATTGGATATTGGTCTAAGCTAAAACTATATATTGACGAAACACATATTGTCAAATATTTATTGAATCTTGCAACGAAACGAAATGACCGACAGCAGAGTGGGTGTGCCAAAATTGCTATATTTTATCAGACGGATACTAATATCTACAATTCCAAATCTTATGCCGATTGCGTATATAATGGTTTTTTTTATTTAAATCATTTCCTTAGTTTTATGCGATAATTCAAAATTCTACGTTTCAAATGAGTAAATAAAAATTTAAAGTTATCTAATATATATTAATACTTCATTACTTAACTTTTGTAAATACGTCTCTTTTCTTTATGACGGCAGTATTAATAATAATAATAATAATAAGTTTAACAAACCGGTGGTACTCAGCACTCAGGACCGCTTGAACGTATGGAAAAGCAAGGAGTTACGGACGGTTCTATTGGGTTCTATATGGGCCAGATATTGATTTACCGACTTCCACTGCCTGGCTACGATTTGGTGACCTTTTTGGGGAGACTGGAGGTTTTGCCTGTGGGGCATTTCACCCGAAGCGGACAACGAAAAAAATGTCAGGTCCCGGATTTTGTTCATACTTGGATTAATTATACTTCTAAGTGTTCTGAATAAATGTACGTCATTAATTTTTTATTAAGCTGTGTTGCCAGTTTTTACGAACCTTTAAAAATTGACGAAATTTTAAAAATTGATTTTTTGAAAGCTATTATTAGTATAGATTTTAAAGATGAAAATTAAATTTAGGAAGTGTTATTTTAGGAAAAATAAATGTTCTATCTGGAAATTATCACAAATTTGAATAAAATTTTTTTTTCGTATAGAAAACCGGAAGTAAATTTTTCAAACCTGATTTTACTTAACTTCGACATTTTTTAATTTTTTTTTTAATTTCAAAATGTAGCTTAAGGCTTACAAATCATTTGTGGAAAATTGTAGAGTGGGATCTACATATGTTTTGGTGAAAAAAGTAGTAAAGTGCGAAGGTGCCACTCTGACTGCCGTTCGGAGGATTTCGTAGAGCGGACGTTTTAGAAGCCAAGAGTATAAAAATGCTGTCACGTCAATGTTAATGCGTTTATAATATTCTTTTCGTAGTTTGTTATATCTAATGAATACAATCAATAATTTTAATATAAAATAAAAAACTGGGCGACCGAGTTTCTTTCGGATGATATGTTTTTTATGTGTAAACGGATTATCACACAGAAGCCACTTACCTAGATCAATTTCAATATTAAAACACTATTTGAACACAAAATTTCTATAATACCGTCAGGATCCAAGAAGATACCAATTACATACAAATATAGAAGAATTGATTGTTTAAAGTATAAGGTATTAGAATAGTCGAAGCGCAGTCAAAACGTTGTTGTTGGTCACTAGCCACAATATAATACTTCTAACTTACATAAGTTCAAGACTACGTGCTGTTCTTTTTAAAATATGCTTGCGGTCAAATTTGCACTTATTTTGATAAAATACTTGTAGTGGAGTGAGACTACATGGCTGACAAAGAAATCAACAGAAATAAATCTTGATTATTTTTTCGATTTTTCAAGTTTGCATAAATGAATGTAGCCCTCTTGCATTACATCATTATTTTATATCTTACATGGTGATAGTAGTTAATTTATATATATATATATATATATATATATATATATATATATATATATATATATATATATATATATATATATATATATATACAAATATATATATATATATATATATATATATATATATATATATATATATATATATATATATATATATATATATATATATATATATATATATGACGGCGTCCGCGTCGTCAAATGCAAGAATATTGTAAAGTGTAAACAACAAATGCACGGCCCGGGCCGGCAAGCGCATCGTTCGATATCCCTACTACTCAACTTGTTTTGCTACCTGTATAAAAGGCTCTGAGCGCCCGCCGATAAGGCAGTCTAGGCTCTGGCGTGGCTCGGTACACATGTTGTATCTTGCTAGTAGCTTATCCTTGACTCTCGGATAATTAATTTGTGCAAACAAGTTAATTATTATTGTCAACTATAAATTAGTCGCAGTACAATTTATAATGGACTATCTATTGCTTAAATTATGACTTATTTGTAATAAGGAATAATTAAGTTACTTGGAATTGTTAAACGAGAACTAGTCATTAAATAATGGAAAGCTTTAATAGTGATCTTATGTTGTTTTTGATATTTGATACAAGTTGAACAAAAATATAAAGAGTTGTTATATCACCACATCCTCATTTTATTTATCGTATCTGACCCACTTCCTACATCAGAAGTGGGATCGGATTCACTCCCACTTCAGCATCAAACTAATTCGGTTAATTATGTAGAGCAGTAAATGTCTCTTTTCACTTGTGGTATGGAAACTATTCTTTGAAAAATAGCAGAAAATATTAATTCACGTTCTGTAAATGCATCTACTCCCCTTAAGTTGATATACTTTGATTCTGATGAAGCAGACGATATGACTAACTGGTGTCCTCCTCCTAGCTTCGTATTCTTCATTACTGAGGGTCGTAACCTCCTCATTAGATTGTTCTTGATAGCACAATAGTATGCCATTGGACTCTATCTTCAGCGGCGTGCAGAGCATCATAAAACATTTTAGACATAAGATTGGTGCAAACCTGGTCTGACCATCGCATAGGAGTACGACCACGTGCCCTTTTGTCTTCTACTTTTCCGGTCACTATTAGCTTTTCGAGATTGTCTCCTTGCTTTCTAGAGATGTGGCCGAAGTATTATAGAATTCTTTGAAGGCACGTAGCAGACAGTCTGGTCTTTACTCAAAGTTGTTTTAGTATGAAGGCGTTGGTCCTGTGTGCTGTCCAAGGGATACGTAACATTTTCCTCCAACACCACATTTCAAACGCATCAATGCGACGTCTGTCTGCAGCTCTTAGTGTCTATAACTCTGCGCCGTACGTAAATATGGAGAACACCAGCGTACAAACCAGCCTCTGCTTTGTTTTTAATGAAATGTTTCTGTCGTTTCAAAGACCCTTCATCTGACTCGTAGGATTTTTGTCGTGTAACTTACTAGCTGGTGTACCTCAAGTAAAATAAATATAGAAAAGAAAAAATTAGACGGGGTTGATCTGATCATTGTAGCTACTCACTCACTTAAGAGTCATGCCGTCACCTACTTCACAAGCTGCTGTCTTGGCAAGCTATATTAGGACTTGAAGATCTCTTCCTTTTAGACTTAAATATGAACCGATTTAAGAGCACCACTGTATTTCGAGGAAGTTACAATTTTGTGATAGAATCGAACATCGTAACAACTATTGCCGTGATAAACAGAAACTTATCTCAAATAATTTTTGCTTGCAGCGAAAGCAGGTCATCTACCACTATCTCTGGTGACGTGTCCAGTGGCCGACCACCAGTGGTCTGCTATGTATGTTGTGACCCCGGCCCAGCCACAAAGCTTCCATTTTTCCGATGAGCTACAAGAAGAAAGAAGTTGCCACTTCGAGTTCCGAAAAACAGAAAACCAGTCAACATCTGTTCCAGAGCGTTACATGGTGTATTACACTAAGTAGAATTTAATTATCTTTTATATTTGAGTCTGGTTTAGAATGTAGCCATATCAAACAAATCTGTTGTGATTCCTTTGTAAGAGAACGGTTTTATGAACAAGAATCTGTAAATAGTCGCTTGTTTTGATGTAGTTTCCACTGAACAAATCAAATGCTTAACCACAAGGCAAAATTTAAATTTGGAGGTAGTTTCACGTTTGACCTGATAAGTCTTAATGTTTCGTTAGGCCGCAAAATTTGGACCAATGTAGAATAGGAAGTAAGCGAAAACAGATTAATGCTTAGCAATACTTAAACACAATCTTGATAGCAAGATAGCAACGCACCATTAACATCTTTGGTGTCTATAGGCGATGATTGACTCTTTCCATCAGGAGACCCATCTGCTTGTTTGCTATCTTATGATATATAAAAAAAAAAAAAAACAATCCTGCTCAGTTTCAAAATCTGCTAGCGAGAGTATGGTAAATACTGACTTTGTAGGTAAAGATAGAGAGCGCTTGGTAGATATTTTTAAAAAAAAACAATTGACAACCAATTGAATTAAAACCGTCGGGCTTAAATTCGTCGAGCTGAAATCGAATTAGTTGACCCTTTGAAGATCGTTAATAAGCAGTCTTAAAGTTTATTACCAACTAAACTCAAACTAATTTTTTTTTAAAAAAAAAAAGAGAAAACAATACAGATTTACATCTTCTTGCGACAGGCACATATAGAGCTAACAGTCGGTCCGAATATGTAATGCGATTCCTGTAGGGTTTAATAATGATAGCGCAGTATAATTCTCTGACAAATCATGGCAAAAGCGGTTAGGTAATATTTAACACGCGCTCAGCAGCATTAGGTTTGACATTCGGCAACTAACAAAAACTCGCGAAAGTATCTACAAGCTTTGAAAAAAAAATCAGCCCAATCGGACATTTTATGGTTGAGTAGAGGTAATGAAAGGTTAAACCTTTTAGTGTAGGTGACTTTGTCTTTGTTAGGAATGTAGAACGACACTAAACGAAAATTATTGTTGACTCAAAATATAAGGGCTCCTTAAAAGTTACCGCAATTTTAGAAAACAAGTGCGCCCATGATAGCCTCTGCGAAGTTCCCCATATTCCTGTAGGGTTTCTTGAGGTACCTATATGAAAATTATAACAAGGATGACGTGACGGCGTATACTCATGATAATAATCTTGTTCATAAAACTGGTCCAAACAATATTGATAGAAATGCAGTGTATATTGTAAATAGTTATAACAGTCAGAGTTTTTAATATCTACCTGCGAAGGAGATTCTCTAATCTTGTAATAACTAATGCCACTATTCATGAGGCTACATCACCAGCAAAAAAAATACGATATTAAGTAAACGAAAAAAAAATGTAGTAAAATGATGATAAAATATCACTAAAAATGTAAGTAAAAAAAAAAAAAAAAAAGAAGCGAAGAAAAAAAATAATTAAAGGAAATGGGAGTCTTATAAAACTATGAAAAGAAATCAATGGAAAAAAATGTAAAAGAAGTAATTTAACAAAAAATTTAGGATTGACAAAAGATGCAGGATTGACAAAAGATGCAGGATTAACAAAAGATGCAGGATTGACAAAAGATGTAGGATTGACAAAAAAATGTAGGATTGACACAAAAAATGTAGGAAGATTAGAGTCATTGAAGGGAGTGTCCGGTCCAATGACTCGGCTAAAGGGGTTCATTCCGGTCTAGCCTTTTGGCTACAGGGATTGCAACCCGGTCTAGCACTGTCAGCTAAAGGGATTTCCGGTCTAGCATTAGCTAAAGGGATTTCCGGTCTAGCATTAGCTACAGGGATTTCCGGTCTAGCACTGTCAGCTAAAGGGATTTCCGGTCTAGCATTAGCTATAGGGATTTCCGGTCTAGCACTGTTTGCTAAAGGGATTTCCGGTCTAGCACTCTCAGCTAAAGGGATCTCCGGTCTAGCATTAGCTACAGGGATTTCCGGTCTAGCACTCTCAGTTAAAGGGATTTCCGGTCTAGCACATTAGCTAAAGGGATTTCCGGCCTAGCACACTCCAGTCTCCGGTTTTAAACTGATGAGAGGGAGCTTAGTACACTCCAGTCTCCGGTTTTAACTGATGAGAGGGAGCTTAGTGCACTCCAGTCTCCGGTTATTAACTGATGAGAGGGAGCTTAATATACTCCAGTCTCCGGTTTTTAACTGATGAGAGGGAGCTTAGTACAATCGAGTCTCCGGTTTTTTCAATTGATGAGGGATTCCTAGCTTAGTAGGATCCAGTCTCCGGTTTCAAAACTGACGAGAATAGTTTAATAGTTGTGGTTGCTGAAAGGGTTACCGGACCAGCACACTATTGTAACATTTCGCTAAAAGATTACGCTAATTATAGAGCTGTAAAAAAAATAAATAAGATTGTTTAGTTTTCTAAAAGATATGTCAGGATGAACGAGGCGTTCCTTGTCCTCAGATGTATAAAGATGCGCTCACGAGGACGTGTGTATGTCAGTATGGCCGTGACGGCGTCCGCGTCGTCAAATGCAAGAATATTGTAAAGTGTAAACAACAAATGCACGGCCCGGGCCGGCAAGCGCATCGTTCGATATCCCTACTACTCAACTTGTTTTGCTACCTGTATAAAAGGCTCTGAGCGCCCGCCGATAAGGCAGTCTAGGCTCTGGCGTGGCTCGGTACACATGTTGTATCTTGCTAGTAGCTTATCCTTGACTCTCGGATAATTAATTTGTGCAAACAAGTTAATTATTATTGTCAACTATAAATTAGTCGCAGTACAATTTATAATGGACTATCTATTGCTTAAATTATGACTTATTTGTAATAAGGAATAATTAAGTTACTTGGAATTGTTAAACGAGAACTAGTCATTAAATAATGGAAAGCTTTAATAGTGATCTTATGTTGTTTTTGATATTTGATACAAGTTGAACAAAAATATAAAGAGTTGTTATATCACCACATCCTCATTTTATTTATCGTATCTGACCCACTTCCTACATATATATATATATATATATATATATATATATATATATATATATATATACAAAGTCATTTTAAGATATTTTCTGATGTATAACAAAAGGTTCGATAAAGTTTGATACCGATTAATTTATACATGAACCGGATTTGAATCGTAGTCTAATCGATTAAGATGCTACAAAAGGAACTTAGGTTAGTACCTAACCTAACAACAACCTCAACCACTATATAAACGATGCGACGAAATTGAAATCAACTTGTCTTAAACTGTAAACAATGCTCAGTAATCAGTGCCTATGCGTTAGTTGTAATCTGATGTATTGAGCATGATGTTTAAGAATAATTTGAGGGTAACTAAACGAAGAAGCTAACATTTTTGATTGGATAATTTCAAAAAGACTTCAGGTTGTTTCCTTTAATTTATTATTTATGATTCGCTCCTTTAACAGTAAAACGGCCAATCTATGAAGTTTTTTATACGGCCAAGCTACGAAGTCTGAGTGGCACCTCCGCACTCTATTTCTTCCATCACCAAAACATACACAGATCCCACTCTACAACTTTTCAATATAATTTGTAAGTCTTAAGCTACGTTTTGAGGTAAAAACAAAAAATTTAAAAAATGACGAAGTTAAGTAAAATCAGGTTTGAAAATTTTACTTCCGGTTTTCTACACGAAAAAAAAATTTTTATTCAAATTTGTGATAACTTCCAAATAGAACATTTATTTTTCTTAAAATAACACAACCTAAATTAAATTTTCATCTTTAAAATCTATACTAACAATTGCTTTCAAAAAATCAATTTTTAAAATTTGGTCAATTTTTAAAGGCTCATAAAAACTGGCAACACAGTTTAATAAAAAAAATAATAACGTACATTTATTCAGAACACTAAGGAGTATAATTAATCCAAGTATGAACAAAATCCGGGACCTAACATTTTTTTCGTTGTCCGCTTCGTGTAAAATGCCCCCTGTGCAATTGCTGATGAAGTTGTCAAGACGAATAATTACCGGAAATACATTATGAAGGGTGGCATGGTCGACATATGTAGGGCGTGTCACCGTCCTGATGAGTCCATCAGGCATATTATTTCCGGTTGTTCTCATCTTGCCAATGGAGAGTATTTACACAGACACAATCAAGTAGCCAGGATTATTCATCAACAACTTGCTCTTTGATATGGTCTTGTAAGTTTTGAAGTGCCATATTATAAGTATGCACCAGAGTCAGTTCTCACGGACAGGACTATTATCACAAATAGGCCTGATATCGTGTTGGTAGATCGAATGGAGCATCGGGCATTTATTGTTGATATCACAATCCCGCATGACGGTAACCTCGTGAAAGCAGAAAAAGAAAAACTATCTAAGTATTTGGACTTAGCTCACGAAATGACCGACATGTGGGATGTAAACTCAACAATGATTGTCCCGATAGTCGTTTCTGTAAACGGTTTTGTAGCGCAGAGTCTCGACCAACATCTACGGAGGCTCTCCCTACAATTCTGGATCAAGGGCCAGGTACAGAAGGCGGCAGTATATGGAACGGCACGTATTGTGAGGAGGTTTCTTTCTCTGACGCCCTGACCACCGAAGGCTTAGCTACAAGGTTCCCATCGGCGGAAAAGCTATTTTTATATATTTATTTTTATAATATTGTGATTTTTTGATACTGTTATAATTATAAATGTATATAAAGTAAGAAAAAAATGTAAATAAAGAGAATAATAACAATAATTATTATTATTGTTATTTGCGAAAATGTGCGTACAATAATAGGTGTTAAAAAGTATAAAGTTCTACACATTTAGTCAAAGTATTGACATGCAAAAATTGTATTATTATATATTGACACACTAATGTCAAAAACATTATGGTATTACATATAAGTAATTGTAACAAATTATATTCATTAAATCAAAGGGATAATATTTTCATTAAAAATTATTTTTAGGTTAAAATATTCTGCTTAGAAGCTCCATTTAATTACATTACTCCATAACTGTTAATTACAATTCTTCAATAATTAGTTATGAATATTGGCATACTTATCAAATAATCAAACTTAATATAACTACTTACCTACTAAGCTACATGTTAAAGTCAATTATTATATTATCAGAGATCAAATCAGTTGTCAAAAATTTATTTAAGAAAAATGTATATATTAATTAAGGATCTATTATTATCTATGTTTAATATTTTTTATAAATAAAAATATAAAAAAGCTATATTTTTTGTTAATAATATTAACATGAAAATATTATTTTATTTATTTTTTGAATGGAATATTTGAAATGTTTAACAATATTTAACCTATTCTGACTAATATATAGATATAGTAAAAATAACAATAGTTTATAACTTAATTTAGTTTAACTTACTTAATATTCTAATAAAACCCTACAACAAGTAGGTATTTTGAACTCTTAAGATTTCTTTTTAATCTTGTATGAAAAAAATTCCTCGAAAGTATAGAACGAACAATCAATTAACCACTTCCTTAGTTCTTTTGTAAATCTTTTGGAACTTAGCTCTCTAATAGTTTGTGGTATGTAATTAAAAACTTTTATTATCATCCCACGACAATTCCTATGATAAAAGGCGGTGTTACGAATGGGAAAATGTATTTTTGTTGGTTTTCTAGAAGGAAACAACCTTTTTTCAGATTTGTTCCGTGATTGGAATAAGTGTGGGTGATTTTTAACAAAAACCGCTGCATCATAGATATATTGACACACCAATGTCAAAATATTTAGTTTCTTAAATAGTGGCCTACAGATGAATGAATGAATGAATACAGTCCAATAGATGTTGCACAGATACGAAGAATACATTTTTTTGGGCAACAAATACTCGTTGATGTGAAACTGAGCTACCCTATATAAGAATACCATACCTGATTATACTTCCAACATAACCATGGTAGGCAGTGAGAGCAGCATTTTCACCTGCAGTCACTCTAAGTCGACTTAAAGCAAAAACAAAGGTGTTTATTTTTGAACATAAAATATCGACTTGGGATTTCCAGCCGCAATTATTATCAATCGTAAATCCCAAAAATTTTGATTCATTGGTTTCTTTAAGAGGAATTCCATTACTTATTATATATAATTTATGAGAAGGCGATTTTCTATTATAAAATTTAATGTAATTTGTTTTGGATAGATTGACTTTTAAATTATTATTTTCAAGCCAGTACAAAATTTTATTTAAAGTGTCATTAATTTCAGTTTCACAATCACTTTCTATGTTCATGTCAGGTCATGTCAGGTTCAATGTTAACGGCCCTAGAACACTGCCTTGCGGTACTCCAACTTCGCATTTTTTCACGAAAGCATGGCATGATTTTAGAATTTGCTTATCATCTAATTTGTAAATTTCTACGTACTGGGTTCTACCAATAAGGTAACTTTTGAACCAATGTAATGCGGTGCCTCTAATGTGCCTTACTCATGTCGAACAGGATCGCTAAAACGGGGATTCCTTTATCAATATATTCAGTAATACGGCTTACTAGGAAGTATATTGCAAGTGTAGTGGATTTATTTTTTTAAAAAGGATTTTGTTCTTTAGCAATTATATTGTTTTTTATTGGGAATTTATTTAAACGCGATGACATAAGCTTTTCAAAAATTTAGAAAATATTGAAGTTAAGGCTATCGATCTATAATTATTCAAGTCATCAATTTTATCCTTTTTATGTACTGATTTTACAATGGTAGTTTTTAATTTCGGGTACATTCGGGTTTTAACGACAAGTTTTTCAAGTTTTTGGCTGATCGCAGCATCAAGGTCGTAGTCGACGGTGCATGCTCTTACCTCAAACCTGTCAATGCTGGTGTTCCCTAAGGCTGCGTGCTATCACCGACACTATTTCTTCTGCATATCAATGATATATTGCGAATTAGTAACATACATTGCTATGCGGAGGACAGTACTGGTGATGCTACATACTCCGACCGAAGTAGTATTTCTCGGGAACACGTCGTAGAGGGCTGGAACAAGCTCGTGTCTGAACTCGAGAATCGACTAACCGATGTCTCAGAATGGAGTTGCTACATTTAACCACAAAAAGACGCAGCTTTGTGCGTTCACCGCAAAAAAACACCCTTTGTCGTATCACCTCGGTTTGAGAACACTCTCCTGACAGCCTCAACTAGTATAGCAATTATGAAAGTCGACATATGAACAACTTTTAGTTCCGTGGTCATTTGGAAGGAAATGCTAAACTAGCCTCCAAAAAACTTGAGGTACTCAGTAGAGCAAATCAGTACTTCATTCCAGCCCATCGCCTCCAACTTTACAAGGCCTAAATTCGACCTCACATGGAGTACTGTTCTCACTTCTGGGCCGGACCTCCTCAGTACCAGCTTCTTTCTCTTGATCGAATTCAACGTAGAGTGGTTCGAATCGTCGACGACCAGGCTATTCTAATCGGTTTGATTCTTTGGCGTTACGCAGAGATATAGGTTCGCTCTGCATCTTTTACCGTATTTATCTTACAGAGTGTTCCGACGAGTTGTTCGGACTAATTCCTGCTGCTAAATTCCATCATCGGACATCGCGTCAAAATTTAAAGTTCCATCCTCACCACCTCGATGTCTGGAAATACACAACCGTGCACTTATGTCGACTCTTTTTGCCTCGCACTAATCCTTTGTGGAATCAATTACCCTCGGGGGTGTTTCCGAACGGATACGGCTTAGGGACCTTCAAGAAACGAGCTTATTCATTCTTAAAATGCCAACAACGCAGCTGCAAGACCCCCGGTATTGCAGATTTCCATGGGAGGCGGTGGATCTTCAACTTACGTTACGTTAAATTTCATCAACATCCGTTTAACGGTTAGAGAGAAATAGACACACAGATATTCTATCGCATTTATCTAGACACGCGGGTGCGTTTCCAGCCAAGTTCGAAAAAGGAACTGGCTACGCAGCACCCATGTGTAATATTACACGAACCGTCGTGAGCTACTTTTGACCCCGTCACAACTCAAAAACTATTTATTCTACAAACATGATATTCGGCACATTTATTAACACCTCTTAGCTCACCTAAAATCCAGAGTTTTATAAATTTAGCACAAGCAGTTGAGTTATTAACAGTTAAAAACTGCCATTTTTATAACTGACTGACTATATGTAGATCAAAAACCTAACCCACTTCTAGATGACCTAGCAACTCAATATATGGCATCCAAGTAGACTTATACTTTATGAAGAGAGTGACGAATGTGGAGGAAGCGAGACAAGCCTCCAAGGATCATGATGTATGGCATCCAGTTTTCTCTACCTACCCTGTAAGGGATCTGGAGTAAATATATGTATGTAGACTTTCAAGAATATACAAAGGAAAATATCTGAAAATTTGAAATATTTGACAATTAGCTGTCGCTCGCGACATCGTTCGCGTGATATACGCGATTACAGAATATTACTTTTTTTGCCTACTTAAATAAAAAAGTAGCCATAGTAGCATAGTAATTATGCTTTATTTAACACATCTGAATTACAACTAACATAATATAGATTAATAAATAAATATAAAATATTAAGTGATATGACACGCATGGCTTTGACAGCATATAGATCTATACAAGATTTTAAAACAATCTTTGATCCACTTTGGGGTTGAATTTTTAAAAGGCCTAGGTTTTACTTTGATCTTTAACTATCTCCTTGCTTAATTTAATCATAATTGGTTCAACAGTCAATGTCTGCTGTTCTTTAATGGCTAACTGTGAAAGTATAATATACATATAGACCGATAGAAGAACAATTTTTAATTTTAATTATAATAAATTTATGAATATAGTTAAAATAGTGTGGAAAAACTTTAAAAGCGACAAAGAAAAATATTGACATGCAGGGATTGAATATCGACGCTCAGTGGGAGAACGTCCCGGCTTTAGGGAGATGGTCGATGATCATATAGCAAAGAAGAATTTGGCCACGTCGAGCCTGTCGATACTAGCTCAGTGGGAGAGCGTCCCGGCTTTAGGAAAATGGTCGCCGGTTCAATCCCTGCGTGTCGATATTTTTCTTTGTTGCTTTTAAAGTTTTTCCAGTTTTCCCAAGCACGGGGTGAGTGCTATAACACAAAAATAATTAGAAATACGAAAGTATTGATCAAAATTATAAATCTGAATTTGATTTGTAACGATGAACTCATTTAACTAATTATACGTATATATACCTAGCGATCAGTACAATCGACGTAATCGACCATGTAGCAAAGACGAATTTTGCCACGTCGAGCCTGTCGACACTAGCTCAGTGGGAGAGCGTCCCGGCTTTAGGGAGATGGTCGCAGGTTCAATCCCTGCGTGCCAATATTTTTCTTTGTCACTTTTATAGTTTTTCCAGTTTTCCCAAACGCGGGTGTGTGCTATAACACAAAAATAATTAAAATAGGCTGTAATAATTATAAAACACAAGCAAGAAAAGTACCGAAAAAGAAACAGGGTGATTTGTCATTACCGTTGGCTTAGAAAGTGTTATCGTGATAAAAATATATACGTATATTGTGTAATATCGCGAAGAAATATAAATGTTAGTAGGGATCTGGTATCTATTGGCAAAATAGAGAAGGTATATCAGGACATCGACTGCAATAATAAAGATGTAGTTACTATCAAAAATAATTATCATTTAATTTCCGAACTAAAACGTATCATAACCGAGTTTTAGATAACGAAAATTATCCAAGTACTAACCGGTAATAATTCCGCATATTCCTATACACAAGGACTTAAACTGAACAACTATCCTCTCCACATAAACTCCTTAATATTTAGAAAAGAGTAGGCTTACGTAGCACTCCTCAGAGTTAAAACCTTTGAAAAAAAGAAAGAAAGAAAATATTTATTTGCAAGAATATGGGTGTTACAAGTTGTTAAAAATTAATTAAGTTACCAATATATTCTACCATTATGGTATGCAAATATTTAAATGGAGTACAGCTTAGATGGAGTACAGCTTATTAGTCTAGATCTAAGGCAAATCGAGGCATAAGAAAGTTTTATAAAAGAATACAATCGCCTGCACGCATTATATCGCCCTAACTTAGTCATATTTAAAATAAACAGAAAACGTATGAGAAAAATTACAATTAATGAATGTGTTGTTTACTTTAATATTTTGAAATACCAAAAAATATGGAAAATCTACAAAAAAGCAATACAGCGTAAACGTAGGAAAAAGAGTAATTCGCGAATAAAAAGTAATAATTTTCCATCAAAACACAAATATGAAATTAGAGCCAATTTCAATATAAGCGTATGTGTCTCTACCGAATTCACAGACAAAAGAACTTAGTCTATTTGGGTTCCAAGTTTTGTAAAGATACTCCTAAAATTTTAGTTACAAGAACTAGCTCAAAGTTTGACTTGGCTAGTCTTTACCAACAGTATAAGTACAGTATTAACAGAAAGCATACTAACGGGCGTATGACTTGCACTAACTGCCTATCTGTAGGTGAAAACTGGTCAAATCAAACTTTGAGCTAGTTCTTGTAACTAAAACTTTAGGAGTATCTTTACAAAACTTGGCACCCAAAAATAGGTCTCAATACTTTTGTCTGTGAAGTCAACAGAGACGCATACTCTATATTGAACTTGGCTCTAATTTCACATTTGTGTTTTGATGGGATTATATTATTACTGTGGAAATGAATAGTTGATATGTATTTTATTAAGTATCAAAATATATTGTTGTTACACACGGGTATTTTTTCCCTTTATAGTTTTGCTGCGTGTGTGTTGTGTATTTAAAAATATATAATTAAAATGTCTAAATATATCCATTCAGAAATTCGATATAGCCAGCATACATCGTTAAATAGTAAGCTTTGTATAACCTTGATTTTATTATTTTCATCTTTTGTCACACTCAAAGGAGTAAGAGACCGAAGAATCCTTACTATGAAGACCTATTAATAAAAGTCAAGGATGAAATGAAATCAATGATTTTAGAAATGAGCAACAATCACAACCTTGCTCTAAACTCTTATTAAGGAATAGATAATATGACAAATAAACTCATTTGTAGTTCCAGTTCACATTAATTTTACATAATTTTATACACCCAACCGGTTTCGTTTATCACAGCATCATCAGGGATGTTTTCCACAGTTTTTAGATAATTACAAATTATATTATTTAAGTACTATTAGGTGGGTAGTGAATAAAATATTTCAATTTGATATTAAACGTATTATGGTATGGGTTGCCAACATAATAATTTTTCCCCAAAAAATGTAGGAAACTTATAAATGATATTGTATTAATGTATGTAACGCTTCCTTTCAATAGCACCTCACCATCCAAAACGCCTCGACCGCGCGACACACACTCGTTAAAAAAATAAAGCAAACGCGCGGCGCGGGAACGGAATCACGGCCGCCGGTGGTTATAAATTTTTTCAGTCAGTGACCATCGGGGAGTTAAATGCGTCGGACCTCACGCGAGATTATCTACGCAAGTCGTGTCGCGCGCGCACCGTCTTTAACTCTTTATCAAAAATATTGTAACAAATCGGACAATATACTTTCTTTTCCTGTACGAACCCTCTTTTATTGCGACCCTGCAGCAAGTCCGGTCATAACTGGCGCTCAACTAGTGGCAGGAAGAAAAATATAAAGAAAAATGCCTCCAAAGAAGATGGTCCCAACTCTTCCAGCTCGGCATGAAAGCGAGGAGGAAGACAGTGATGACTCTTCAACCACGGTCACTGATGCTGCCAATATTCCACCTGCTAGCGTGATCACAATAACGGATCAGCAGTTGTCATCCATCATTGCGAACATCACTAAAGTGCACGCGGAGGCGAACAAAGTGTTATTGGAAAAAGTCATGAACGCTCAAGGTCACGGGGTCATATATAAGACCGAAGACACTAGTGCTGCCTCTGGCAACTCCACAGCAACTGAATTTCCTGCACAGTCCTCTGGATCGTTTGCACAATGCACGGCTAGGTTCAGTGGTGAGGAAGACAGCACGGAAGTTCTCGAAGGGTTTCTTGACGCCGTGATTACCTACAAGGAATGTGTCAACGTGTCTGATAGGCATGCCCTGAGGGGGCTACCCATACTCCTAACAGGCGACGCTGCCGTGTGGTGGCAGGGTGTGAAGGCGACAATAGCGACATGGAATGACGCCGTGGTCGCCCTACGTGGCATGTACGGTACTCCGCGCCCGGCTTATAAAGTGTTTCGTGAAGTGTTTGCTAGTGAGCAAAGCAGTGAGCGAGCAGATGTTTTTATCTCGCGAGTGCGGTGTTTATTATCAAAGTTACCCTATATCGTTAGTGAATGTATGCAAATTGACATTATATACGGCCTATTGCATAGGCGCGTCCGAAAGCGAATGCCACGTGACTCGATTTCAAGCGTAGACAATCTCATTCGTAATGCCAGGTCAGTAGAGGAGGCTATCTTGGAGGTGGAGGTGAGTAGACCTTTATTACTAGCTTCAGGTAAATCACAAAATCGCGATGTAGTTACGTCCGTTTTGAACAAAGCCTCTCGCGCCTCGGTCTTGAATGTGACGTCCCCTACTACGAGCGCTCAACGCGACAAATCGATTGCTATCGACTCGTGTTATAAAGATAAACGTACCCGATCACGTTGTTCATATTGTCGTAACTACGGACATACGATCGAACAATGTCGGAATTTAAACTCGAAACGCGACAATAGTACTCCGTCACTTAAAGTCGAGCGCGGTGAATCGCACGAAAGTAGTTTAACCGACTTTAAAAATAGTAAGCCCTATGCCGAACCTTCTACCTTGCGATGCTATGGTTGTGGCCAACCTGGCGTCATTAGGTCACGATGTAACAACTGTAAGAATGAAGTACAGTCGGCGACAAAAGTTGAGTTTAATACATTATCCGTGTTGGACGGTGAAAATTCGCAACCTTTAGTTAATATTTCCATTATAGGCCATGAGGGTGTTGCGACTTTCGATACAGGTGCAACACATTGTATTGCTAGCCTCACGTTGTATAAAATATTAAGCGATCATGGAATCAAATTTATTTCTAAACAACGAATGCTAAGTTTGGCTGATGGTTCGCAACGAATGTGTGAAGTTCTTATTGCGAGCGTCAACGTCGTTATACATGGGCGCACCATAGCTACTGATTTTTTAATTTTGCCAAACTCAAACCCAAAAACATTATTAGGTCGGGACTTTATTTCTCAGGCTGGCATCGCATTAGACGTGCCGAACCGATTTTGGTATTTTATTGACAACGCACAAGAGACCTTTTCCTTCGTACAAAGTTACGATTTGGTAGATAAGGAAATGCAAATAATGCATGCTGACACTGAATCTCTTAACCTGCGACCCGACGAAGGTCAAAATTTGACCTCCGATCAAAGGGCCCGTTTGAATAATTTTATAGTTCAGAGAGCCGACCGCTTTGACGCTGATGGACCACCCACTGAATTTGCGGTTCACCGGATCAAGATTAAAGATGATCAGGAGCCTATTGCTTGTCAGCCTTTCCGTCTACCACAAGGGAAAAAGGAGGCTCTTAAGAGAGAGATAAAAAAATTATTAGACGCAGACATCATAGAAGAATGCGAATCACCTTGGGCTGCTAATATTGTTCTTGTCCCCAAGAAAGATGGAGGTGTAAGGTTATGCGTGGACTACAGGAAGCTCAACGCGGTGACGGAACCCGATCGTTACCCGTTACCAAGGATCGAAGATATCTTACATGCTGCTAAAAGTACTAATTTCATGACTACTTTAGACCTTCGATCCAGCTATTTCCACGTGAGTGTCCATCCTGATGACAGAGACATGACAGCATTCATTTGCCCGCTCGGTACATACAGATTTAAACGAATGCCAATGGGTCTTCGAAATTCTGGAGCCACTTTCCAAAGACTTATCGATAGATTTAAGTCAAACTTACCTGATATTACCCTATGGGGATATTTAGATGACATGATCCTGGTGTCTGCGACCTTCGAAGACCACCTCAGGGATCTACAGAGTGTATTTGATAGGTTGGCTATGTTTAAATTAAGAATAAACCGCGAGAAAAGTCATTTCGCTCGAGAATCAGTTAAGTTCTTAGGACACGTCATCGTTCCTGGTGGAATTCGCATGGACCCAGGCAAGACTGAGGCTATTCTGGCCATGAAACCTCCTCAGAATCTAAAACATTTGAAGTGCTTTTTACAAACAACCAGTTGGTTTAGAAGGTTTATCCCACAATATGCTGAGGTAGCTCGACCTTTGACCAACCTACTAAAGAAAGGAAGTCAGTGGCAGTGGAGTGAAAATCAACAGATGGCCTTCGAGCATTTAAAATCACTTTTAACATCCGCACCGATTTTAAGGCAAGCAGACGAAGGACAACCTTTTATCTTACGCACAGACAGCAGTGGCTATGCTCTCGGGGCAGTCCTGCTCCAGGGGGAGGGAACTGAAGAGCGTCCCATTGAATACGCTAGCCGGCTATTAACCGCTGCTGAACAGAACTACAATACCACGGAAAGGGAAGCTCTTGCCGTTGTTTGGGCCGTAAGTAAGTTCCGAGGATATATCGATGGAGCTGAGGTAGTAGTCAGATCCGACCATCAACCGCTTAGATGGCTTATGAGCATTAGATCACCTAGCGGCCGTTTGGCAAGATGGGCGCTTAGCCTACAGGAGTTTAACTTGAAGATCGAATACACACCTGGAAAGGCTAACGCCGTAGCCGATACCCTTTCACGGCCGAGTTGTCAAGATAATAACGCTTGTGACTTGTGCCTTGCTACAGTCGACATGCCTAGCCGCAGTCCTAAGGACGTACGAGAAAACCAGGCAAAGGATCCCGAAATCCGAAAAATCATCGAAGCAATGGAGTCCGACGATCCCTTTAGGGGGAGAACGTGGGCGGATAAGGGGTATGTATTAAATGATGGTATCCTCTATCGTTATTGCCCGGATAACGAGGTTGGTGATGACGCTAGCCTCGTCGTCCCAGAGCATGAACGTGCTCATGTGTTGGCTGAATACCATGACGCACCGACCGCTGGTCATTTCGGTGTTGAGCGTACCCTAAATCGTATTGCCGGTAAGTACTATTGGCCAAACATGCGGGAGACCGTAACCCGGTATATAAAAAATTGTGTACCTTGCCAACGGTATAAGGCAGATACTAGAAAACCGACCGGAATGCTCCAAACACCTGCTTTTAATAGGAGATTTGAAGTTTTAGCTCTCGACTTGTTCGGCCCCTTACCAGAAACTGCTCAAGGCAATAAATGGATTCTTATTCTTGAAGACACTTGCACCAAATGGGTCGAATTATTTGCCCTCGCAAGCGCGACGAGTGAAGAATGTGCCAAAATACTGTCTTCTGAAGTCTTTTTGCGTTATGGAGTGCCTAGACGCATAGTAAGCGATAATGGGGTACAGTTTATTAGCGAGGTGATGCAACAGGTCTGTCACACTTTCGGTATAACACAAACTTTAACACCATTGTACCACCCGGAAGCCAACCCAGTCGAACGTAAGAATAGAGATTTAAAACCGCAGCTTGCTATTCTAGTAGGACATGACCATTCCACCTGGGATACCTATTTAGCTGCAATTCGATTTTCGATGAATTCAGCGGTTACTAGCAGTACTGGCTATTCCCCGGCTTACCTTATGTTTGGCCGCGAATTGCGGGCTCCCGCTGACGTATTGTCAGATATGAAGACCATCGCAGAACACGATAACGTCTTAACATCCCTTACTCCATACTTAAAACGTCTCGCCGCAGTATTACTAGATGCCAGAGACACACATGATAAGATGCAAGCCCGCCGTAACAGTTACGCTAACGAGCAACGTCGTTTACCGCCTGACTATAAGATAGGAGATTTAGTCTTATTGAAAACTCAAGGTGCCAATGATGCTAACCGTGGTCAGACTGCCAAACTTATCCCTCGTCGCGACGGTCCTTATCGTATTCGTGAGATAGTAAGTACCGCTAGCTATATCCTAGAACGGATTAGTGACAAGAGTATCCTAGGTAAATATCATACCTCAGTCTTAACTCCATTTGTTGGCCACCTTCAAGAGCCCTTACAGGAAAAACGTAAGAGAGGTAGACCGCGTAAGGCTAACCCTCGTACGGGGGCGTCACAAACGGGTTAGAGGGGGAGGTTGTAACGCTTCCTTTCAATAGCACCTCACCATCCAAAACGCCTCGACCGCGCGACACACACTCGTTAATAAAATAAAGCAAACGCGCGGCGCGGGAACGGAATCACGGCCGCCGGTGGTTATAAATTTTTTCAGTCAGTGACCATCGGGGAGTTAAATGCGTCGGACCTCACGCGAGATTATCTACGCAAGTCGTGTCGCGCGCGCACCGTCTTTAACTCTTTATCAAAAATATTGTAACAAATCGGACAATATACTTTCTTTTCCTGTACGAACCCTCTTTTATTGCGACCCTGCAGCAAGTCCGGTCATATGTATATTATTTTGTTTATATGTCAAAAAATTAATAAATTTAGGTAAATGTCGAATGAAAATTAAAAATAATGTCAGAACTAAAAATAATATTAACAAAAATCAAATAATAATTAAATTAATAATAAATAAATTAAATTAAAATTTGGTAACATATAATTTAAATTAACATATTTTTAGTTAAACATATTCAATAGGGGTGAATTGACCACATTTCATTTTTTTAACACCCTTATATTATATTTTTAACTTAAACTAGGTTGAAAAATAGAACACACGTATTTTTTATTTTTTCAAAATTCATTTATTTTGATATTTATTCTAATTCTTAAAGTTCTTCTCATTCTAAATAGACGTAAGTGCCAAATGACGTTATTTATACAGCTAAATGATGCTACACCTTTGTTTTTTGTGACTCGCCAAAAAAGCACTTGTCATCTATGACATTTATCAAATAAATATCGAGTATTGTAAATCATTAAACCGTTGTTTACATTTGATCATATTTCTATAAAGCGTTCTAGTTTGTAGTAATATTATTGCGAAATATCGAATAAATTCAAGTGTGATCCAATAGAGCAGAGTGGAGTCGCTGAAGCAGGTCTTTGATAATTTTCTAACACAAATAAACAATACGGAGAGCGGTTAAATGAAAGATTGACATATTTGATATTACCGTATGATGACATTCCTATTATACTTTTTAAACTATATGTTTTAGCAAAGCAAAGGTATTATCTTATTCTGCCGTATAAGTGACGTCACAGCATGTTTTTTTCATTATAATTTTTTTCTCCAGTAGTGTAACGAAAAAAAAAATAAAAAATATATATTATTAATCAGGATTGCAAAATAAAGAAACAGTATTTTTATTTTGGCGACTTAATATTTTTGAAATGTCAATTATTTAGGTCCATTTGGTTGTTTAATAGTGTGGGTTCATGTTTTCGTCTTTTCACCTCCAAAACTTCAAAGACATCTAATTTCTTGCCTTTAGTGCAACGGTGCAGACAAACGAAATTATTTGTTATTTCAAACTTGTGCCCTTCCGCTTGGACGTGTAAACCAAATGCAAACTGACCTTTACCCGAGTGCCATGTTCTCAAGTGTTCTCTGATTCTTGTCGCAAAAGATCTGCCAGTTTGACCCACATATTCTGCCTTACAATCTTCGCACTGCAGTTTGTATACCCCACTTTGATTAAGTTTTGGCGTGTTGGATAGTTGTTAAAAAGGAGATTTTTTAGTGACTTACTATTGTAGAAAGCTGGTTGGTAGTCGGAAGTAATTTTGAACATTTATAAGATATTCTGCCCAAGAATGGTAATTTAGGATAATTTTTATTTACTTTGCAGGTGGTAGACGGGCAGCCTGAGTATAAGGCGTGTTTTACCATACTCTTCTGTTTCCTTTTTAACAACGAATCGAAAATTTTAGATTCGTAACCATTATTACGAGCTATGGTTTTAATTGTTTGTAGCTCGTTTTTAAATTCATTTTCATTTCGGGGTATCGAAATTAATCTGTGTATCATAATAAGCATGAAAAGCTGCGTACTGAAGCTGATTGGATGATTACAGTCCGCCGGTGTGATGTTGTCACAGAATGTATCTTTTCTATATATTTTAAATTGATATTTATTATTTGTCAAATTTATAGTTAGGTCTAGAAAATTAATATATTTGTATCCTATTTCTATAGTGAATTTTATGTTTGGATTTATAGAATTTATGTGCAATAAAATTCGTTAATTTTCCCTTAGGGCCGGTCCATAAACACAGTACATCATCAACACATCTGTACCAATAATGAATACGTCAAAAACTAAATATATTAACATTTGGAACTTCAAATAATAATATTCCTGATAATGATTTTCAAGTCATTGTACACTTTTGTAAGAACTCCCATCACTTAATCCTTTATGCTGTTTTGTATCACTAGAGCGTGTAAATTCTGTAAAATATCTAGGCGTATACTTAGATCCTACACTTTCATGGAATTTACATATTCGAATTATGTCCGACAGATGTAGAAAATTGATTTACATTTTTTAAAAATTGCGCCAATTTACCGATTCAAAATTAATTAAAATAATTTATTATACTCTAGCACAATCTATTATGACATATTGTATTGGAGCATGGGAAGGTGCTGCGAAATCATACATTCTACAGCTAGAAAGAGCACAACGTGTCCTTCTTAAGGTTATGACATCTAATGAACACCCCGTTGGTTGAGTGGTTAGTGACCCTGACTACGCAATCGACGGGGCTCAGGTTCGATCCCCGACGGGGACAAGCATTTGTGTGATGAGCATAAATGTTTGTATTTCCGGGTTTGGGTGTTTATTAAATATATTCCAGTATGTGTATATGTATTAGTATAGTTGACTAACACCCATAACACGAGCAAATAATTTGCTTACTTTGGGGTTAGATCAGTAAGTGTAATTTGTCCCGTGAATATTTATATTCATTTATGTTATTAAGTCCTACAGATTCCCTACTAATCAATTATACTCTGAATCAGATGTACTGTCAATAAAAAAATTTTTTGTTCTCAATATTATAATGGTTCAACATAAAAGTCTTCATTATGAAAAAAATAAACTCCAAATTCGTAGAAGGAATAAAGAACGCATCATAATTTCTTGTAGATTATTTCAACTGCAAAAATTTCAATTCTATGTTCTTTCTCATATAACAAAATAAACGAAAAACTCAACTCATATCCACTCAATGCAATTCTTTGCAAAATTAAGCTTACAGCTTGGCTTAAAACATTATCTTAAAAAGACACGGAAAACTTATTTAAAATATAAAAAAAAACAGTAGCAGTCGTGGGACTGCCGATAGAAGTGAAAACGGAACTATTAAGTTGAGAGTAATTAAAACTATATGCAAAACATAGATATAGATATACTATTATCATTAGCATGTCGGTGACGCGAACCGAGGATTTTACCCTCTACCAAAACGCTCAACGCGCCTAAAGAAGTTTTCACTTCAAAAATAAGGCAGGTTTAGGTAAATTTAATTAACACAAAATTAAATTATTATACATAACAATGTTATGTTTATACATTTCTTGGTTTAGTATGTAAGTAATAGTAAGCTGGTCATATATTTTAGTGTATGTATTTATGTCGATTATTAAACATCATAATTCCTTGGCCTACTACAACTTGAATAGTGTGTACCGCAGCATAGACTTACAATATAGGGAGACTGTGGAGCCTAAAATACAGGCTAGGCCTAGTTAAGGTGCCAAGATACGCGCAAATAGCTTAGCCAGATTCTATATAGAAAATTTTGTGTTTTTAAAAATGTTATTGTGTATCCGTGTTATGGAAAATTAAGTTATCATTAAGTATTATTTAAAAAATTACGTATTATTAATTTATTTATGTATATGCACAACTAGACTGTACACATGTTTACACAACCTTACGTAATACAGAAGCTTATTTAATGGAGGCGGTGCATCTTAAAATAATAATAGAAGAGAGTTATTAACATGTGAAAAGATAAATTAAAAGAGGACAATAAACAACTAAAGTATAAATATGTAAAGCAGACGATACATATTATCATATAAATACATGCATACACGCAAATGATTTTTTTTTTTATTTTTTTTTTATGTCATAAGTTAGCAAACAAGCAGATGGGTCTCCTGATGGAAAGAGTCAACCATCGCCTATAGACACCAAAGATGTTAATGGTGCGTTGCTATCTTGTGGCGAGGTATAATGCAACATGCATAAGTTTACCGGCTACCTCACCCTCCAAACCGGAACACGACAGCAACAAGCACTGACGCTATTGCGGCAGGAATAGGTAAGGCGGTGTTACCAGACCCGGGCGAGACAATGCAAAACTCTACCACCTAGTAGCCACGATGCTAGTGACTCGATAGCCAATCGGTCGCCTTTTACGACCTGCCTGGCAGAACGGCAGTTGGCCTATTCTACAAAGGAGGCCGGGACCAACACGGCGAAAATGATATACTGTTTTTACGTACAGAAATGTAGTTTTAGCTCCTTTTAAATGATTTTTTTGCGGGAGCCTTTTTAATATCTCCAGGCAGTGCATTCCACAAACAAACATCCAAAGCGTCTACGATTAAAATATTTCATTTATGATAAAAATAATTTGAGATAACGTAAAATAAACTCAAATTGATAGCACTTTTTGTCGTGTTCCATCATCTGACGAAGAGGCCTTGTCCGCCCCGTGACGGCGGCCGGCTCTGATATTGAAATCTGTCAATTTAACAAAAGAACGACGAAATTGTGCCAGCGCTAATGGCGGTGCTGACAGCGATTAATGTGGCTCGCTCTCCGCGCCGCGAACTGGGGCGCGCCTCCCGCCACGTCACGCAAATCATCTGTGTCACTCCGCTTGCATTTATTCATTTATGGCGCACGCAACACACTCTTCGTTCATACTCGATTAGAAGCTCACAAAGACCCGCTCACAGCACGATCATATTATCTTGTTTGCGTTCACAGGACGTACCATTGTATACTTACGGTGGTCCGCTTAGGATAAACGGCGTGCGATATGTAGCGCGATGAGAAATTTGACTGATAAGAAAAACACTACCTAGTATCTCACCTACTCTAATCCATATCCATACTATAATATTATAAATGCGAAAGTCTGTCTGTCTCTCTGTCTGTCTGTCTGTCTGTTACGCTATCATGGCCAAATCGCTGGACCGATTTTCATGAAATTTGGCATGGATATAGTTGAAGATCTGGGGTCAAACATAGTCTTTTTTTTAATTCAGTCCCTGGAGGGCTAAAATAGGTGATGACATTTTTATTAAAGGCTATTTGTATGACTTACTAATGTACTCGCGGGCGAAGCTGCGCGGGTCAGCTAGTATATTATATGTTACGAAAAACGATTTCTTGTGATAGAAACAAGATACTAGTTCTTATGATCACATTGATCGGTGGTGTCAAGAGTCTTCACAACCGGTACGTTTATATGAAGAGTGCAACTAATGTGGAAAAAGCAAGACAAATCTGCAAGGATCGTGACGTACGACACTTGGCTCTCGCTGCCTACCCTGTAAGGGACCTGGCGTGAAGATATGTGTGTATGTGTTTAAATTAATTCAATCTCAAATTGAAAAAGTGCATAAATTGTGGTTTAAAAATATTAACTAATAAATCTCCTGATTCTAAAAGATCAACTAGTGTAGATCAAACTGTAGGAAAATTTCACATATTTTTGTATATCATAAGATAACATTGGCATTCCTAATTTAAAGAGATAACCACTACCTATCGACGCCAAAGTTGTTAAGGGTGCGTTGCTATTCGTGTGTCGGAATGGTGATGCCACATGCATTAGTTTACCGGCTAACTTACCCTCCATACCGGAACACGACAATGACAAGCTTTTACGCTGTTGCGACAGGAAAAAATAAGGTGGTGGTACCATACCTCGACCACCTAATAGTGACACGTATAGCCAGTCATTCGCATTTTACGAATTGTCTAGCAAAACGGCAAATGGTCCATTTTTTAAAGAGGGGCTTGACCAACACAGGACATAATACATATTTAGAGTAACACGTTCCGTTTGATAGATTTTCCCCAGCTACTGCACATTTCTGCCACGGTGTACATTATACTATATCCCTTGTGCGTCACTGAAACATCGAGCCTTACAAGTCAACGAGTTATATCGATGAAGTCATAGTGGTGCACGAATCCTTGTGCAAACGTGAGTATGAAGATCTGATGCTTTTCATCATACCAGCGGATGTTGCACATTTATATAGGTATTACAACCTTTGATTAACATTTAAGCCTTTGTAACTTAGGACGTACACTGACTTTAAATTATGATAAAATGTAAGGAAATCCAACATAAAAGTCCTTCCGACGATAACTTTAGGAATTACAAACTTTGATACAAATATTATGATACTAGTTATTGCTTAACGTAGATCAGAGCAAGAGCATCCAATACTTCGCTTTGGCACACGCGTAATCTGGCGGTAATGTAGCTTGCCGATACAGATGAAAATTGTGGTATTTATTAGATCTTCAGCAAATACACGATAGTACGTATTTATTATTTTACAAATACATAACTGTTGTATAATTTGTCTATACGTGGGTTCTGTAATATTATCTAAAACTGTAACAATTCTAAAATTATACTAACCAGTAAATTACTTCTCCATTCCGAGTTAAAATGTAGTACAAATATAACAAAGCAAGTGCCGAAAGAAAAATCATAGATTGAAAAAGCTTATAAAAGCGTAATTCAACTAATGTGAGCTTTTGATTTAAATAAAGCATGCAAAAAAACTGAGCGACAACCAAGTGGAACAGCGGGTCCGCAAAGCGCGACGAGTCCGCCGGTACATAGTTTTATCGCTACCTTCGGCCAGCGATAAGTGCGTACGAATGCTGCAAGCCGGGAAGTGGGTCAGGGCCGCCTCCCCGCCCGCCGCCGCCCGCGACTGCACGAGCTCTCGTCCTGCCCGCCCCGGCATTACTTTCGACGATTGTTACGGATTTACTAAATAAGTTTGCGGCAACTGGATGCTGTGGCTCTTTCCGAAAACTTCGCCCCATTTAATAATGAACTTTGTCAGTCTACGCTACATTTAATGTGACACACTTATAGTGTATTAAAGTATATTAAAAAAATGAAAGGACTATAAATATTGTTTTAAAAGAAGAAACATACATATTTTAGACTTATTGAGCCACATTCGATATGTTATTATTAAGTTATTAACATTTGTAAAATTGGAAGAATTTTAGTCGACTACACAGTAGGAAAATTTATATAAATAAAAAATATATTGGGAAGAGATACGGACATTAAAAACAGTGTCGGGTTAAACTACTTAATGCTCTAAACAATTCACATTTGTGTACAGGGCCGGATTTAAACTCAATGCCGCTCCTGGGCACTGGAAAAAAGTCCGCCCTATTACTAGAATTTTACTTAAGGGGTAGAAAGACGTTTTCATGCTGATTTTTTATTATTTTTTTTTTATCAGGTTATTTCATACATATATTCATATTTTTCCATATTTTATTAGGTGTAAGAAATGGGTCAAAATGACTAAGCATATATACCAATATAAAAGTTACACGGTTTAAAATTCGTAGTACTTTAATATAGATGATTTTAAGAAAATAAAATGTAGTTGAGGAAAACTGCCGTTCAATGTTTAAGACTGCCCCGTTGACCGCCCTCTTGGTCGAGTGTTAAGCAAGCCTGACTACGCAATCGACGGGGCTCGGGTTCGATCCCCGACGGAGACAAGCATTTGTGTGAGGAGCATAAATGTCTGTATTTCCGGGTTTGGGTGTTAATTAAATATATTCCAGTATTTATATATGTATTTCTATGTATTAGTATCGTTGATTAACACCCATAACACAAGCAAATAATTTGCTTACTTTGGGGGTAGATCACTAAGTGTAATTTGTCCCGTGAATATTTATTATTAATCTTTTAAGACAACTGCTATGCCACTCTCAGTTTTTTTTTGTAAGATATTGTGGCAGGAATAGGTAAGGCAGTGATGCCCAATACCCGGGCGAGTGGTTACAGTACTCTACCACCTGGTAGTTACAATTGTAGTGATACTTATAGACAATCGGTCGCCTTTTATGACGTGCTTGGCAGAACGGCAGTTGGTCTATTCTTCAAAGGAGTCCATACTTACATACAAGTGAAGCTAATAAAAAGCGTGTAAAAAATATACGATTTTTCGTTTAAAATAATATTAATTGGTGAAATCGATAAATTATAACATTTTTTTTAATTGATTGATTTTTAAAGTTGATGTTTCAAGAAATGCAAAAAATAATTCCGATTAAAAAAAAAATACTAATTAAATTTATTTAATTCCAGAAAATAGAAAAATCGATTAATATTAGAAATCTCCAAGGAAACAAATTGATTAAATCATTTTGATTATTAATTTTTACTAAAAAAGTGCCAAAATTATAATACATAAATAATGAATGAATTTCTTGAATTATCAATGAAACAAAAAATTATAAATTAATAGAATTAATTAATTCTATTGGGGAATCTCGATAAGACTAAAAAAAAAATTTTTTTATCACTCAAAATTTTGCCGCCCTAAAACATTTGCCGCCCTGGGCACTTGCCCCGACTGCCCCTAGTGTAAACCCACCGCTGTTTGTGTATGCCCCGTAGTTAAACTAACAGCATTGATATAAAAAACCGTAGATGCACAGTCCCGAACAAAACTGACACTCAAAAGTGTCCCTAATTTCTTTTTAGTAGTTATAGATATGGCAAAAATATATGTCTTTGCATATCCAATCTTAAGTGCAAGATTTATAGTTGTTTTTACAAAATAATGTACGAAAATAAATAAAATTGACAGAGACGCGGCCGACGCGATTCTATTTGAAATGAGCGCACAATTAAAAATTGTGAGCTCATTTTTGGAGGACGTTTTTGACACACTGATTGTGTATCTTGGGTTTTTTATATCAATGACTAACAGTTAAGTAAGTTTAAAAAAAGTATTTATTACACCGAAGTAAGTCATCCCACCAAAAACATTATCATGTAAAATATTGCCACGACGAGAACATATAGCATGTACTATCGAAAAATTATCAAATAACTATCTTATTTACTTGTAGAATCAAGTTTTACGTGTTCTAATTCACAAGCCCTAAATTCACAAACTCTAAACCTTAGTCAAAATATGTAGCTTGGTCGTATCGTTACTGCAAGAACTATTGTATAATAGATAGAAATGAACCGAGACTAAATTTTTCACCTTACGCCCATGTGACGATAGCGAAACGGCCAAACCAGATATTTCCACCAAGGTGAAGAGTATGTTAAGTTAGAGCTTGGAGAGTTAGGGCATGTAGAGTCAGAAGCTTGGTTATAAATGAGATCTGATATCTTTTTCACTGTGTAAACCAAATGGTCTCGTCGTGGCAACAAATATTATAAATGCGAAAGTAACTCTGTCTGTCTGTCTGTCTGTCTGTTACGCTTTCACGCTTAAACCACTGGACCGATTTGATGAAATTTGGCATAAACATAGATAAGACGTCGAGAACGGACATAGGCTACTTTTTATCGCGGGAAAATATTTCGTTCCCACAGGAAATAAAATTAATCGAAAGAAAGCGGAGCATAAAGCGTAACGTAGAGCAGAGATTAACTAGATGTCGCTGCACGAAAATACATCGCGCTAACGTATTGAAACACATATACATGTAATTAAATCGTTGAGTTTAAAATTATCTTTATTACGATACTAACTGTGCCCGCGACTTCGTTCGCGTGGAAAAAATTCTAAAATAAAAACCCGCATAGTTCCCGTTCCCGTGGGATTTCCGGGATAAGAACTATCCTATGTCCTTTCTTGGGTTCAAACTATATTTGTACCAAATTTTATCCAAATCGGTTCAGTTGTTTGGCCGTGAAAGCGTAACAGACAGAGTAACTTTCGCATTTATAATATTAGTATGGATGATATGATATGATACGAGTATTTTAACGTTTGTTTGTTCATTGAATGCGCTAAATGCTAATTCCTGGAACTACAAGTCGGATTGAAAAAATTTTATGTGTATGTTTAATGATAGGAGGATTTTATTCATGAGGATTACGTTACAATTATTCTTAGCGTAGTTAAAATATCGATATTTGTAAAATAAGTCGGAAGAAAAAGCGGTATCGAACGGCTGTATCCGCGTGCGCTTGCTGGCGTAATGCTTAAGTACACGTAAGTACAATGTACTACAAATATATTGGTTTTTAGTAGATGCACAAAAAAGTCCACGACACTATAAATATATCTCTTATAACAACAACACAATAAGGAATTTTGAGTCGAAAAATTATAGAAAATTAATAGGTGAATTTTAATCCTTATATTAATCCTTACTAACGAAAAGTACTTCATCAACACGAAGATCTTAGGAAGACAAACTTTGGCTCTTATACCACGTTATTTAGATGCATAGTTTAAAAAAATGTAAAACGAAAATAACTCAACATACCTAGGTACTATCTAGGTATTAACCGAAAGGCTGTGTGCAGTGTGCACGATGCGGCGCACTACTCTGACCGCCGAACGAGAACCGAACATTGCCGAGAAGAGCCGAACGTTGAGAGCGTTGGCTTTACTATACTTTTTAAGGTTCCATACTCAAAGTTTAAAACGGGACTCCATTACTAAGACACCACTGTCTGTCCGTGCGTTTGTACGTCTATCTATCTGTCCGTCACCAGGCTGTATCTCATGAACTATGATAGTTGAAATTTTCACTGATGATGTAGGTATTTATGTTGCCGCTATAATAACTAAAACTAAAAAAAGAATAAAATAAATATTTAAGGGTGACCACCATACAACAAACGTGTTTTTTTTGCATAAACTCCCTTTTGCATTTGCATAAAATCACTTTAAAAATAAATAATTAAAATAAAATAAATATTAAGAAGGCTCCCATTCAACAAACGTGATTGTTTGCCGTTTTTTTATAGATTATGGTACGGAACCCTTAATGCGCGAGTTCGACTCGCGATTAGCCGGTTTTTTTAAGGTACATGAGTGGAATCATATACCTTTAACCTCTGCGGCCCGCGCGGAGTAGACATGTGACCGGCTCCTTTCGCAATAGACTTCTTTGATACGGAACGTTGGATTTTCCTTCTTTGAAAAAAATCACTTTACTTTGTAGTAGTTGAATATTCGATCTATTTTGTGTATTTTACGGTGTTTTTGAGGGATACATGATCGTTCGTTTTGGCCTGATATATGTCTAATTCGTTAGTAAGTAGGTGTAAGTACTGTATTTGTATAGCTACTTAATAAGGATTTGTAGTTATGATATTATTAAATCTTGCTTTAAATCTTCCCCATTGTGGAAAACTGTTTAATTTTTGAAGCTGTAGGTATACCAACATGAGCAATCATTTAAGTAGAAGAAGCACAAATTTTCCAAACAAGATCATATTGATTGGTTAGTGGTTACTTAGGGGAAAGTTCCTGAATCAGGCTACAAAAAAATTTTACATAGATAAACCTTCGTGAAATCGTAACCAACATTAAAGACTTGATATTTAAAGTGTACCCGGAATTCGGATATGATAGATTTACCAAAAAAAAATCAATTGATGTGTGTAAGGGCAATTTTATCTGCAAGAAATGCAAGCGTTGACGCCATCTATACAAATAAATAAAATTGGGGTGTCTGTTTGTAATATTAAAATAACCGTTTTTACTAAATGCATATGGATGTATACACGGTACGTATACCAAAATAACATTGTTTAGAATTTTTGTCTGTCTGTCTGTTTGTTCCGGCTAATCTCTGGAACGACTGGACCGATTTTGACGGGACTTTCACTGAAAGATAGCTGATATGATAGCGAGTACCTTAGGCTATTTTGTTTTTAATTTTTCCACGCGGACGAAGTCGCGGGCTCAGCTAGTTTAATATAAAACTGTTTTTGGTGGGATGTCTATTCTTTTTGTAAGTTGCTAATGATAATTATGTTATACACGTATTGTTTAATTTATAATACGAAGGTTGAACTTTGTTAATATATATTAATTTTCAGCTCTAGCTTGAAATTAAGATTCTATTGGAAGAAAACCCATACTTGTAAAATGCCATACGCCTTACTTTTGTTATATTCATGGTTCTGTATTTTTAATTTGTCTTGCGAGAGTTACTTTTTGTATTTCCTTTCCTTACTTGTACTTTGGTAATTTTTCCTTTATAATTTTATACTGTATTCGTATTTCTTTTCCATTATTTTGTCTATTTTAGTATTTAGATTTTCATTATGATACAATGTGTTTCAATTGTTTTCTTAAATTCTAAATCATATTCTTAAAATGAGTTCCTACTTAATATCATATATAAGATTGGAACATAGAGATTGGAAGTTGTTCCATCCATGGGCCTATAAATACCCAAGCCAGTTATCATCGTGAGTTCAGTCATCGTCGGAAATTCACAATTAAAAGAGGTCAGTCATCGTCGGAAACTCACATTTGAAACAGTTCAGTCATCGCCGGGATAAGTCTAAGAAGAAGTCTGGAAGAAAAGTCCGGAACCTCCTCTGCCGGTTTGAGTCTGATTAGTTCGGGCCAGTGCTATCAAGCTGGTCTCTGCGCACGTTAATCGCACGTGACTGCTGTGCGTGTCTACTGAGCGCGAGCCCTATTGCACGCGTGCCCTATTGCGCGCCCACATCACGCGTCTGCGAGCGTCTCTACACTCCGGGGGTGCCAATAAATATCAGTGTCGACTGTCGAACTCTTATGGACAATATATTATGTTATTAGATTCTGTATTTCATTTAACTTTCTCCTTGTGTCACCAGGTTTCTCGTGATTCAGTTTTTTTTTTACATTTTGTGACTTGGATTCTCTCTCTCTACTCCTTATAGGGGTTGGGCTCTAACGTTCCAACCTCCAACGCTTAATTTAAAGGGTAGGGGTTGACATACTAATTTGAACATTTACCCTTTGAACACTGAATATCGTCGGCACTTGGTAAAACTAAATGTTAACTTATATTTATATCGTACTAGCTGTGCTCGCAACTTCATTCGCGTGAAAAAATTCTAAAATAAAAACCCTCATAGTTCCCGTTCCCGTGGGATTTCCGGGATAAGAACTATCCTATGTCCTGTCTTGGGTCTCAAACTATATTTGTACCAAATTTTATCAAAATCGGTTCAGTGGTTTGGCCGTGAAAGCGTAACAGACAGACAGACAGACAGACAGACAGACAGACTAATCCATACTATCCATAATCCATACTATCCATAATTACTATTACTTACTAATATTATAAATGCGAAAGTAACTCTGTCCATCTGTCTAGACGGACAGAGTTACTTTCGCATTTATAATATTAGTAAGTAATAGTAATTATGGATAGTATGGATTAAAAGCACTTGTACTGTTTTACTTGACTTTTTATTTATTAAAACCAACCAATTATGAAACAACTAGCTGTGCCCGCGACTTCGTTCGCGTGGAAAAATTTCTAAAATAAAAACCCGCAAAGTTCCCGTTCCCGCGGGATTTCCGGGATAAAAACTATTCTATGTCCTTTCTTGGGTCTCAAACTATATTTGTACCAAATTTTATCCAAATCGGTTCAGCGGTTTAGCCGTGAAAGCGTAACAGACAGACAGACAGACAGACAGAGTTACTTTCGCATTTATAATATTAAGTATGGATAATAACTTTTGCCCTGATGATGCGTTAAAACGCGAAACCGGTTGGTTTTAACAAATAAAAAGTCAAGTAAAACAGTACAAGTGCTTTTAATACGATATAAATATAAGTTAACTAGTTTCCCCCGTGTTGGTCCGGGCTCCTTTGAAGAATAGGCCAACTGTCGTTCTGCCAGGCAGGTGGTAAACGGTGACCGATTGGCTATGCGATCGTGGCTACTAGGTGGTAGAGTTCTGGGTTCTGGATTTCTCCAGTTTGGAGGGTAAGGTAGCTGGTAAACTTATGCATATAGCATTAGACCTCGCCACAAGATAGCAACGCACCATTAACATCTTTGGTGTCTATAGGTGATGGTTGACTCTATCAATCAGGAGACTCATCTGCTTGTTTGCTATCTTATGATATATATAAAAAAAATTACACATTAAATTTTGTTTTTTAAAACAACACAAATTACCCTAAGAATTTTGATAATCAGCAGTGAGTGAGTGATGAAACCGGGGTTTCATTAATAAAATCTGAAGTATAAGAGCTGTACAGTTAACACTTTATATTTAATATTTTTTATATGTATATTTAATACAGACCGGGGCCGATTCCTTTAAAATTAATTAAAAATGAAAGAAAATAATAGTAGGATGAAACCCATTGAAAAAGAAGGAAATAAAGTCAATATAAGAGGAAAAACAAATTTCGGGTGATTTGAGGGAGAAAACAAGAGGGCAAACATCTCTCTTTATCTGAAGTAGAAATACCCTAAACAATTTTTGGGTGTAATTGTTTTTTCTTTGAAAGTATCTTATTAAATTTGATATAATTATTTTTCTGAGATTTGAATATAGTTAACAATTAAACACCTTCAATGTAGTCATTTTAAGTTATGAATTTTAACTGAAAGCTTTATAAGAATCTCAATATACTTCGTCATTCAAGCTCATGCTTCAATTTTCCTTCTCTTTTTGGGCTTTTTATACGTATGAATTATTTTCACAAAAATGAGTTAAAAAAATACCAGATTAGAGAAGGAGGAACAAACGAGCATAAGGTGCACCTGATGATGAGTGATCACCGCCGCCCATGACATCCGCAATACCAAAGGACTAGCAATAGCGTTGCCGGCCTTTTAAAAATAAATAAGCTCTTTTCTGGAAGGTCCCCAAGTCGTATCCATTCGGAAACACACCCGCCAATAATTTATTCCACAAAAAATTGTGCGACGCAAAAATTGAGGAGAAAAACGCACGGTTATGAATTTACTGACATCGAGATTGTGAGGGTGGAACTTTAAATTAGGATACGATGTGCGATGACGAAAATCAGCGGCAGGAATTAATCCGAACAACTCATTACCCAGTAAAACTTAGAAAACTTTCACGGCTTGGAAGGTTTTACAAGTTTTTAAGTAACATTAGACCAACTCCCCGTGTTGGTTCCGGGCTCTTTTGAAGAATAGACCAACTACCGTTTTGCTAAATTCCTGCCAGGCAGGTCTTAAAAGGCGACCGATTGGCTATGCGAGTCACTACCATCGTGGCTACTAGGTGGCAGAGTTCTGCATGTGGCATTAGACCTCGCCACAAGATAGCAACGCATCATTAACACCTTTGGTGTCTACAGGCGATGGTTGACTCTTTCCATCAGAAGACCCATCTGCTTGTTTGCTATCTTATGATAAAAAAAACTTATAAAATGTACTTAGAGAAGTTTTTATAGGCGGTGAACCTGTGGCACGGATATACGGTCACTGACGTTGATATGAAACTAAAGTAAACTAAAGTAAAAGTCCTCTTCTTAATCCGTTCTATTGTGATGCGCAACTTCAGAACCCCACATTGCGCGTGGCCCGACAAGCATTTTCCAATTTTTATTACGTGTTTATTAGTTACGTATGATTTTTAATTATCAGTCTTTGACCAGTCAACGTTTACACATATTTATATACAAGCTGTTGCCCGCGACTTAGTCCGCGCGGACTTCGTTTACTCCGCACAGCTCCTCCCCCGTAGATGCTAGCGTGATAATATGTAGCCTATATGTTGAGCCAACCTGTTGGTAATATTCATGCAAAATTTGAAGTAAATCCATGCAGTACTTTTTGAGCTTACCCCGGACATACATGACTTTCCTACGATTTTATTATATGTATAGATAGTGTGTAAAAAAACTCTGTCCAATCGTAAAAGGTTTTTGTTTGGTAACTTAATAGAATTATATTATAAATATTATTATTTGGATTGTGGACATAGACAACAATTTTCCCACATTAAAATAGTTAATGTCAAATCACAAAATGCTGATCAAAAGATGTTGAAAGACGACAGGCGGCTACTATGTGTACATTATTTTACAAGTCAACCTGTACTCGCAGGTGTCAGATTGAATAAATTGAATTAATTATTCTGAAGGAATCTTCACGTCTTTTTTTAATTATTCCAAATTTTACTTTATCTTCATCACTAATATTTTAATAATCTAATCCTATTCACAAATGTTTTGATCTCAAGAGTTCGAGGCGATGCGTCGTGACTATGTAATAAAAATACATCGCCATTACCCGGAAACGTTGAACGCGAACGAAGATCTGTATTTAAATGTAATCCCTGAATGGATGGATGAGGTTGTATCATCTCACGTCAAATAACATGAAGCGGCAATGTTGTTGCATGTCGTAAATCACGCGTGGATGGAGCCAACCATACATCCGACAATGGGAGTGGAGGTTATGAGCCGGAAAACGAATCTGCGGAACAATTCCGCTACTTTCTGTGTTAAATAGTCGCAACTCGATATATATTTTTCATATACTCGCGCTGGCCCTGACTCTGTACCTCTCGTTTTTTATAAACGTTGTTCTAAAGTTCTGGCTCGACCATTAACATTAATATTTCAGCGATCTCTTAAACTAGGTGTATTTCCTAAAGAGTGGAAGAAAGCTGGTATAGTTCCAGTATTTAAAAAGGGCGATAGGGACAATGTCGAAAACTACAGACCAATCAGCATTTTGCCATGTCCATCGAAGGTGTTCGAGTCTATAATTTATCCATATCTTGCGCAATTCTTAAGTAATATAATTTCACCTCATTAACATGTATTCATGCGAGGACGCTCAGTGCAAACTAACCTTACTAGTTTCATTTCAGAGTTGTGTCAGGAAGTTGACTCAGGACACCAAGTTGATGCTGTTTATACAGACTTAAGTAGTGCATTCGCTACAGTTCATCATAATATTTTGCTAAAAAAATTGGAAGGATTTGGTTTGCACGGTTCTCTGTTAGCTTGGTTTGAATCACACTTAAAAGATAGGGTTCAGATAGTAGTTCTGAAATGATTTATATCCAAGCAGTACTTTGCATATTATATCGTTGTATCGTCGCTATTACTTTTTTTATATCATAAGATAGCAAACAAGCAGATGGCTCTCCTGATGAAAAGAGAAACTATCGTTAATAGACACCGAAGATGTTAATGGTGCATTGGTGTCTTTGTGGTGGGATGGCAATACCACACGCATTAGTCTACCAGCTACCGTATCCTTTAAACCGGAACGTGACATTGTTAAGCATTGACGCTATTACAACAGGGATGAGTAAGGCGGTGGTACCATACTGCTACAAAACGTCGATTTTGTGTTCCGGTTTGAAATCTGAGAGCCAATTTCACCGATGATTTTGATCGTGATCAAAGTCATAGAAAGCGAGTTTAAACGTTTAAACGCGATGAAAGCTTGGAATTGCATTTCATCTAGCTAAACGGAACCGAGCTCAAACAAAAACGATTCAAATCCTAACCCCGCGATTTTCTGCGTTTAGCATAACTAAACGCGTTTAAAGAGCTATCAATGTCATAATAATATTACATTAGTTCAATATCTAATACTATGTTTATTGTTTATATTTTTTAACAAAAATAAAAAAAATACAGTTTTCGCTTCAGTATCGATTAAATAGTGCTTTTCAAAAAAAATTTCAAAATATCTTCAATGTACAGAATTCGACCTCTTATAGTTTTATTATATGTAAAGATATTGGATTGTAATACAGTACCCGGCGATAAATATTGCACATCGACCTTTGGAAAGAGACAATCGGCTAATTTCGGCTTCGTAGAGCGTTATCTCTGTCGCACAAAATACAAACAGTCCGGTACCTATTAGGAGCTGTTAAAACAAGTATGATTTGCTTCTTTTGATATTTTTATTCTTTGTATAAAATACACTAATTTTTCTATAAGTGATGGCTTTAGGTTGGGGTAAAATAAAATAAAAAAACATTTTTACATTATGTTTACGTATTTAATTATTTTGGAACATTACAGCTTTAGTGTACATAATAAACACCATTATACCTATTGCTAAAATGAGACATTGCAATAAAAATAATAATAATTCTAATTCTCAATTACTTCCATTTCACTATCTGTGCTCTCAAAGAGGTCAATATCACTGTCACTATCAGCCGTATTTATTACTAATCTATCAGTGTAATTGTCTAAACTGTGTTGAATGCTTCTATATTCATTCTCACATTTGATTGCATGATCGCAAACCTTTTTCCACTCTTCAGCGCCGATCATGTTTACTTTTTCAGTCAATAATGTTTTTACTGTAGTTAAGTTCATACCCACATTTCTAGAGGCTACATAGCCTTTCAGTTGAGACCATATATTTTCAATTGGATTAAAATCCGGATGATATGGTGGCAATCGCAACACAGTGTGCCCATGTTCGGCAAGTATTTTGTCCACAGAAAACTCTGTATACCTCTCCTTGTGCTGACATATAATAGCGTAAATCTGGGTTTTTGTTAATTTTGGATCAACTGGAATTTCATGTCTGTTTAACCAGTTGATCATTTCCCGTTTAATGGTGTTTGAGTTGGGGGGTCTCTCAACATACTTGTTGTGATAGGGTGCGTTGTCGATAACTAGAACAGAATCACTGGGTATATTTGGGATTAATTGGTTAACCAGCCATTTCTCATAGTTATCGTTATTCATTTCATTGTGATAGTCACCTGTAGTGTCCGTGGATTTATACGTTAAAAAAGCACCGGGTACAAAGCCTTTTTCATTTCCCGCATGAACTATTATCAAACGTTGACCTTTTGAAATTGGCTTTTTACTCCTTTTTTCTTATCGTCACTCCAAGATTTCCCTTTAGTGTGGGATGCATGTATATATGACTCATCCATGTAGACGATATTTTTTCCTGTTTCGCGAAATTTGCGTATTTTATCAAGGTATTCCATTCGTTTGAGACTAACGTCGTGCTTTTCCATTAGAATTTTTCGATTATCTTCCATTTTAGTGAACTGAAATCCCATGTCATGAAGTATTTTTCTCAACGTTTTTTCAGACCCATTGTAATTAATAGCTTCAGATAACTTAGCTTTTAATGATTTTATTGTTGGCAGTTCATTAAATCGTAAGTGAAAATCATACACCATTCTTCGAACAACATCGTAATCAAAATCGTCCATATCCAAACGAAATTGCTTTTTTGGTCTCCCTTTTTTTGGAGTGCTGAACTTAATTTCAGTCGAATGTGTTTCAGTACTGACTTCGTTTAATATATTGTTCAAAGTTCTTCTTGAAATTCCAGTGGCATTTGCAACTCGCTCTTGAATCTTCTTAAAATAACAACTTACATTTTCATCTACTTTTTTTTTAAATCTATCAGCTTCGCTTACAAAGTATTTATAAACATTGTAGATAATTGTAGAAAAAAAGAGGGAAACCTTTACGAGGTCAGTCACGTGAAATTATCTTAACTGAACTTAACTACAGTAAAAACATTATTGACTGAAAAAGTAAACATGATCGGCGCTGAAGAGTGGAAAAAGGTTTGCGATCATGCAATCAAATGTGAGAATGAATATAGAAGCATTCAACACAGTTTAGACAATTACACTGATAGATTAGTAATAAATACGGCTGATAGTGACAGTGATATTGACCTCTTTGAGAGCACAGATAGTGAAATGGAAGTAATTGAGAATTAGAATTATTATTATTTTTATTGCAATGTCTCATTTTAGCAATAGGTATAATGGTGTTTATTATGTACACTAAAGCTGTAATGTTCCAAAATAATTAAATACGTAAACATAATGTAAAAATGTTTTTTTATTTTATTTTACCCCAACCTAAAGCCATCACTTATAGAAAAATTAGTGTATTTTATACAAAGAATAAAAATATCAAAAGAAGCAAATCATACTTGTTTTAACAGCTCCTAATAGGTACCGGACTGTTTGTATTTTGTGCGACAGAGATAACGCTCTACGAAGCCGAAATTAGCCGATTGTCTCTTTCCAAAGGTCGATGTGCAATATTTATCGCCGGGTACTGTACATATTATACTTTACTAGAGATTTTGTTTATACATATTTGTTATTGACGTATAATGAAACGAGCCTTAACCTTAGCTTTTGACAATAATTTTGATGAAGATGAGTTTATATATCGCCGTCCCAGATGGATACGTGAAAGAGAAGACATTTTGATTCATTTGATGTCAGACTTTTTATGAGATTTCGTCTCACAAAACCAACAGCTTTGTCTCTTTTGGAATCTATTGAAGATAAATTAGTTTCCTTTAAACATGTAGGTGCTAAATACATGTAGAAACATCTACTCGATTTTATATAGATGTGTATAATAGTCTGCCTGTGAAAATAGTATATTTATTATTTTTATAATTTCACAAATAACAGCGTATTCCTATTAATCAATACAAATAAAAAAAAGTCATTACGGTGACAATTTTGAGAGCTATTTCATACGTTCTACTATTTATGGCATGTGAACTTAGTTTTCGTGTTATATTTTACTGGTGAAATCACTTCGTGTTTATTCGAGTTTAATAATTATATGTGAACTCGTTTACGTAGAACTGAGTCCTACTGAACGCGTTTTGAGGTAACGTAGGTGAAATTGGCCCTAAGGGTACGGCATAATTATGGCACACACATGGAATTATTTACATCTTTGGCGTCTATAGGTGACGATTATCTCTTTCCATCAAGAGACCCATTTGCCTGATGTAAAATTATGTAAATAAACATACGCTACGACTAAAAACCTTTTCGTCAGTCGTAGCGTATATTATGTTTTTAAAGGAAATTCTTCTTTTAAAGTAAAGAAAATTTATTACCTACCAGCAGAATTGGCACTATCACCATCTCTTCACGTACGCAGTTTTGCGGGCATTCCACTCTATCCCTAAAATACAAATAGGGTAAAATAAATCGGGAAAAAGGGAAAATGAGATATAGATATCGCTAATCATATGCAAATCAAATAGGTATTTTAGAAATGGCACATAAATTCATAGTAGGTAAGTATTTCTATAATAACTATTGAATATCGGTGTATATATATATTTCTTCTATGTAAGTAGTCAATCTATATTTAATTATTGTATAGAACGTATGTATTATTTACACTAATGTTGTTATGTAGCTTACTTCCTTTGTTGTAGTACTTATATCCTAAAAATAGATTAGTTATGATCGTTTAGAATCTAGTGTTTAGTTTTATTGATAGCTTGTAATTAATTTATTATGCACTACCCAAGCTTTTTCGCTCAGCATCACGAAAGGTAAAATGTGAGAAAATGCTTAATAGCATTAAGTTACGCCTTTGTACCATTTTATGCAATAGAGTATTAAAATAAATAAATAAATAAGTACTTGTAATACTTTTGACCGAATTAAACATTTTAGAGTATTTCACAACAGTTAATTTATCTATCGCACCGCGGGATGGTAGGCGGTGAATTTCTTTGGTCGTCCAGAGTCGAGTTGACTGCAAAGAACGAGCCCAGAAGATCGGCCTTCTCCCTTGCGGTATGGGCCAGAGAGTCATGGTCACTATGCAAAGATGGAAGAGAGGGCGGTGAGAAATTTCCTATGACAGCCTTGGCGAGAGACCAGAACGCACGAGTTCCCGAAGGAAGGCGAACTAATTTCTCACCAATTCTGCCAATGTGTTCAGATTTTGCGTTGGCGATAACTCTTTTGAAGAACCTAGAGGCATAATTGTACACTGTTCGTAATGTGCTGGTTTTAACATCACGAGATGCCGACGCAGCAGCCCAAGCCCGGTAGCACTCCTGCTTTTGGCGTGAAACCGTTTTGCAGGAGCGACAAAACCAAGGCTGTGATTTACCACCAACTGGCACTGCAGAAAATGGAATGAAAAGTTCCATGCCCTGCAGCACCACATCAGCGATAGAGTCAGCAACGACACTCGGATCATCCGGTTTGAAGCACATCCGCCCCCATGGGTAGGATGCAAAAAAAGTCCGCATCCCGTCCCAATCTGCTGACCTATAGTGCCAAACGCGACGATGGCCTGCAAAAGGAGGCCGTGATAGGCGCGTAACCGGCACTTTGCTCCGGATCAGGCAGTGGTCTGACGTACCAAGTGCGACGTCCACAGGTACCTGGTAGTCATCCGGATGAGAGGTTAGCAGAAGGTCTACAAGTGGAGTAACTTTGTAACAAAATGACCCCCCCCGGTGGGCGATGGGGTCGACACGTCCCTACGAAAGTGAGAAGCAACAGGATCGAAATACTGGAAATAGCAGCTAATGATATATATTTTGAATTTGGAACAGGATACCTACGCTACGGAACAATGTTGTGACGAAAGAATAGCAATAGCCGTTACTGTATAAAAAGAGCGCGAGACGTATATACCTGCGTAAGCTCTTGTGTTGTGTTGTAGTACTTTATTACAAAGCTGGGTTTATTTGCTTACTATTGTACTATATATATTCACAGAAACTTTGTAGTTTTCCGGTTTGTTGGCTAGGTATTTGGGTCAGATTGTTAGGTCCGTGTCCTAATTTCCAGGACTCAGTTCAGGTCAAAGTATCGTCAAAAATTGACGGCGATATTCTCGATAACTGGAATCTTTGTTTATTTCTATTACTTATCTGTTCAAACAAAAAGGTAATGCAATAATTTACACCAGCTGCATTCTGTATGAAGATACAAATATATCTGAAAAAAGTATGAATATCTAACGATAGATCATTGCAATATAATTAATGGAGAAATTTAAAGGAAAATACACATATCATATTTATTATTTGCGAATTATTTCCTGAGGAAAACGTAATTTGATATTTTCCGTAGAACTCCCGGGGAGTGGGGGTTCGGGACGACTGTTGACGCGGTGCCAACTGTGGCCTCGTTTGGGGAGCCGCACTGCTACTTCGATTCTTACACCGCACTTACTACATTCTAAGCTTATTGTTGAGAATTAAATCTAACAGTTACATTATTATAAGTTAAAATTCTAAATTCTGTCATCACGATTTCGATGTTCGGAATTTTCTCCGCACTACCTCATAGTAGAAACCAGTAATTGTCCGAGTATTTATGAACAAATATGATTTAAAGCACTTCAATAAAAAAATGTTGAGTCTTAAAAGTTAATAAACCATTAATTAAATATATCTGTTAAAGATCATCTATTAATTTTAAAATAATCTAATAAAATGCAACTCTCGTGGCTAAGCTGCGTATTAAAAGTAAGACAGGTCATGAACACAAACAATCTTTCAATAAGTGCTCAGATAACAAGCCGGCAAAACTTGAATTATAATTAACAAACGGGGTTGTAACAAAATTTATGGACGAATGAGAGGAATGAGATCACAAAGCTTAATAGGTTTGTGATGAGGAAGGCCTGGGAAGGAGAGAGGGAGGGGGAGGGCACACGCTCCATTATATTCTCATTAGAACCGCGGATTATGTCTCTCAATGTATCCCGGCCGCACTCGGGACTCGTAGTAGCCACCATTACGGAGGGCCGGCAACCCGAGACAGATACATTACATACATCACGATTCATATTTTATTTGATTTGATTACAATCGCACTCTAATGTATATTTTACGTGTTTGGGAGTTTTTTTAACAATGATTTACCTTTGTGAATACCTCAAGCTGTTGGTCTCGGTTGACGAGAATAACAAACGATATATGTAAAGAAATGCAAATGAGGTGACCGTAATTTCTATTGACATTTGTCGCGTTTGGCTGCCTTTATTTTGTTTTTTTGTTTTTTTTATTTTTTAAATTGTTCAATATGTTTAAAATAATATGAATACAATACAGTGAAGTGAGTGGTCGCCTTTGTGGTCTAGTGGTCCGTTGTTGGCGTTGGTTTGATTTTTGCCGGGGTTAGGTAAAAAATTTTTTTTTCAGTTTTCTGATAAAAGAACGTTACTCGGGATTGAATAAGTGCCTAGTTGGCGATGGGCTTGCCATATATCACATTGTGTAGGATTAAAGTATCTTCAACTAACCGTGGATGCACTTTATGTACCTCTGCCTACCTTTTCCGAAATATGAGCGTTAAGATAGTTGTTTTTTTACATTGAACTTTTCATATTAATGTCGTCGGTACATAACGAAAGGCAAAAAGTTCTCATGAATATTTGATCTTCATGAAAATGTTACTGTTCACGGTAAATATACTTTTCGCGGCAATTCAAGGGTTGGAGAAGGATATTTTTAAAATAGCGTAACCGTAGCCACCGGTAATGTGCACGCTCAGTTCAATTCTAAAATGTTTGCTGCAATTCTGTTCCTAGGCTTAAGCCATGGTAACGTTTTAGACGTTGTCTTTTATTTACATATCTAGAACAGATAAATATTAATTTTCTGACTCTTAAATGCATATTTTTACGCTCCGGTGTATTCCGTATGCACCGTGTTTATATATTTTTTTCTATATTCATTGTGCTACTACCAGAACAAACACAATCGGTTGAAATGAGAAAAGTTCCTAGAGTAGATATCTACAATTTTGTTGAAATTCTCTCATTGAATCCTTAATGCAAAGTACTCATTATAATTAATATTCAGAGCTCGTTTCTCCTTCGAAGTCCCAAAAATCTCTGCGGAAAAATTTCAAGTTGTAGAACCTTTGAAAGAAAATTTTAAAAGTACGTAATTAATTAAAAAGCAGCGTCTTCGCTCGTTCACCCTACTCGATTTTTTATAAAAATTCCTAAGTTCATAACTCTCGCTCTCTTCAATTTACTATAATTATGTATATATATATATTGGCCCAACATTTCGAAGCTTACATGAAACTATATATACAAGTAAAAACTTTAAAATTAAAAATTTGAACCGAGCGAGTGAAAATGGATTTGGTCATTTTTCTAGTATACAGGGTCAGCAACGAAATAAAAACCGTAAGTCAAGAGATGATGAAAATCGGTTTACAGCAAAACCGGGCACGCTAGCTTTACAGCCGATTTTTCCGCGGAAAAACTATAGTAATAATTTGTTGCTGCTCATACTGCAGCTAGTCTGAGTACACAGGGTCAGCAACAAAATAAAAACCGCAAGTCAAGAGAAGTTGGATATCGGTTTACAAAAAACTGGCCACGCTTGCTTAACAAACGATTTTTCCGCAGAAAAACTGTAGTTAAAATTTGTTGCTCCTCATAGTGCAGCTTGTTTTAGCAAAGAGAGTCAGCAACAAAATAAATACCGGAAGTCAAGAGAAGTTGGAGATCGGTTCACAAAAAAACCGGCCACGCTAGCTTTACTGACGATTTTTCCGCAGAAAAACTATAGTAAAAATTTATTGCTGCTCATACTGCAGCTATTCTAATTACACAGGATCAGCAACAAAATAAAAACCGGAAGTCAAGAGAAGTTGGCGATCGGTTTACAGAAAAATTGGCCACGCTTGCTTAACTAACGATTTTTCCGCAGAAAAACTATAGTTAAAATTTGTTGCTCCTCATACTGCTGCTTGATTTAGCAGAAAGAGTCAGCAACAAAATAAAAACCGGAAGTCAAGAGAAGTTCGAGATCGGTTTACAAAAAAACTCACCACGCTTGCTTAACTAACGATTCTTCCGCGGAAAAACTATAGTAAAAATTTGTTGCTCCTCATGGTGCAGCTTGTTTTAGCAGAAAGAGTCAACAACAAAATAAAATCTGGAAGTCAAGAGAAATTGGAGATTGGTTTACAAAAAAACCGGCCACGCTTGCTTACCTACCGATTTTTCCGCGAAAAAACTATAGTAAAAATTTGTTGCTTCTCATAGTGCAGCTTATTCTAGCAGAGCGAGTCAGCAACAAAATAAAATCCGGAAGTTGAGAGAAGTTGGAGATCGGTTCACAAAAAACCTGGCCACGCTAGCTTAACTTTAGACTGTTCCGTGGAAAAACTATAGTAAAAATTTGTTGCTCCTCACAGTGCAGCTTGTTTTAGCAGGGAGAGTAGGGTATCCGTTATTTAACAAGTTGATTTTTTTTTACAGACGCCCTCTGGATTTTTAATTCTTGACCTAAAAATTATTATCCTACATAAATAAGCTCTTAATTACCAAATTAAACCTGGCCCCAATCGAGTTACATTTCCCATTTAAATAACATAGGAATTTGCAACTTTTTGTTATTAATTTTTTTTCCTCTGAAAAAATGCCACTACGCTTATTATCGATGCATTCTTCAACTTCTCTTGACTTCCGGTATTTATTTTGTTGTTGATTCACTCTGCTAAAACAAGTTGCACTATAAGGAGCAACAAATTTTTACTATAGTTTTTCCGCGGAAAAATCGTCAGTAAAGCTAGCATGGCCGGTTTTTTTGTGAACCGATCTTCAACTTCTCTTGACTTCCGGTTATTTGTTGCTGACCCTGTGTACTCAGAATAGATGCAGTATGAGCAGCAACAAATTTTTACTATAGTTTTTCCGCGGAAAAATCGTAAGTTAAGCAAGCGTGGCCGGTTTTTTTGCAAACCTATCTCCAACTTCTCGTGACTCCCGGTTTTTATTTTGTTGCTGACTCCTTCTGCTAAAACACTACACTAACACACACACACTGCACTATAAGGATCAAAAAAATTTTACTATAGTTTTTCAACGGAAAACTCAAGAATTAAGCTGGCGTGGATATTATTTATTTTGGCATACCTAAAAAATCAATTTTTAATTTTTTTAGCAACAAACAAATTAGCAACAAACTGACCCCTATTCGCTTGATCGATCAGTCCACGTTCAGTGATTTCCATGCTATCTTAATGAAAAGTTAGCGTAATTGCCGATTTTTTGCGATCGGTTAGAGCAAAAAAAATAATTTTTAGCAACTAATTACTGCAACAGCAACTAATTAGTAACAAAAAAGCAACAAATTTTGGTGTTTTTTTTTTCAAATTCGCTAATTCTCCATCGCCATTTTTTTAGACCTGATTCGACTCGATGGATCTTTCATATTAAATAAAAATACTAAAGGTCTATGGTTCGTCAGTACTTTAAACGGACGTCAATATAAATATGGACGAAAATACTTTACTGTCCAAACAATAGCAAGTAATTCTTTTTCTATTGTTGGATAGTTCTTTTCTCCTTTATTTAAACTTCTACTAGCATTGGCTATCGGTAAACCGTTGCCATTTGTCAAAATAGCTCCTATTGCATTATTAGATGCATCTGTTTGTAATATAAATTTATTTTGTTCAGTGAAATCTGGATATTGTAGAATTGGAGGGGTGACTAAGCATTTCTTTAGTGTTCCAAATGATTTTTGGCATTATTCATCTTATAAAAACGTAACAATTTTTCTTGTTAAACGATTTAGTGTGTATACAATATTTGCAAAATTGGGTATAAACTTTCTGTAATAATTAGTGAAAGCAACGAATCTTTTAACTTCATCTGTGTTTGTCGGTATTGGATAATTTTGTACTATAGTAATTTTTCAAGATCGGCGTACGTGATTGAAACAATGTGTCCCAAATAAAGAATTTTCCTTTTGAGAAAATCGCATTTTAATGGATTTAACTTTAAATTAACTTTACGTAATCTTTAAAGCTTGGTGAAAAACGGACATTAACCGCTGCAGACCTTCTGGGGATTCTGCTACAAAGCATAAGTCATCAGCATACATGATCTCGGTGATCAGTGCATACGAAACTTTTGTACGTGCTTTGTCTCTGGCCAGGTTGAAAAAACTGCCATCTGTGCGGAAATGAATGCGGACTCCATCATAAATAGATTGCAAGACCTCTTTGACTACCACTGCAAAGTATAATGCGAACAGTTTGGGTGCTAGAACGCACCCTTGTTTCACCCCACAGGTAACGGGAAAGAAATCAGACTGTTCGCCGTTTACGGTGACGCAGCACTGCATATCGTCATGCAGGAGTCTTAAAAGTCTCACAAACTTCTCCATGCATCCTAATTTTTCAAGCACTGTCCAAAGAGCTTCACGAGGCACATAATCGAATGTTTTCTCCAAGTCAACGAAGCAGAGGTACAGCCGACGACCCTGCTCTCTACTTTTTTTCTTGAAGTTGACGTACGGAGAAAATAGCTTCGCATGTGCCCCGGTCAGGTCGGAAACCAAACTGGGTTTCAGGCAGAATTCTCTCAGACAGATCTATGAGGTGGTTTAATAGGATTCTGGCAAAGGCCTTTCCAAGGGCAGACAGAAGTGAAATACCACGGTATGAGTTGCAGTCAGATCGGTCACCTTTGTTTTTGTAAAGAACACTGATACGGGACACTTTAAAGGCATCTGGGACTCGCTCCTCCTCCCACATTCGAACACACAACAAGATTTTGGGCTTGTTTGATTCGTTATTTTAAAGTATTTAGAGTGGAATAGTTGTCAGTTGATGACGGACATGAAATAAGTATATAAGAACTCCTAAGCTAAACTAGATAAACCCAGGGAGTATCGGAAAATTCGGATTGTTTTCGCAAACAATTAGGTGCAGGATGTTTTCTAGAATCTAATGATGGACCTGGAAGATGGCTATCCGAGCTTGAGCTCATATAACTGGCATTTATTTCTAGAAGATTCACAGGGTTTGATAATGGAACTAAAAGGTGGCCATGGCACTCCTAAACTAAATAAAATAAGCCCACCAAGTGTGGTCTCATTTGTTAATATTTTTGCAAATACTCTGAATCAAAATTATTTCTAGGGTTGTATTGTAAGGTTGAAAGCTTTGCAACAAAACAACTCAAGCTCATTGAGTGGAACCGTGGTAACCATAAACTGATGCTGCATGATCCGCTTTTAAAGATTATCAGCTTCTTGCACGTTTCGCCATTAAAATGATGCACACGAGCAGAATAGTGGTCTGATTATAAAAGAATGTGTTGGGCTTTTTAAATTTTTAATTTAGAGTTTTTATCATTAAAATAACTTTCAGACTGGTATGCCGATAGATTTCTATTCTGATCTTATCTATATCTGTGTCAAGTAACACAAATAGAGATTACTTGAATCTTTTACCGTACTTGATTCATTCGAGATTTTATAATCAGCGAATTTTTTTAAAAAAACGTCTTTTTCACACTACTTTTGATATATAAAGCCCCATCGATTTTATAGCTAATACAACATTTTAGAGCTCAAACATAGAGTTGAATGCCATTCAAAATATCAAAATTGATAATCGTTTCGAAAATAATATACTGTGCAAAAACTAAAATACTCTAAGTTCTAAAAAACTTTTGAGTTTTGAATTCTTTAAACTCAAAAACCTATGCTTTGATATATTTTTAGTTCCTTTGAGCTTAAAGTACCTTAATTTATTAGGAAGTTACAGAGATTGCCTGCAGGGTCTAGTTTGCGGAACTAATCGAAATGCGGACTCCATAATAATTTTTATTCAGAATTACTCCTAAAAATACATATGTGCTTTATATAAGGCGTTGAAGATTCGAAACATTTGGTTTGTACAAATATCGTCAATTTGAAAAATAATTGACCTAATTCTTGTGAATTTGTTTGTGTACTATTATTTTTTTTGCTTTTCTAAACCAACTGCTCGAGCTTACTGCTCTTTCTGACATGTAAATTTCTGACAAACGTACAAAAATAAAAACATACGAATATACTATCTAGTCCAAGTTTCCAGAAACAAATATTCAGTATATTAAAACATGGATGAGATTCAATATATTATTATGAATATTGATAGCGTATATTTAATTTTCGATAAAGCGAATATTAATAGAGTATATTCAATATATTATTGTGAATATTGATATTATTATGAATTTAGGCTTCGGGACGTGATGACCCCATCACCCGCTGGTGGGATAATCTTCTTTCTAGAAATTATTTCACCGGTGCAGTCAGTCAACAAAAAAGTGGTAGTGCCATGCTTAGCAGAATGGGCCGGCACGACCGGGGCAACTTAACCTCACTTAAAACCAACGTAAAGTAACAGCTTTGCTGTTGCGTTTCTTCTGGTTTGTGAGGTTCCCGGAGGCCCTTCCCTCTCTCCCTAATACTATGGAAGTGCAATTGAAAGGTAGTTGTTTACCCCAGGGGGGTACCATTAGCGTGAGCGGTAGAGAATCCCCCTCTTAACATCCATATTCAGGAGGTTGCAATCAACCTGAGCATGGATGACCAGGCTGCCCTGCGTACTCTGGGGGGGGGGGGGGGACCTACCACACTCCGCGTGAATTTTATTATTATTAGGGGTCTCCACTCTAATTTAAATGCCGTCCACTATCACCTTGCCTAATCCGGCCTCAGCCGGCTTGGCTCTTTTTAATCGAGACACAGATATCCTCTCCGGCGGATACATCATGTCTCTCCTACCTGGGGTACAAATTAGAGCATTTATTTGTACCCCGGGCAGGAGTTTGTGCTCACGTTAGAGAGGATATCTGTTCCCGACGTCTCAGCAGCCTTGAAAGCAGGGACCTATCCATCCTCTGGTTATGCATACAGTGCGACGACCATCCATGCATCTATGCGTGCCTTTACAGGTCCCATAGTAGAAATACTGAAGTAGATCGACTCCTAGAGTATATACAAATAGCAACAGATTCCGTGATACAGCAGATCCCCTTCGCAGATATCGTGATCCTTGGTGACTTCTGCTGACCCCTCATCCGGACAATTACCAAGTTTCCGTAGATGCTCCGCTAAGTTCCTCAGACCACTGCCTCATACGGAGCGAAGTGCCGGTAATGCGACTATCGCGACCTCGTTTCTCAGGCTGTCGCTGCGTTTGGCATTACAGGTCAGCAGATTAGGGCGGATTGCGGTCCTTCTTTGCATCCTCCCCATGAAGGCAAATATGCTTCTTACTGGATGATCCAGATGTCGCCGCTGAATGCATTTCCGAAGTGGTGCTGCAGGGCATGGAACTGTTCGTTCCGTTTACTGCGGTACCTATCGGCGGCAAGTCACGTCCATGCTTTGGTCGCCTCTGCAAAACAACTTCAGGTCGAAAGCAGGAGTGCTACCGAGCATGGGCTGCTACGGTGGCATCTCATGATGTAAACATCAGTGCAGTTAGAAAAGAGTATAATTCTGCCTCTAGGTCTTTCAAAAGAGCCATTGCTAAAGCAAAATCGGAGCACATTGGCAGAATTAGTGAGAGACTAGTTCGCCTTCCTTCAGGAAATCGTGCATTCCAAGGGGATTTCTGTCTGCCCTCCTTTCCACCTCTGCGCAGAGCTGATAGCTCTCTGGCCCATGCTGCCGGAGAAAGCCGATCTTTTGGGCTCACTCTTTGCTGCCAACTGGACTCTGGACGGCCAAGGAAACACGCCGCCTACCATCACGCAGTGTGACAAATCCATGCCTGAGGTTCAATTCCCCCGAATAGCAGTGCGTAAAGCACTCATTTCCTTGGATGTCCATAAGTCTAGTGGGCCTGGTGGCATCTCACCAATCGTGCTCAAGATATGTGCTCCCAAAATAACACCGGGTTTAACGCGTCTTTTACGGCTCTCATATCTATATATAACAACAGGCGTTGTCCCAAAATCTTGAAAGAGAGGTTTAGTGCGTAAGAAAGGCGATCGCTCAAATCCGTCCAACTATCGGCCTATAGCGATAACCCCTTTGTTCTCCAAAATAATGGAAATCATTATTAACAGCCAGCTTTTGGGATATCTAGAAGAGCACCAGCTGTTTAGTGATCGTCAGTACGGTTTTCGTCGCAGTCGCTCAGCTGGTGATCTTTAAATTTATCTAACGCACCGATAGGCGGAGGCTGTGGAGAACAAGAGTGAGGCTTTGGCAGTTAGTTTGGACATAGCGAAAGCCTTTTATCGGGTGTGGCACAAAACACTTCTCTCCAAGCTCCCTTTTTATGGGCTTCCTGTGAAACTCTGCAAGTGGATCACCAGTTTTTTGGCAGATCAGAGCATAAAGATCGTTCTTGATGGGGCATGCTTGACCTTAAACCCATCAATGCTGGTGTTCCTCAGGACTGTGTGCAATCACCTACACTGTTTTATCTGCATATTAATGACATGTTGCAATCAAGCAACATTCATTGCTCTGCGAACGATAGTACGGGTAATGCTTTGTTGACTCTGCCCGCAGCGGGGGCAACAACACGTTAGCGAGTGCTGGATCAAACTTGTGTCGGAAATCGAAGAACAACTTTCCGCAGCCTCAAAATGGGGTCGACTAAACATAGTCCAATTTAACCCCAAGAAGACACAAGTTTGCGCGTTTTCCACTAAGAAATCTCCCTTTGTCGTATCTCCTCGCTTCGAAAATACTTCCCTAACAGCCACAGCCAGTCTTGAAATTCTTGGAGTTGACATATCGAGCAAAGTTCAGTTCCGTGGTTACTTTCAAGGCAAGGCCAAATTAGCCTCAAAAAAGCAGGGCCAGGCAGTACTTCACGCCAGCCCATCGTTTACAACTTTATAAGGCGCAAGTTCGGCCTCATATGGACTACTGTTCTCACTTGTGGGTGGGGGATCCTCAGTACCAGCTCTTTCCTTTTGACCGCATTCAGCGTAGAGCGACTCGAATCGTTAATAACAGGACTATTTCTGATCGGCTTGATTCTTTGGCATTACGTAGAGATGTGGCTTCGCTCTGCATCTTCTACCGAATCTATCATGGGGAGTGTTCCGAAGAACTGTTTGGATAAATTCCTGCCGCAGAATTTCACCATCGGACATCGCGACTAAATTCAAAATTTCATCCTCACCATTTTGATGTCTGGAAATCTACAACTGTGCGATTCTCGTGGCACTTTTTTCCACGCACTATTTCTCTATGGAACGAATTACCGGCGGGGGTTTTTCCAAGCGGGTACGATTTAGGGACCTTCAAGAACAGGGCCTACTAGCTTTCTTAAAAGGCCGGCAACGCAACTGCAAATCTTCTGATAGTGTGGTTGTCCATGGGCGGTGGTAATCACTTACCATCAGGTGAGCCTCCTGTCCATTTGCCCCCTTTTCCATAAAAAAAATCGTACTAGTAGGGACATGAAAGGGCTATCTCCGCCTTTAGAGGTTACAACGTGTTTATTTTACCACTTGTAGTGGTTCAATCAGTTCAAAATAATTCAAAAAAGTTCGGCCTAGGCCACACTAGTTTAGCCTGCAGTATTTAGGCTAAACTAGATTGTCCTAGGCTATACTAGTATATACTGACAAGTTTTTGAGCGCGTCTGAATTTTATAGTAAAGGAAAATGTAAGAATAACGAAAAAAATATAATCTGACAATATCCAAAAACCGAAATTGCTGGAATTTTGTTTTTTTTCTGTCCTAGTTACCCACCTCTATATAAAGGGCTTATATTTGGTGGAGAGCCTCAACAGTATGCGAAGTACGCCCCATATATTAATCTGACACGCTCTGTTATAGATGTGAATTAGTATGAGACTGCTGCCCATATAATAGACGTGGCAACATAGACCGTGGGTATCGGGTTTCGTTGTACAGAGACTGTCGCCTCACGATAGACAGTCTTTTTCAGGATCCTAAGCCATCCAAACATCTAAACTGTAACTATTTTTCAGTCAATTAAATTTTCTTTTTTAAAAATCAAATCTTTAGGACTCGTATAACAGCTTGAGTAAATGCAAAAATCCCTGTTTGGGCTCCCTTACTATAATGTAGTGTAATAAAGATAATTTGTACTTATTGATAATTTGACACGCTACGCTTATAATTTGTATTTCCAATCAAATTAATTTATATTTAAAACAACAAACTCAATTTACCTATAGAACTGTAACTTCGAACAAAATTTCTTTAATAAACGGCTTCATGGTTCAGTCGCAGAACGTACCTTTCGCAAAATGTACCCACTGCGCAAAACGTACCATTCGCAAAACGCACCTCAAAATGTACATTTCTCATAATGTACCTTTCTCATAATGTACCTTTCGCATAATGCTCCTTTCGCAAAATGTACCTTTTGCCTACATTAACTCGCTTACAGTGCTACAGGTAATGGAAAAGCAAATTCAGGATTGATAATTGTATTTATAATCAATTGATTTAAGATATCACATCTAATTAAATTATTTCTTTTTACTCAAATTCACTTGTCCATGGAATAAATTTAAAAATTTTAATTTTTACACATTTCTTGATGTTTTTGCAAATCACGAAAGAAAACATTCCTACGATTTTATTATATGTATATATAGATTTCTGTTATAAGATAGTAAACAAGGTGATGGCTCTTCTGATGGATAGTGGAACCGTCGCCTAGACACCAAAGCTGTAAATGGTGCGTTGCTATTCATGTGGCGAGATGGCAATGCCACATGCATAAGTTTACCGGCTATCCAACCTTCCAAACCGGAACACGACAATGACAAGCATTGATACTATTGCGGCAGGAATAGGTGAGGCGGTGGTACCAAATACCCGGCCGATGGTAGTGACATGTATAGCCAATCGGTCGCCTCTTACGACCTGCCTGGCAGAACGGCAGTTGGTCTATTCTCCATAAAGCCCGGGCGAATACGGAGAATATCTCGTATTAATTTTAATTTTTAATTATAGTAAATATTAGAACTAAGAAAATAAAAAGGTGATTTGTTCTGCGTGTGGTTTAAATGTTAGAGTTAACAAGATACGTGTACTTTACAAATCAAATTATTTTTCTTATTATTATTTTACGAATTGTAAAAAAAATATATTTCGTTTTAATTAGTCTAAAATTTTCTTATATATTGTATTAAATTTGTTCTTGTGTAATTTGTATTAAAGTTTTTACTTTCTTGAATGATCTATATTTTATTATTTCTTCCGAGTATATGTACGAACTCTTTCTTAAGTTTGTATTTAACCATGTATGAATTTAAAAAATCAAAATTTAAAAAATAAAAAAAAAAAACAAATTTCGAAATTCAAAAACAACTAAACAAAAAATTATATTTCAGTTCATATTTCATCACTCAGCTAAAACACATATTCGGTTTGAATACCTAGTTTTTCTTTTAAAAGTCTGAATAAACGAGTATGATATATATATATATATATACATATATATATATATATATATATATATATATATATATATATATATATATATATATATATATATATAAATATATATAAATATATATATATATATATATATATATATATATATATATATATATATATGATGGATAGACGACGGTTCCACTATCCATCAGAAGAGCCATCTGCTTGTTTACTATCTTATAACAGAAATCTATATATACATATAATAAAATCGTAGGAATGTTTTCTTTCGTAATTTGCAAAAACATCAAGAAATGTGTAAAAATTAAAATTTTTCAATTTATTCCATGGACAAGTGAATTTGAGTAAAAAGAAATAATTTAATTAGATGTGGTGATATCTTAAATCAATTGATTATAAATACAATTATCAATCCTGAATTTGCTTTTCCATTACCTGTAGCACTGTAAGCGAGTTAATGTAGGCAAAAGGTACATTTTGCGAAAGGAGCATTATGCGAAAGGTACATTATGAGAAATGTACATTTTGAGAATGGTACGTTTTGAGAAAGGTGCATTTTGCGAATGGTACGTTTTGCGCAGTGGGTACATTTTGCGAAAGGTACGTTCTGCGACTGAACCGGCCTCATGTGTTTTAATTTATACCTAATAAGTTTAGATAAGAAATGACAACGAGGACCGGTCATTAATGGGTTAGCAAATAGGCTTAGTTCAGCAGCTAATGCTGTTAAAACAATAAGATAGTTTATTGATGTCGATACAGCAAAAATTATGTGCATTATTTACTTTCACAACATTATATCATACGGCATTCTTCTCTGGGGAAATTCTCCTGAAATAAATTTTACATTCATATCACAGAAAAGAGCTATTAAGACAATTAACAATCTTAGCCCGAGGGTTTCGCTAACCATTCGACCTAGGCGGTTAAAAGATAGATAGATAATTGTCTGTTCCAGAAAAAATATCTGAAATTTCTATGTGACTGTGCTCGCTCATAATTATGTGTCCTTGAGAGGAAGAAAAATTCAAAGAAATCAATATTCTAATTTTAATATTCCAATATATATTTGAGAACTTGATGTACGTTAGTAGAAAAATAGAACAAAAACAATCTTATTGTGCATGCATCCCGTCTCGTTAGAATAAGTAACTTATGAGGTAATTAATGTATACGTAACATATGTATATATACGTTATATATGTATGCATATAATAAAATTGTAGGAAAGTCAAAACTGTACATTGCGTATTTTTTATAAAAAATTCTTGGGGCGTGATCTACAATGGATATCGAAGACAAAAATATAGTTTTTAGAATTTTTGTCTGTTTGTCTGTATGTATGTCCGGGGTAAACTTAAAAAGTACTGCATGGATTTACTTCAAATTTCGCATGAATATTACTAATAGGTCTGGTCAATATACAGGCTACACATTATCACGCTATCACCTATGGGGGAGGAGCTGTGCGGCGTAAACAAGTCCGGGCGGACGAAGTCGTGGGCAACAGCTAGTGTATAATAAATTTAAAAATTGCGTTTAGAAAAAACTGTGCAAATAAAATATTATAAAATCTCAGATTATTTAGAAGACAAAAAAGCCTGGGATTCATTATTTGCTCCTCATAGCAGTCACCTAAATATATTAATGGATGTACACTGTAAACCCATGAAGACAACCACCAAATCTCAAGGACACATAATTATGAGCGAGTACAGTCACATAGAAATTTTAGTTATTGTTTCTGGAACCGACATTTATCTATCTGTCTTTTGGCCGCTCCGTTGGGAGTATGGTAAGCGACCCTGACTACGTAATCGATGGGGGCTCGGGTTCGATCCCCGACCGGGACAAGCATTTGTGTGATGAGCATAAATGTTTGTATTTGTTTGGGTTTGGGTGTTAAAAAAATATATTCCATTATTTATATATGTATTTCTATGTATTAATATCGACTAACACTCGTAACACAAGCAAACAATTTGCTTACTTTGGGGTTAGATCAGTAAGTGTAATTTGTGCCGTGAATATTTATTATTTTTTATTTACTATCTAACAATTTTATAATACGATTAAATCTAAGGATGGATTTCTTTATGGATTTTTATTACCACTTTGGTCATAAGTAATATAAATAAAAAGAGCAAAGAATATGAAAATGACTCCCAAAAACATTTGTGTCAATAGAAAGACAGGCCTGGCCGCTTTCGAGGGCGCTTTGTTGGTGTGTCCATTGTTCCCTTTGTGGTTCACCCAGATAAAATCGCCCCGAGACAAAATCTCAAATGCCTTAAACGTCATTTGTAACCATTGTGTTTTATTTACTAACGTAGTGAATATCTTATAGACATAATATCTCCGTTAGAGTTAAGACAAAAGAAGTTTATAAAACGGTTGAACCGGCAGGTCATCCCTAAACTTCCTGATCAAACGGCCGGTTTCGCAGTAGCGGTCATTTGGACCAACTGCTTGAGTTCATTTCGAAGAAAAACTTCCCGATAAATTAAAGTATTTTAAGCTAAAACTATAAGCACAGAGTTTTTCAGTTCAAACATCTAGTTTGTTAAAATGACATAATAAATAATTAATTCATTCATTTATTTGCAAAGATTTTATATTTTTAAACGTTGTTTAAAAATTAGACACCTATTTAAAAAACATTATATTTCCAATCTTATTCATTATTTAAATTATTTTTTTAGATTTTTTTTTATAAATTTAGTAGATAATAATCTGTTACTCACTTAAAAAATATAATATTCACAAGTGATGTTACCATTGCTGTTTACCAGCTATCATAGCAGGTAGCGACGCTTTTTATTATTACGCACTGTGATTTTATAGATTTTGTACCAATCCACCAACCAATTGACTTCCTTCTTGACAATAAGGTGACACAATTCGGCTAAAAATTATATTCATGACAGGCTTAACAGGCATGATGTTAATACGTTACCGTAGAATAAGTATTAGAGTAAATAAAATAATTTATATAATGTGTATAAATGTCATGTAATTTAACTTATAAATGTACTAAAAAAATAATTTAAATGTCAACTAATTTAAAATGGTAGAATATTGATTCTTGAAAAGCTGTATATTTTGAAAAAGATGATAGATTTAGATGTTTCGAACGGCATTTAATATAATTTTTGTGATCTATAATATTGCTTTATCGATTATGTAGATAGATTGAAAAATGTTGAAATAAAATAAAAAAAAGTTTTTTAAATCTTTGTCATTGACAAATCCCAAATTAACCGATTTTGATCCAAGTTACAGTACACACTTGACGCAGTCTTTTAAGGAAAAATTGATTAGATTTTGAAATCAATCGGTAGATTAGTATAAACGTTATTTTAAAAACATGGAGTAATTTTTTTGTAAACAACATAATTTTGATATTATCTTATTTTTTCTTATCAAAAAATTGCTTGAAAATATTCGAAGTTATGTCAAGAATATCCAATTTTCACTCAACGATGACTTCCGAACAGATGTACCTGTTGTTATGCAATTTAAGGCATAAAAAGCAGTTTTTTTAAGGAATGCCTAGAGCTGATTAGATTTTATTTATCATTCGATATATTAATTTATATTTTAAAAATAGAAAGTTATTATAAAAAAACATTGTTTTCCTATTTTTTTTAACTTCCCACTGCGTATGTAGATAACGAAGATACTGATTTTACCCCGATTTTCGAAAATCGAGTTTTCACCAGATGTTCACGTTTTGAGGTCCTAGGAACCTTTTCCGACTATTTTCACGATGACGTCAGTATGTCTGTATGTATGTATATGTGTGTGTGTGTTTGTGTATGTGTGTGTATGTGTGTATGTAAACATCTCATAACTTTTGAACGGCTCCGGCTGGACCGATCGAAACGCGGTAGATGGTATTCGATTGGATTCCAATCAACTTAGACTTCCTGAAAATTTGAACCAATTTAGTCCAGGAGATTTTGAGAAATTTTGAGAAAAAACCAAAAAATTTTTGGTGAAACAGTATTTTTTTTAATACAACTTTCAGATTTATGTACCCATTGAGTACAAGAACTAATCAGCTCTGTTCCTCAAAAAACTACGTTTAATATATAAATTGCATCAAAATCGGTTTATCCGTTTGGGAGAAATCGTTGACGAAAAATTTTGGAAAAAGTGTTTTTTCGACATAGTTTCGAAATTTTTCAACCAATGTTTTTTTTTGTATTCTACGATATTTTAGTACTAAAAATACGTCAAATTCCGTTTCAAAAATCAAAATCAAATCTAATTCGCAAAACGTATAGCTTTACAAATATTATAATTACGTTGTTTTAACAAACTTACTTAATTTTTTTTAAATAACTTTCAAGTTGATTCACCGATTCACTTAAAAATCTTATCAGCTTTTCTCCTTTAAGAACTGCGTCAAATACCGTTAATTTAATTAAAACCGGTGAATTTGTTTGTGAAAAAATTTAAAAAGAAAATGTTTTTGACATTGCATCGAAATTTTTCAATCTATCGATTATTTAGCTAAAGCAATATTTTAGATCTCATAAATTGAGTTGAATGCCATCGTCGTTTTCGAAATATTCAGCTTTTCAAAAATTAATATACTGCCATTTTTAACAAAATAGGTGTTTGAACTGAAAAATCGATGCTTATTTTTTTACTCTTTTAAGCTTAAAATACCTTATTTTTGTGGGAAGTTTCAGGTATGGCCCGTAGGGTCAACCGTTTACACATTTTTTATTTTTTCAATAATTCTAGAAATCTCCTTGCCCAAATTGGTTCCGATTTTCAGAAAGTGTAAGTTTGACAGAACCTAATAAAATGCCAACAACCACGTTACGAGCGGTCAAGCTATTCAAAAGTTATGAGATGCTTATATACACACACACACATACACATACACATACATACATTCAGACATACCGACGTCATCGTGAAAATAGTTAGGACAGGTTTCAAGGACCTTAAGACATGAAGGTCTGGTGAAATCCCAATTTTCGAAAATCAGGGGCAATATTAGTAACTTTCTTATCTACAAGAGATTACTTAAAGAGAAGTTAAAAACAAATGAGTATAGGAAATGTTACAGCTTGGGCACAGAGCGGATTTTAAACGGCTAAAAGATGAAAAAACTGAAACAGTAAATCGGTAAGTACATAAATGTGCAAATGGACTATAAGAAGGACGAATCGGTCGCCTGACAGGGAACTATGTGTAGTTCTATCAAAATGATGTAAACCGATAGTGATCCATTTTGGGTCAGAAGCTGCTATAGGGACATAATATATGCCGCACCTGTTTAGAGATTATCTTCAAAATCGTAGACAACTGGTTAAAACAGAAGATCATATAAGTAACGAGTCAGACCTTTCTTTTGGGGTTCCCCAGGGATGTGTGTTGAGCCCTTCATTATTTTTAATCTATATTAGTAATTTGACTAACCTAAGTATAAAGTCTAAATATAAAGAAATGTCAAATATTCTCGTACGCAAATGATACACCTACGGTATTTCAAGGTTCTTCTTGGAATTCTATCTTAAAAATGCTCAGTCAGATGAGTTACAACATATTTTTCTTACCCTAAACGCTTCAAAAATAATTTATATATTATGTTTTACTACGAATAGTAAAACACAACTAGGTAATAATTATAGTTTAAAAATAAATGACGAACATTGTAACGGTAGTCATGATGACTGTATGTATGATCGCCATCATCGTATCTTAAATATTTTCATATTGATTTTACCTTTATTCATAATCATTATCGTAATTGTAATCGTAATCGTAATCGTAATCGTAATCGTAATCGTAATCGTAATCGTAATCGTAATCATAATCATAATAATTTATTGCAACGAATATGATATACATAAAGTTGTTCTTAATTAAGTTTGTTCAACATATTTTACCTTATAGCATTCAATAGCTATAAAAATAAGTAAAATTTATATATACATATAAAAAAAACTATATATTATTGAATTTATAACATTATTATTATCTTATTAAATTATTAGTATATTATATATATTCATTTTTCTTTGCACAATATTATCATTTTTGGATTCTGTAAAAAAATGTTACATTTATATTATATTATTTTTTAAACAATCACATATTTTTAAATCAATTTAAAATTATTTCAATCATACATTTTTTTTTTATTTTTTAGAATTTACATTTAATATAATCAATTAATTTATCAAAAAATCGTTAACCTTATGAAATATTCCTACTAGGTATACTTTTCCTACTCGGTATGTTTGCAATTCTTTCTTGAAGTTATTATTTCTTAGCTCTCTTATTTCTTTAGGTATTCTGTTATAGATTTTTATACACATCGCATAACAATTTTTTGCGAACATTACATTACGCATCTTTGGAATTATTATTTTGTCCTTATCCCTGATATTAAAATGAACAGAGTCTCCTATTCTAGGAAAGAGATCAGGGTGTTTTCTTTCAAATACAGCAGACTCAAAAATATACATACTAGACAATATCAATAAATTCAACTTTTTGAAATAATATTTACAAGATGTTGTGGGGGTTATATTACATATAGCTCGAATACACTTTTTTTGGGCTATAAATACCTTATTGATATCTGTAGAGTTTCCCCAAAATACCATATCTTAATTTAGAAGCTACAAATCCATGATCATATCATGGATTTGTAGCGTCTAAATTTAAGCGGCGATATATCTGGCGAAAGAATAGCGGTTAACGCTATTCTTTCGCCAGATATATGTCTTAATCTATAAAGAGGATAAACATAAGAATTTACATTATTACACAGTTTTTCTACATGTTCTTTCCAATTACAGTGTTTATCTAAGATAACTCCCAAAAATTTAAAAGTATTTGTTTTTTTTTAACGTATTATTATTATATGTGATAGTTAAGTTTGTCGGAGATGTTCTATAATTTTGAAAGTTTATGTATGTCGTTTTATTGAAATTTACTTTTAAATTACTGGAATTTAACCATTCAACTACTGATTTCACAGTCTCATTGCAATCAGACTGTATTTGTGCCTTGTTATTTGTTACTACAATAGATATATCATCTGCGTTAAGATAGCATTGATGTGTTGTAATTTAAGTACTACCTTGTGGCACACCATATTTAACTATTTTGTATGAAGATCTGTATGATCTCATTTGCATGTTGTGGTCCAATTTTTGTATTTCTACATACTGCTTTCTTGATGTAATATAACTTTTTACCCAATTTAAGACTAGGCCCCGTATACCATAATACTGACATTTATCTAACAGTAAATTATGATCTACAAAATCGAAGGCTTTTGTCATGTTAAAAAATAGTACTACAGTCGTTTTAAATCTACTTATGTTTTGTGTTATATACTTAATCAGATTAAATGATGTTAATGTAGTAGATTTATTTTTTTGGAAACCATTCTGATCTTTGGTTATAATATTAAATTTATTTAAATAATGTAACGATTTTTCGAATATTTTGGCAATAACAAGGATTAATGTGATAGGCCTATAATTATTTAATATTGTTTTTTCGCCGCCTTTATATAACGGTTTGACTACCGATATTTTGAGTTTATCAGGATAAATTTCTTGTTCCAAAGAAATGTTTACTAAATAAGTGACTACATTTAAAATAAAGGGTGCAACAGTTTTAAAAATACTTGTTAATATGCCATCATAACCCGTAGCAGGTGTATTTTTGAGGGACTGTATTATTCTATATATTTCTATTTTATCAAACGGGGACAAAAACATGCTTTGACTCTGATGGTTCAGTAAACTGTAAGTATTTGTATTTTGATTCAATATATTTGTTGGTAAATAAATGTAAAATTAATTAAATTTCTCTGCAATCAATTGTAGGTTACTTATATCTATATTTACTGTGGTAACTTTTGATATAACCTGCGGTTTAATTACTTGTTGTTGGTTGTAATTTTTTATTGTATCCCATGTAGCTTTATTTTTATTTTTTGATGTGATAGAATAAAAAAATAAATTGGATATTTAGAAAACTACAGTATGTCAAAAACACTATTTTAACTAAGCACATTTATATTGCCTTAGCGCAGTTGGTAATTGGGTATTGCATATCCGTATGAGGTGGAGTCACCAAAACAAAATTTTGTCATCGCTAGTTTTAGATTTGGTCATCGATATAATTTTTATGTAATATTAAGATTTTTTTGGATCTTTCGCTGCGATCACGCATAATTTACAATTACACATAAACATACACACACACACACACACACACACATACACACAATACACATGCACATGGATGCTCCAACGCACACGTACATTCGCACCGAGACATACACACATCGTGTTTGCATGTTTTCATCGCATGTTATATAAAATTAAAAATGTTTGTTTATAAATTACTTACTTGCATTTTTTTAAATATATTGATATTACCATTTAATCTAATATTATAATAATAAAATTATAGTACTAATAACGAATATAATAAAAGAATGTCAAATTAAGCTATGGAAGTGCAGAATCACCTGATACAAGTATTTTATTAAATAGTTGGTAGGTCGATTCTAACACTTGCATAGAAAGCTAGGTTAAATAACGACACGGATATAAATATATTTCGATTTTTTTTTTTGAAGATGTAAAAGCAATTAAAAAATCCTCATATTATAACATAATTAAATAGTATATGCTTTCCAATTAAAATTAAAATTAAAAATCCAGATGATGCTATACTTTGCGTTAAACTCTCTATCTTAGCTCCAAACACTAATCACAATTATGAAAAAGGAATGTTAAAACATGGGCTTAGAGTTCAATGCAATGAAAACCTCCTTATTCCCCTGTATTGGTCCGGGCAACTTTTAAGAATAGGCAAACTGCCGTTCTGCCAGGCAGGTCGTAAGAAGCAATCGATTGGCTATACATGTCACTACCATCGTGACTAGCAGGTGGTAGAATTCTGCAACATTTTGCCAGGGTTTTGGTACCACCGACTTATCTATTTATGCCGCAATAGCGTCAGTGGTTGTAGCCGTCGTGTTCCACTTTGGAGGGTATAATAAACGATAAAATTCTGCATGTGGCATTCAGACCTCGCCACGAAGATAGCAATTAGGATATTTGGTGTCTACATGTGATGGTTATCTCTTTCCATCAAGAGAGCCATATGCTTGTTTGCTGTCTTATGATATAAAAAACAAAGTATTTGTATTCGAAAGAGAAGTAACCAAAATTGATGTAACAATTGTTGTAGATGATGTAGTATTCGAGAAAATGGGTGAATTTTTTATGTCTTAGAAATGGAAGAAATGGAAGTTGTGCAGGGAACAAAGTGAATGAAGCGTTAAGGTACTAACAAACTACCTCAAAGCAGTCTTAAGTCAGGATGTCCGTTTTGCCCTGCACAATTCTGTGTTGCTCCAAAGCTGTTGTATAAAAGTGAGAATTGCGTATATAAGAAAGGGCATGAACGTAAAATTGCCGCCATGATACCAAATGAAGAAAGCATTGGGATTGAAAGACAGTATTGGTGTAAATTGATAAAGGGCATGTCCCGTTGACTCGGACATGTTGAAAGGTGGTCGATGACCTATTAAAAAACAAGATGTATACTGGGAGTGTGGATGGATGTAGGTGCTGAGGGAGATCAAGACTGACAACCTGCCATGATCATATTGGTCAAGTGCTGTCCGAAGGTGGTGTCAAGAGTCACCGAAACCGACGTGGTTGCATGAAAACAGTTCTGAATGTGGAGGAACCATACCAAATCTATTAGGATCATGATGTATGGCACATAATTCACTTTGCCTACCCCATAATGGATTTGGCATGAAGATATGTATGTATTTAATTAATTAATATATAAATGTTCAACCATAGTCAAACAAGTTTGCTTAGTTTTTATTCCAACACTATAACAATATATCAAACCCCTAATATGTCAGCTGTATCTCGTATTGAGGCCAGATAAAGGAAAATGTATCACTCACTAAAACCTTTGATTTATATGTACATACATGACGCCTAAGGATTGGAATTCGTGTATAAAAATTTCGGGATCAGCAGACACCTGTGTGGAATATAAACCCCAAGTGGGAAACAGCCGTGAATAATACATCAGGTGTCAGTCGCTCATAAATACCGCATCAACAAACAACCGGCCCGCCCCGCGCCAACGCGCGTCGCCCGCCGGTGGTAGCTACTGCACAAACAACGAGGACCGATTACATTGCACCGGCAACGCTTGTGTCATATACATGCTATATGCATGGTTCGGGGTAGCAGCAAACAAGCGATGTTAAAGAACTATCGCTAGAAGATGCACATCAAATATGTTAGTAATACAATATACTTGGGTATACATATTATGTGAAGCCTCATTAGTTCAATTTACTCTCCAACTCCGATCGGATAAGAGTAGATAGTAGTAATAATATAGAGCCGCAAGAGTAGATAAGACGGTGATACTGTACCCGGGCGAAACGTGTCTGCTTACAATGTGATTGTTGAGACAATTTA
>JAUPFN010000009.1:43249078-43354078 GCA_036924255.1 Apodemia mormo | reverse complement strand
GGTGGTGTGTGTGTGTGTGTGTGTGTGTGTGTGTGTGTCTCACAGGCACTGCGCGTGGAACTTGTTCCGGCACTGGCGGCAGCTGGCGGCGGGCAGGCGCGCGGTGCGCGGGTGGTGTGTGTGTGTGTGTGTGTCTCACCAGGCACTGCGCGTGGAACTTGTTCCGGCACTGGCGGCAGCTGGCGGCGGGCAGGCGCGCGGTGCGCGGGTGGTGTGTGTGTGTGTGTGTCTCACCAGGCACTGCGCGTGGAACTTGTTCCGGCACTGGCGGCAGCTGGCGGCGGGCAGGCGCGCGGTGCGCGGGTGGTGTGTGTGTGTGTGTGTGTGTGTGTGTCTCACCAGGCACTGCGCGTGGAACTTGTTCCGGCACTGGCGGCAGCTGGCGGCGGCAGGCGCGCGGTGCGCGGGTGCAGGCGGCAGTAGCAGATGTAGCACTGCGCCGCGCCCTCCAGCCGCGCCGCCACCGCACCCACCCACATCTTCAGCGCCTCCAGCAGGCTGCCGTTCTGTCGCACCACACACACTCACTCACTCACCTCACCTCACCTCACCTCACACCGCTGCACTTCACCCGAACCGGTCTGACGGTGCATCCGGTCGTGAGCTGACCTACTCGCTCTACATGAGATTTCTATTCGAGAAATGCTTTACTGCGGCCTCTATTAGACCCATCGAACTCTTGTTCACTCTCCACTGAAAGGCGATAACGGTAAAGAACTGACAATAAATTTCAGCTATATACTAAGAGACTTAGGGCCGCTTGTACCAAACTACTTTTTAAATGACATTTAGTGGCTTGAATATTTAAACAGGTTTGGTGTACGCAGACCTTATTATCTACAACGTACCTAAACATTACAATAAAATTAACTAGTAAATTTGCATTATATTGACAGTAAGCTAACTTTACCAAGATTCGTAAAAAGCTTTTACGGCCATGTCGAATTATCGTATATAATTGTTTTCGTGCATAAAACAACTCGTGTCTGGCGCGGGTGTGGCGGTGTGCAGTACCTGGTGCGCCAGGTACAGCGCCAGCCAGTGTGTGTCTGGCGCGGGTGTGGCGGTGTGCAGTACCTGGTGCGCCAGGTACAGCGCCAGCCAGTGCGTGTCTGGGCGCGGGTGTGGCGGTGTGCAGTACCTGGTGCGCCAGGTACAGCGCCAGCCAGTGCGTGTCTGGTGGGTGGCGGTGGTGTCTGGCGCGGGTGTGGCGGTGTGCAGTACCTGGTGCGCCAGGTACAGCGCCAGCCAGTGCGGTCTGGCGCGGGTGTGGCGGTGTGCAGTACCTGGTGCGCCAGGTACAGCGCCAGCCAGTGCGTGTCTGGCGCGGGGTGTGGCGGTGTGCAGTACCTGGTGCGCCAGGTACAGCGCCAGCCCAGTGCGTGTCTGGCGCGGGTGTGGCGGTGGTGCAGTACCTGGTGCGCCAGGTACAGCGCCAGCCAGTGCGTGTCTGGCGCGGGTGTGGCGGTGTGCAGTACCTGGTGCGCAGGTACAGCGCCAGCCAGTGCGTGTCTGGCGCGGGTGTGGCGGTGTGCAGTACCTGGTGCGCCAGGTACAGCGCCAGCCAGTGCGTGTCTGGCGCCGGGTGTGGCGGTGTGCAGTACCTGGTGCGCCAGGTACAGCGCCAGCCAGTGCGTGTCTGGCGCGGGTGTGGCGGTGTGCAGTACCTGGTGCGCCAGGTACAGCGCCAGCCAGTGCGTGTCTGGCGCGGGTGTGGCGGTGTGCAGTACCTGGTGCGCCAGGTACAGCGCCAGCCAGTGCGTGTCTGGCGCGGGTGTGGCGGTGTGCAGTACCTGGTGCGCATGTACAGCGCCAGCCAGTGCGTGTCTGGCGCGGGTGTGGCGGTGTGCAGTACCTGGGTGCGCCAGGTTACAGCCGCAGCCAGTGAGTGTCTGCGCGGGTGTGGCGGTGTGCAGTTACCTGGTCGCCAGTACAGAGCCAGCCAGTGGTGTCTGGCGCTAGGTGTGGCGGTTGCAGTACCTGGTGCGCCCAGGTACAGCGCCAGCCAGACCTGGTGCGCAGGTACACGCGCCAGCCAGTGCGTGTCTTGGCGCGGGTGTGGCGTGTGCAGTTACCGTGTCTGGCGCGGGTGTGGCGGTGTGCAGTACCTGGTGCGCCAGGTACAGCGCCAGCCAGTGCGTGTCTGGCGCGGGTGTGGCGGTGTGCAGTACCTGGTGCGCCAGGTACAGCGCCAGCCAGTGCGTGTCTGGCGCGGGTGTGGCGGTGTGCAGTACCTGGTGCGCCAGGTACAGCGCCAGCCAGTGCGTGTCTGGCGCGGGTGTGGCGGTGTGCAGTACCTGGTGCGCCAGGTACAGCGCCAGCCAGTGCGTGTCTGGCGCGGGTGTGGCGGTGTGCAGTACCTGGTGCGCCAGGTACAGCGCCAGCCAGTGCGTGTCTGGCGCGGGTGTGGCGGTGTGCAGTACCTGGTGCGCCAGGTACAGCGCCAGCCAGTGCGTGTCTGGCGCGGGTGTGGCGGTGTGCAGTACCTGGTGCGCCAGGTACAGCGCCAGCCAGTGCGTGTCTGGCGCGGGTGTGGCGGTGTGCAGTACCTGGTGCGCCAGGTACAGCGCCAGCCAGTGCGTGTCTGGCGCGGGTGTGGCGGTGTGCAGTACCTGGTGCGCCAGGTACAGCGCCAGCCAGTGCGTGTCTGGCGCGGGTGTGGCGGTGTGCAGTACCTGGTGCGCCAGGTACAGCGCCAGCCAGTGCGTGTCTGGCGCGGGTGTGGCGGTGTGCAGTACCTGGTGCGCCAGGTACAGCGCCAGCCAGTGCGTGTCTGGCGCGGGTGTGGCGGTGTGCAGTACCTGGTGCGCCAGGTACAGCGCCAGCCAGTGCGTGTCTGGCGCGGGTGTGGCGGTGTGCAGTACCTGGTGCGCCAGGTACAGCGCCAGCCAGTGCGTGTCTGGCGCGGGTGTGGCGGTGTGCAGTACCTGGTGCGCCAGGTACAGCGCCAGCCAGTGCGTGTCTGGCGCGGGTGTGGCGGTGTGCAGTACCTGGTGCGCCAGGTACAGCGCCAGCCAGTGCGTGTCTGGCGCGGGTGTGGCGGTGTGCAGTACCTGGTGCGCCAGGTACAGCGCCAGCCAGTGCGTGTCTGGCGCGGGTGTGGCGGTGTGCAGTACCTGGTGCGCCAGGTACAGCGCCAGCCAGTGCGTGTCTGGCGCGGGTGTGGCGGTGTGCAGTACCTGGTGCGCCAGGTACAGCGCCAGCCAGTGCGTGTCTGGCGCGGGTGTGGCGGTGTGCAGTACCTGGTGCGCCAGGTACAGCGCCAGCCAGTGCGTGTCTGGCGCGGGTGTGGCGGTGTGCAGTACCTGGTGCGCCAGGTACAGCGCCAGCCAGTGCGTGTCTGGCGCGGGTGTGGCGGTGTGCAGTACCTGGTGCGCCAGGTACAGCGCCAGCCAGTGCGTGTCTGGCGCGGGTGTGGCGGTGTGCAGTACCTGGTGCGCCAGGTACAGCGCCAGCCAGTGCGTGTCTGGCGCGGGTGTGGCGGTGTGCAGTACCTGGTGCGCCAGGTACAGCGCCAGCCAGTGCGTGTCTGGCGCGGGTGTGGCGGTGTGCAGTACCTGGTGCGCCAGGTACAGCGCCAGCCAGTGCGTGTCTGGCGCGGGTGTGGCGGTGTGCAGTACCTGGTGCGCCAGGTACAGCGCCAGCCAGTGCGTGTCTGGCGCGGGTGTGGCGGTGTGCAGTACCTGGTGCGCCAGGTACAGCGCCAGCCAGTGCGTGTCTGGCGCGGGTGTGGCGGTGTGCAGTACCTGGTGCGCCAGGTACAGCGCCAGCCAGTGCGTGTCTGGCGCGGGTGTGGCGGTGTGCAGTACCTGGTGCGCCAGGTACAGCGCCAGCCAGTGCGTGTCTGGCGCGGGTGTGGCGGTGTGCAGTACCTGGTGCGCCAGGTACAGCGCCAGCCAGTGCGTGTCTGGCGCGGGTGTGGCGGTGTGCAGTACCTGGTGCGCCAGGTACAGCGCCAGCCAGTGCGTGTCTGGCGCGGGTGTGGCGGTGTGCAGTACCTGGTGCGCCAGGTACAGCGCCAGCCAGTGCGTGTCTGGCGCGGGTGTGGCGGTGTGCAGTACCTGGTGCGCCAGGTACAGCGCCAGCCAGTGCGTGTCTGGCGCGGGTGTGGCGGTGTGCAGTACCTGGTGCGCCAGGTACAGCGCCAGCCAGTGCGTGTCTGGCGCGGGTGTGGCGGTGTGCAGTACCTGGTGCGCCAGGTACAGCGCCAGCCAGTGCGTGTCTGGCGCGGGTGTGGCGGTGTGCAGTACCTGGTGCGCCAGGTACAGCGCCAGCCAGTGCGTGTCTGGCGCGGGTGTGGCGGTGTGCAGTACCTGGTGCGCCAGGTACAGCGCCAGCCAGTGCGTGTCTGGCGCGGGTGTGGCGGTGTGCAGTACCTGGTGCGCCAGGTACAGCGCCAGCCAGTGCGTGTCTGGCGCGGGTGTGGCGGTGTGCAGTACCTGGTGCGCCAGGTACAGCGCCAGCCAGTGCGTGTCTGGCGCGGGTGTGGCGGTGTGCAGTACCTGGTGCGCCAGGTACAGCGCCAGCCAGTGCGTGTCTGGCGCGGGTGTGGCGGTGTGCAGTACCTGGTGCGCCAGGTACAGCGCCAGCCAGTGCGTGTCTGGCGCGGGTGTGGCGGTGTGCAGTACCTGGTGCGCCAGGTACAGCGCCAGCCAGTGCGTGTCTGGCGCGGGTGTGGCGGTGTGCAGTACCTGGTGCGCCAGGTACAGCGCCAGCCAGTGCGTGTCTGGCGCGGGTGTGGCGGTGTGCAGTACCTGGTGCGCCAGGTACAGCGCCAGCCAGTGCGTGTCTGGCGCGGGTGTGGCGGTGTGCAGTACCTGGTGCGCCAGGTACAGCGCCAGCCAGTGCGTGTCTGGCGCGGGTGTGGCGGTGTGCAGTACCTGGTGCGCCAGGTACAGCGCCAGCCAGTGCGTGTCTGGCGCGGGTGTGGCGGTGTGCAGTACCTGGTGCGCCAGGTACAGCGCCAGCCAGTGCGTGTCTGGCGCGGGTGTGGCGGTGTGCAGTACCTGGTGCGCCAGGTACAGCGCCAGCCAGTGCGTGTCTGGCGCGGGTGTGGCGGTGTGCAGTACCTGGTGCGCCAGGTACAGCGCCAGCCAGTGCGTGTCTGGCGCGGGTGTGGCGGTGTGCAGTACCTGGTGCGCCAGGTACAGCGCCAGCCAGTGCGTGTCTGGCACGGGCGAGTTGGCGGCGGGCGGCGGCGCCAGCAGCGCGGGGGGCTCCAGCGGGTGGTGGCGCGAGAACTTCACCGTCAGCTCCAGCGTGCGCTCGTCCAGCTGCTGCGAGCACGTCACCGCGCCCGCCGACCACTCGATTTTGATCTAACAACACACACACACACAGACTGCGATATCAATTTCATTTTAAACACCGCTTTCATTAATTCACAAAAGTAATTCGTAATAATGAAATAACCGCTTTTACAATTTCTCGACTGTTAAGCAGTATCGATTTCGATGTAGTCGTATGAGATTCTGGGTTCTGGGTATTTGGACAAGTTTTTCATTAATTTAATTTTTTTTAAACATGTAAAATTTTCGAGACTGGAGATCTATACGATTTGTCGATAGGTGGGCGGATTATGAATTAAACCAGTTAGGTTATATGCCAGGTAAAGCGAATGGCAATGAAGAATGTTAACTAATTTTGATTATTAGCACTCCATATTCTCTGTGAAAAATAAAAAATACTAGTGAAAGAATTACTTCGATACGTCAATTAGTTTCCGATTTAGAAGTAAAATAAGTTGAACCGCACGACGCTGGCTGCTGTTGACGCTGTGACGTCATCTCACAACACGCTCAGTCTAGTTCGCTCGGCGGCCGGCGCTCGCGGTCGCGCGCCCGTGCCATCGAAATTACACCTCAATACTTTTCCAAAAAAAATGTCCAATCCAAATACTAGGAAATCATGAGTTGTGCCTAATGAACGGATCTGGACGAAGTCTGGAATAACTCACGGCTCCTTTTAATTCTGGGAAAATGTACAGTTCCCGAGGTGTTTTTTTTTTCGGGATGTCTCAATTGCTGTTAGCCTTATGGGCTGTTACAGCTTCACCGGTCGCGGGGGCGAGCAGAGTGCTCAGCCAGAATTTAAAGGTGTAGGGCTGTACGCCCTCCGCCCTAAGGGTGTCTCCTGTGAGACCGAACCTCGGCTTAGGGTGGGGTCGTGATTTGCGATGAGAGGGCTAGTGGCATTGTTTTGTCCGTCCGCCGAACCTTGCCCTTGGGCTCGATTCGCCGAAGGGCGAAACAGGGATCCTCGTCGCCGCCGGCGGCGACGGTGTCGCGAATGTAGGTGTGTAGTGTTATCGTGTAAACCGTTGGCCAGAGTTATCGGGTCATCGGGATCGGTAAGAACGTGGCGGGGCCTACGTAGTTTGGGATCGGGATTAGGGTCTGGGATGTAGTCAGCCGCGGCTACCACCAGTGGGTTCGGATGCGAGATGGCACGATCGAAGTATCTTTCGGAGATGTCTTTGAAATGCTTTGCTAAGCTCGGCAATTCAAGATCGTTATGGAGGTCTACGTTGCGCATATACCACGGTGCTTCCGTGGCAATACGCAGGAATTTATTTTGTACCACTTGCAACGGATGCAAGTCCGTACGGGGGAGATGGGCAACCGCTACGCAAGCGTATGAAAGGATGGAGTTCCCGAGGTATTTATTTAAATTAAGAAGAACGGCAGGTACCTATACACGTACATATACCTACGTCCTACGTACCTACCTATAGCTACAAAACTAATACATATTTGTTGTCTTTAACGTAAAAATTTAATGGTAGGTAGGTCCTTCTATTATTTGAGTTGCATTCTTTCATTACGACATTAGTTGGGTATTTTGTTTTGATAAAATAATTTAGAACAGATAAACTATTAAGCATAAGTAGTAGCAAGGAAAGTTTTCTTACCTTTGCATTTTTCTTCCTCGCATTTCGGCGCCAACGAAATGACCGCCCCGTTGGTCGAGTGGTTAGCGACCCTGACTACGCAATCAACGGGGTTCGGGTTCGATCCCCGACGGGGACAAGCATTTGTGTGATGAGCATAAATGTTTGTATTTCCGGGTTTGGGTGTTTATTATATATATTCTGCTATTTATATATGTATTTCTATGTATTAGTATCGTTGACTAACACCCATAACACAAGCAAATATTTGCTTACTTTGGGGTTGGATCAGTAAGTGTAATTTGTCCCGTGAATATTTATTTATTTATTTATTTAATCACTATTTGTTGATAAATAATGCGCAACCATTAATCCATCTATTTTAGGTGAAATATCCGATTGCCCTTTTTCGAATCCTTCATTCATTTTATTAATCGAATAATATTTACTATTAATAGACTATTAAAGTAATACGCTGACGAAAACAACAAAATACTGCGCAAGCTATTACACCTTACTATACTATAACCGCTGGAGACTTGATTTGATACTAAGCGAGGCGCGGCGCGTTGTGTCATGACGTCACAAGCGGTCACGTGGCTGTTAGCGAGACTTGATATTTTTCGAAACTTTGAATGCCTATAAAATCAAAACTATTAGGTATTTTTTACTACAACAAAAACTAGTGTATTTGTATACATACAGGCTTTACTGAGACAAAATTGCAAGCGATTTGGCATACCTAGTAACATTCTTCATTATGTAATTTGCCTGGCATTGAACATAAGCAAGTAGATAACAATTTAATTCAACATAATTAATTCGCCGCACGAGTCATTTATGTATTCATCGCAGTCGATTGATTATTTATGTTGTTTTTTAAATTTTGTCAGTAAATTATACCAGTCACCTATTATAATACAATCTATTTTTATTTACGTCCCGTAGGACCCTAATAAAGGTAATTTTTATTCTTGATTTTATATAAAAATTATTTAATTTATATAGTCAAGAGGGTCGACTTAATGTGGTGTAATATAAGAAGAGAAAAAGAGTATGAGTTTGGAACTAAAATATCACGCAGTAATTATAGTTGTCTACAGACGGTGGCGGTCACTCTTCATCGCGTAAGCTTTTTGCACCTTTACCCCATTCAATTCAAGAATCTCTTAAGTGACAAGAAGCTACTGTGAAAGTTTTAATTGACAAGAATATGTATACTGCTTTGCCTTATAATTTGTTCTTTGAACAAAATACTTAAGTAATTAGTTTGTGTTTTTTTTAAACTTGCAACTTGTTGAAGTCGTGTCCCAGTTTCGACTTTCGAGAGAAAAGTAGCCCCGCTATATATTGTATGAGTATGGCATTATAATACATGCATAGGTGGTTCTCGGTAGAGATATGTGTGTATACTGTATAGTGTAGTACCTGCGCGTCGGGTATTTCTGCGGCGCGGTCGCGCAGAGTGCGCAGGTGGTCGGCGATGAGCGGCGGCGCCACCGCCAGCGGCACCAGCCGCCGCAGCGCGCGCCCCGCCCCGCCCGCCGCGCCCGCCCCGCCCGCGCGCAGGCTCTGCAGCAGCGCGCGGCACGACAGCGCGCCCACCACCCGCCCGCACCACTCTGTGCCGCACACACACACACACACATACACGTCACTGCAGCAGCGCGCGGCACGACAGCGCAGCCACCGCGCGCCCACACCACTCTGCGCCGCACACACACACACACACACGTCACTGCAGCAACGCGCGGCACGACAGCACACACACGCACTCATATCGTACTTACTGAATACGTTATATGTGGCATAGATGTAGATGTCATTTTTACAGACTTCAGCAAGGCTTTTGATCGTATTGATCACAATATCCTATTACAAAAAATTTATAATTCTGGTATCCAAGGTAGTCTTTTGAGATAGTTTTGTTCTTATGTTGATAATAGGTCGGGTTGCAGTGAATGGTTATGCCTCTTCGTGGAGCAGGATCCCTACTGGTGTTCCTCAAGGGTCTTTACTTGGGCCTTTGTTGTTTAACATTTTTATAAATGACAGAAACACATGTTTCCTGTATTTAGATTTTCTTTTGTACGCTGACGAGTCAAAAGTGCCGTGTTGGTCCCGGCCTCCTTTATAGAATAGGCCAACTGCCGTTCTGCCAGGCAGATCGTAAAAGGCGACCGATTGGCTATCGAGTCACTACCATCGTGGCTACTAGGTGGTAGAGTTCTGCATTATCTCGCCCGTGTCTGGTACCACCGCCTTACCTATTCCTGCCGCAATAGCGTCAGTGCTTGTCGCTGTCGTGTTCCGGTTTGGAGGGTAAGGTAGCCGGTAAACTTATGCATGTGGCATTAGACCTCGCCACAAGATAGCAACGCACCATTAACATCTTTGGTGTCTATAGGCGATGGTTGACTCTTTCCATCAGGAGACCCATCTGCTTGTTTGCTATCTTATAATATAAAAAAAAAGTATATAAAAAAATAACTCTCTCCTTGATTGTCAGATGTTACAGGAAGATCTCATGATACTTGAAGAGTATTGCCTTAGAAATAAATTAGATCTCAATGCATCTAAGTGCTACGCCATGACCTTTACACATAGGACTGTATCTGTTATATTTAATTATTTGCTTAAAGGAAATGTTTTAAAGAATGTTGCTGAATTTCGCGAACTGGGAGTGTTGCGCGATAGGAAATTGTCATACAAGAAACACGTTGATTACGTAGTGAAAAACGCCTATAAGTCCTTTGGGGTTTATCAAGCGACTGCACAATTTAATAAAAATAAGATTCTTAAGATACTGTATTGTTCTTACGCCCGTAGCATCCTTGAATATTGTTCGCAGGTATGTAATTCAGGGTATAAAATCTACGTAGACAAGATAGAAACCATACAGGCCAAATTCATGCGGTTTCTTTAACTTAAAGTTAAAGTGTATGATCCCACTTACGAGGCGAGATGTGTTACGTATCACACTTCAAGCTAGGCATATGATTGCTGACGTAGCTTTTTATGGCAAAATTGCTCAATCCGAGATAGATTCAGCTTATCTACTATCCCTATTACATATTAAGGTGCCCACTAGATCAATAATACGCGAGAAGCGTCGACCGTCTTTTCTGGGTATACCTCATGGTTGCACAAATTATAGACGTAACGCCCGTAGATACAGTTACAGATACAGTAGATAATAGCCGCAAATAGTCTCAAAGCGCGGTTGGTTGACTGCTTTGAATTGGACCTTTTTAATACTTCTCCTAATAGTATTAAAAAATATTAACAAGCAATTGGATGAATGTGAACTCTTAGTATATATTATTCTTATGTTCTATTATAATTTTCTTTTTCTTTTTTCTTTAATCAGAATCTTTTTATGTGTATCCTGGCTCGATAAACAATATTTAGTATTATTTTATGAATTCATTGTTTATAATTTAGCTGATACAAGCGTTTAGTTGTGTGTGCGCGGAGACTTATAAATGGTAGTTAGTTTTTAAGTTATTTCTTATATTAAGTATCACTGTTTGTCTTCCAAATAAAATATAATGAATAAATAAAATATTATTTTAAAAATCTACTGAACTTGTATTTATTATTAGAATTAAGGCGCTTATGAGATGCACATAAATTATCTCTTAGTTCTCCAAAGGACGGTTAATACCATTTTATAAGATATAGTAACATATCCGACCTCTCTCTCACTACGACACGCACGCATTGGTTTTATCCACGTATCGTATTTGACGCGACTGCATGCGAAACTACAAAAAACATAAAAATCATATTTATTTGTGGTATATATGATACTAATATTACGGAAGGAGCCCAATGTAAAAACTGTCAGCGCCACTTCGATTTTCCCTGCGCTGAAATTTTTAAATTGAATTACAGGAACCTTATTTGGAAAACAAGCCTGCTGGATCTCTTTAACCCCTCTCCTTCTCTTTAAAATATTACGTGAAAACTACTAGTGCTAGATCTGAAGGCGTTAAACTGATTAAATCTGAAATCTAGTATATCCGCGAGTTAGCCTATGACACTAAGGATTTCACCGAGAATATTAATAACTTGGAAATGAACGTTAACAAAATGGAAACTCAGGTTGCTGAAGTACCTACTCTACGTTCACAAATTTATAAGATGCAATAAGATATGTGTCAGCAAGAGCTTTGGCTTCGTTCTAATAATATCGAAATGAAAGTTATTCCTTTGTAACAAAATGAGATTTATTATATATTCAGAAATGTGGGGAAGGTCATAAATATTATCCTGTACCGAAGGGTAACATAAATTCTGTAATAGAAGTTCCTACTCACTAAAAAGACGCTGTGAACCCCATAGTTATATCATTTGCAACTAAATATCGAAAAGAAGATTGTACGGGGTCTGCACTTAACATAAACAATTAACTGTGCGCAACATTGGTTTCGACGGCAATGGCAGTTTTTATAAAAGATCACTTAGCACCTTACTATACGTATAAAAACCTAATACGTAAAGCAAAATATGGCAAAAACTAACGGATATTCAATTCCATTGAGTAAAAAAAAGGCAAAACTTGGTCGAAGCCTGTTCGAGCCGTAATATGCTATAATATGCTATAATACATCGACCACCTTAACTTATCCAAGCGATGGATTCTCAGGCGCATCGCCGCAAGTTAGGACAGTACAAATACTGACATCAAACACGACAGTATTCATTTCCATGTTTAATCATATGATTATTATAATCTGACAATAAATATATCAATCTTTATTTGCATTTATAAATTGTGGAAAACCCCTACAATTTTTTGGTCCTTCGCGCGATTTTTGGAACCTACAAGCAAGTTTTTGGTCCCACCAGTAATTTGATCTATCGCATGGTTTAATCAAAGCAGGACCTCGTATTTTACCGTGAGAAAGTTCCAAATAGCTATCGCACTTTTTATTAAATAATATTTTAATATAATTTTAGTGTCATATTTGCGAAAAGTATTTTTAGTGACATTTAGTAGTGCAAAAAAATATCCCTACAAAGTATGTCGTACGAAGAGACAGAGAACTTGTTAATTAGGTTAGAGTTGGCTTTACTGACTATTTGGATTTTTTTTATTTAAGTTATACGATTATTTGTATTGTAAATGATAAATTATGATCAGTTAATTAAAGTATACTTTTTCTTTTAGCCTGGAATACAGGTTTTCCTAGTTCAGGCACACGTCATGTCATAAATATCTAAGAAAACTTTGTAATTATAGATTTTACTCTGCTTATGTAATTTTCTGAAATAAACATTTATTATTATTTATAATCAAGAATTACAAAAAAAAAAAAACGTTTGCAACACACTTTTGTAATCATCATCAATCACCAAGCTGCTGGTACGCAACATCAAATCCTGCACTTTTCGTGGACTGGAAGGCTCACTCTTACTTGTCTACCTAAGTAGAAGGATTGAGCAACATCATCTTTAAAATATTCAAGTAAGATCTTTTCTTTAATTTAGCATCAGCTTGGAGACTCTTTTAGTTTGCCAAGCGGATATTTTAGATACCATTAAATCGATTCAGCCCAATTTTAGAAAGGATTCGGCCAGCAGAAAATTTTAGAATATTTAGAGAAAAATTAAACACCTTAGACAACATTTGGGCTGAATCCGAACAAAATATTCATTGACTGATGGGAGTGAAAGATAAATCTCAAGAATATTTTAAAGAAAATATTTTTGAGCGGATACGGTGCTTTATCAGGATATTCGTAAGAGCCTTATGATATATAATGATGAGAAAGCAACCGAGCCAAGTGGTGAGATTTACGAACTGTTATAGAAATACATAATATATAGATACCGAAACATATAATAGACACCTAAACCCAGAAATACAAACATCTACGAGTATGTTTATCACACAAACGTTTGTCCCCGTCGGGAATCAAACGATTGCGTAGTCAGGGTCACTAATTACTTGACCAACGGGGCGGTCATGGTCATCAAATGATCGTAATAATAGTTAATAAATTCATTCGTATCAAATTTGAATACGCCGAGCAATATGTTGGGCAATGAGCGCTGAAACTGGCATATGTATAATATATTTTGTAACAGTACTGCATCATCGAAGCAAGCACTGGCAAGTACAATACTGTCATCACTAGCCTAAATGTATTATGTGTGTCTCAAAAATGTTTATACAGTTGTCATACGTGAAGTTTTGTTATTAGCTCCTATCTATTTATAGTCAACATTAATTACATCATATTACCGTGCACGTGCAGCGGGACGGTGGTGTGGAAGTAGGCGAGCTCGTGGTCCGGCGGCGGCGCCGGGTCGCCGGCCGCGTAGGTCGCTATGTGTGTGGAGTATGCGAGCTCACCGTGCACGTGCAGCGGGACGGTGGTGTGGAAGTAGGCGAGCTCGTGGTCCGGCGGCGGCGCCGGGTCGCCGGCCGCGTAGGTCGCTATGTGTGTGGAGTATGCGAGCTCACCGTGCACGTGCAGCGGGACGGTGGTGTGGAAGTAGGCGAGCTCGTGGTCCGGCGGCGGCGCCGGGTCGCCGGCGGCGTAGGTCGCTATGTGTGTGGAGTATGCGAGCTCACCGTGCACGTGCAGCGGGACGGTGGTGTGGAAGTAGGCGAGCTCGTGGTCCGGCGGCGGCGCCGGGTCGCCGGCCGCGTAGGTCGCTATGTGTGTGGAGTATGCGAGCTCACCGTGCACGTGCAGCGGGACGGTGGTGTGGAAGTAGGCGAGCTCGTGGTCCGGCGGCGGCGCCGGGTCGCCGGCCGCGTAGGTCGCTATGTGTGTGGAGTATGCGAGCTCACCGTGCACGTGCAGCGGGACGGTGGTGTGGAAGTAGGCGAGCTCGTGGTCCGGCGGCGGCGCCGGGTCGCCGGCGGCGTAGGTCGCTATGTGTGTGGAGTATGCGAGCTCACCGTGCACGTGCAGCGGGACGGTGGTGTGGAAGTAGGCGAGCTCGTGGTCCGGCGGCGGCGCCGGGTCGCCGGCCGCGTAGGTCGCTATGTGTGTGGAGTATGCGAGCTCACCGTGCACGTGCAGCGGGACGGTGGTGTGGAAGTAGGCGAGCTCGTGGTCCGGCGGCGGCGCCGGGTCGCCGGCCGCGTAGGTCGCTATGTGTGTGGAGTATGCGAGCTCACCGTGCACGTGCAGCGGGACGGTGGTGTGGAAGTAGGCGAGCTCGTGGTCCGGCGGCGGCGCCGGGTCGCCGGCCGCGTAGGTCGCTATGTGTGTGGAGTATGCGAGCTCACCGTGCACGTGCAGCGGGACGGTGGTGTGGAAGTAGGCGAGCTCGTGGTCCGGCGGCGGCGCCGGGTCGCCGGCCGCGTAGGTCGCTATGTGTGTGGAGTATGCGAGCTCACCGTGCACGTGCAGCGGGACGGTGGTGTGGAAGTAGGCGAGCTCGTGGTCCGGCGGCGGCGCCGGGTCGCCGGCGGCGTAGGCCGCCACACGGGCCGGCAGCAGCCGCCGCGCCACGCCCAGCACCTGCCCCCACGCCTTCTGCTGCCTGCCGCACACATACACACACACACACTCACAATCACATACTATACTAATACCACAGCCTATACACTTATAGTCGGCCAACGAACATGTCTAGACAAGGAAATCGTGAGGGGTTTGCGGGGGAGAGGGAGCTCAAGCTGCCATATACTCGCTTGGGATACGTCAGACAGGGTTAATGCTTTTTAATTTAATAGTTTGAAGTATTTCGTTTTTGTTGTTCTATAATGTATATTCTTTTAAATGAAATCAATAATATTAGGCCCGTGATATTAGGTTAAATTATGCATATTATTATTATTGTTACGTACTTCGAGTTCGTATTGTGCAATAAAATACCACTTATGTTAAAAACCGTGTATTTACAACACAAATATATAAAACACCACAATGCAATACGTAAATACACTGATAACCACTAACAACACTCACTATACTAACACTAGAATTAACCAACTACACTGAATCACTAAAACACTTCTCGTATTCACTATACTATATCGCTTCCGACCGCTTTATAAAAACTGCCTTCTATTTGCCAACACATCCCTATTTATAAACAAAGTTCGACCATATTCCTGAAAATTCAAAAAACAATGCTAATTATTGTAAATAAATTACTGTCCACGCTCTTTTCACCCTTATGATTAAACGATAAGGCCAATTATTGCATAACTATTCGTGTAACGGCGGATATTATTTATCAATAGAAGATGTATCTCTTTCTTTTATTTCTAAATCTCTCCAGCGCTCTAACTCTTCACGTTTTTAGATTATTCGCAATATTATTATTAGATATTTTGTATTTCCTTAGAATGATTTTCGGCGATGCATATATATTTTGACAACCCTGCAGCAATGACGAATACCTACACAAAAGCGGTATTTCACCATACTTCAAACGCGATGTCCTGTACTTTTTTACATTGTGCTAATACGAACTATACAATATATTCTATAATACTCGGTATATCCAGTTCCTAACAAACAACTTTTAAGATATCCGGCTTGATTACGGCTTCTTATGCTATTAGAAATGTATACGTTCAATTGTATATCAAATAAAGTACGAACAGGATTAACCAATGCTATTAATACATCTAAAGCGCTAAATAAATGTTATCTCATAATAATTAATCAATTTAAAAAGGAACCCGGTAGAAATCGACTTACATGGACACTTCGCCACCGGTACATTTACAACATTTTTTTTTAAATTACTACACACAGTTATAAGTTACGTTATGAAGTATATAAAATGATGTTATTTAGTATTAAAAACCGCTTATAATATTAATTGTCTCAGAGTAAATAATAATACTATGCACTCATGGTTGTGAATAAAATAAACGTGTTTATCCATAAAGCAGTCGCAATAGATCGATTACTAGTGTTGCCATAATAACGACTACCGTTATTATGGCAACACTATCTAGTGACGCCAAGCTGCTATATTGGTTGCTAAGCGTCATGCCATTCAGTACAAGTACCGGCTCTTTGTATACGATACTTTTTGGAACGAAGTTCCTTATCGCGTGTTGAGAAAGGGGGCTAGACGGAAAAAATTCTTACGAAAAGTTGTCACGAGACTTTTTGCTATAGTACAGTATTGTAAGCACAGAAATATCCAGCCACTTCCCTTTAGCTCGTGCATTGGAAGTGAAAGGGTCTATCTACTATTTGATCGAGTTTACTTTTTTCTAGTGCCAAATGTTCGACATTTATACAGAATTTCGGCCGAATGTCGAATTTCGACCAAAAGTTGAATTTCAACGGACAGTCGAATTTCGAACGAGTGTCGAAATTCAAGCGAGTGTCGAATTTCGATCGGTTGCAGAGTTTCGCCCGCCTGTCGAATTTCGACCGGGTGCCGAAATTCATGCGTGGGTCAAAATTCGAGCCAGTGTCGAATTTCGATCGGTTGCCGAGTTTCGACCGCCAGTCGAATTTCGACCGGGTGCCGAAATTCGACTGCGGTTAGAAATTAGACCGCGGGTCGAAATTCGACCGGGTACCGAAATTCGAGCGTGGGTCGAAATTCGACCGGGTGCCGAAATTCGACCGCGGGTCAAAATTCGACCGGGTGCCGAAAATCGACCGCGTTCTGAAATTCGACCGGGTGCCGAAATTCGACCGTGGGTCCAAATTCTACGAAGTTCCTTATCGCGCGTTGTGAAAGGGGGCTAGACGGAAAAAATTCTTACGAAAAGTTGTCACGACACTTTTTGCTATAGTAAGGTATTGTAAGCTGTGCGGCGTGCGGATGTTTCTCTGTCTCTCTCTCTCTTATAGAAAGCAAGCCCAGACATTTTCAATTCTATTTCGCATTGAACAGTGTGATGTCGCGACGATTATTTTTGTTGAGTGTATACAGGTTTTTTGTAAATAATAATAAAAGGAACTTCGTTCCATCCGGATGTCCTTGACACCTCTCAAGTTTTTTTTATTTTTGGTGTTTGTTTCGTTTTATTGTTACTTTTTGTTGTATTTTGTTGCTTTTCAACTTACTTCCCAAAAAGAGAAGTTTATCAATTTGACTGCATGTTTTTTTTATGTTTGTCACCTCAAAACTTTATGAACCGATTTCGGAAATTATTTTTGTTTTGTATACCACCCGTGTTGTCCCATTTTAATTTAGTAAAGAACTGATCCAAGGTTCCGGAGTTACAGGAAATAGAAAGTCGTTTGCTGCAGTTTTACTGCGTTAAAATATTTGTATTATTAAGCCAAAGAGGACGAGATAGATAGTGAATGCTTTGATTTTATGGTTCGTTTACGGGAATACTTTGAGCGTGAGAACCAAAACGGCAGGTCACTGTTACTGTTGCCGCAAGGGTGCGATTGAGTTGCTGACGCTTTTAGCATTGATATACAGTCGTTCGCATCAGTAACGAAAAATATGAAGCAAAATTAGGCGAGGTCGTTGAGGAAGATGTTGACAGGAAATTAATTCACACGGCAAAAAAAAAACATTCCCGGTCACGGATATCGTAGATTTGAACGTTACTGACATTCGTAATCATATTTATGCATATAAGTATAATGTGGTGAATTTCCAATCCTTAAAAAACGAGTACGTCTGATTTGTTCAAAAAAATTCGAGGTGAGGGTAGTACCCGGAGTTGTCACTTTGAATTTTCGTCCGTTTAAAATTAATTAAAAATATATAAAATTCTGTTTCAAAATTAGTAAAAAACATTTAAATAGTCATAGCAGTGAAAATATATTGTTATATAATAATATTTTAAAGTGTAAGCTGGATTATTTGCTATATCCCTATACAATGGCTAATTGTGACGGTTGTAAGAAGCCCATCTTAGAGAGTGAAAATATAACATGTACCAAAAAATCTTGTGCGCGCTGTTATGAGCAAACCTTATATGAAGTAAACGCATATGCAAGCTAAATGTCACTTCAATAAAACTGATTTTTATGTTAATTTCCACAGTCTTCCTCCAGATTTTGTCCGGTTAACACATAACTTTGTAAATATCAAGCAGTGTGAATATACATTAGTTTCAGCCGAATTAAAGTGTTTTTTTTAAAAAGGACTAACAGGCCGCCATCCTTACAATTTTGGTGTCAGAAGTGGGATTTCCTGGATTCCGAATTCCCAGGATAATTTAGGTGTTAGGCGTCGCGATTTTCGAATTCCGCCTGACAACCATTTTGTGGCCCTGTGACTTTAGTCTTTAGCTACGTGCTAGTTCGCCGACGGTAAGCCTTGGCACCGTATGCCTAAGCCCGCGCTACTGCACCCTGTGGTCGACGAGTAAGTCTTGAGCATCATCAGCCAAGCCCGCGCTACATCACCACATCACCTACTTCGCGCTGTCAACTTTGATCGACGTGTAAGTCTCCGCTCTATAGCGTGAGCCCGCATCACCTCGTACTGCTTAATTCATCATCGACGGACAAGAAGACTCGTCATCATCACCGAACCTATAAAACGAAAGGCATTTCAACGTGACTTCGACGGAACTGCAATACGACACCGTGAGTCGCCGTGCCGGTTACTCGAAGCTGTCGCCGGGGACATTCGCTGCGCTCTGCATTCTTCGTTGCCATGCACAATACCTTCAAGGTTAAGATGTTCATGCGGTTCGTGATTATTTTTCTGTGAGTTTTATTTTTTCCAATTTAAAGTGTAAAGTGAATTTTCATTTAAACATCAAGATTTTATTTTTCAAGATTTTATATTCCTAGATTCAGAACTTTTATTAGAACATTATTTCAGAGTTTTTAAATAACTTTTAAAGTCATATAAATAATTTACTACTTATACAATTTTATACAATCTTATTGCTAACTTATATGATATTAATTTACATTTTCTATAATTTTTCTATTTACGTTTTTGTGTGTATTTTTCTGATGTTCTGTACAGCTTTTTAATCTACAATTATTGATGTTTAAATTTAATAAAAAGGAACAGACTACTGAAGTCGATACTAATACCGACTCAGACAGTTCTCTATCGAAACCATTATCTCAAAGGAAAAAATTAAACATGAGTGATAAAATTACACTCTCTGTTCTTACCAAATTCATTAAACCATATAACGGGGATCGGGAATCCCTTCCCGCGTTTTTAACCAATTGCGAAAGTGCAATTTCTTTAGCGAGTACAGACCAACAGAACTTTTTAGTCAAATATATCGTGTCACAACTTGAGGGCAAGGCTCAGTTAGCTTGTTGTTTGAAAAAATTCGATAATTGGCTTGAAATCAAACAGTTTTTAAAGGTAACTTTTGGAGAAAAAAAGCATTCAACACACCTTTTAGTAGATTTACAAAACTGCAAGCAATTACCCAACGAAGATGTGACACAATATTCTTTAAGGATTGAATCCTGCCTTACGCGGCTTCAGTCCGATATTCATTACAGTTGTGAAAATGAAAAGGAACTTATGGGCAGACTCGCTGCCATGGAAGATTTGGCTTTAAATACATTTTTATTAGGTATGAACTCAAACTTCTCACACATTGTGCGCTGCCGGAATCCTAAAGGACTTTCCGAAGCAATCACTCATGCCATTGAAGAAGAAAAACTGTTTAAGCTATCTAAACTATCTCAACGACCTTCTTCTTCCTCTAAACAATGTTCAATATGTCGAAAGTTTGGCCATAGCTCTTCCGATTGTTTCAAAAATAAATCTAAACATTCTTTTACAAACTCTTACCACGTAAATTCGAATTTAAATCATCGTAATAATTATTCTAATAATTCTACAAATAAAAATAATTACGCTTCGAATCAAATATGCGCGTATTGTAAAAATCGTGGTCATTTAATAGGCGATTGTCGGAAGCTTAAATATAAAAACAATAATTATATGCACCGCGATCCGCCACGCAACGTGATACCTTCAAGTTCACGGTCGCCGACGAGCAATTCGTCTGATCATAACGTTACCAATAACAATTCTAATATGCACGTTATCTCTAACGAAGATAATTTAAACTAAATTCGGTTTCGGTGCCGTGTCTACCGAAACCTTTTGCAATTCGTAACGACACGAATAGTTCTAAGACAACAAAAAACTACGGCAAAAAGCCTAAATCTAATGAGTCCTTAAAGGGGTCTAAAGGACATTCTTGTGGTCAATTCACGGTTGCACAAGATGTACCTTCTGTTTATTCTATAAACTCTAATTTTAATAGGCTTCAATCCTGTGTTCCTAAATTATTTTCCGCACAGGCTAAAGTAAAGACAATGACTCATAATAGCTGTGTTCCTAAGTTATTTTCTACACAGTGTAATGGACGATCAGAGATTTCTCAACCTTGTGTTTCTAAATTATTTCCTGCACAGGTTAATGAAAATACAGAGTATTCTAAGTCAAATAATTATGTTAATGTCTCTGACGTCACTCTTAAGAAATCATTAAGGTTCTCGAACCTTTCGCAACGCAACCCTCTATCTCGTGAAAAATCGAGTTCTTTTTCAAGGGATTGCTCTTATAATAAAACGTATTCTATAAATAACGTAAATAACAAAGTTTCTCTTCCTCATGTTTATCTAAAAACTAATATGAATGATAAGCCTCTATGTTTATTAATTGATACTGGTTCCTCAGTTTCAATCGTGAAACTCTCAAGCTTATTAAAAGGTCCAGTACTTAAAAATAATATCATTACACTCAAGGGATTAAGTGATAACGACTCAACGTGTGAATCACTCGGTTCTATTAAACTTAATTTCGAATATCAAATCTCATCTACACGTAAAATTGCTTTTGATTTTGTGTTTCACGCTATTGACGATGCTATTCAATTAAATTATGATGGTATAATTGGTAGTGACTTTATACAACATTTTAAAATCAACATACAATATACTAATAATTCATTAAACTTAGAAGGTTACTTAATACCTATATGTTTTAGTAAATCATCATATGTTATACCTGCGAGATCAGAAATGGTAATCGAATGTCCAGTCAGTAATCTACGTGATTTCGTAAATAAACGCGAAGCTCTAGTACTAGATCAGAAAATTTGTGAAGGTGTATTTTTAGCTAACGCTATTGTAAGTTTAAAATCAAACAACAGAGTTAATGTTACAGTTTTAAATACCACCGAATCTGAAATCGAAGTTGATAATTTTCAGGTACAGTTAACTCCGTTCGATTTACCAACTTCAAAGTTAGATGATTCTCAACAAGAACTTATTCATCAATTAAATTCTTTAAATATAAATAGATCTCAAAAGGTTTTAGATCAAATTAGAATATCTCATTTAAATCCTCAAGAGAAAAAGTTATTAATTAATTGTATTTCTAACTATACAGACATATTTCATCTCGACGGAGAATTTTTGACACATACAGATGTTATTAAACATTCTATTAATACTGGGGATGCGCCCCCGATTCACGTAAAATCGTACCGTTTCCCTGAAGTTCATAAAGATGAAGTAGGAAAGCAAATTAGAAAAATGCTTGATGAAAATATAATCAGACCTTCTACGTCACCTTGGTGTGCTCCCGTTTGGGTAGTACCAAAGAAGCGTGATGCTTCCGGTAAACAAAAATGGCGTATCGTTATTGATTATCGTCGTTTAAATGACGTTACTGTCTCTGAAGTTTATCCTCTTCCACTTATAACGGATATCTTGGACCAATTAGGTCATTCGAAATATTTTAGCACGCTAGATTTAGCATCTGGTTTTCACCAATTATTATTAAATCCTAAAGATATTGAGAAAACCGCATTCAGTGTTTCTACTAATGGTATTTCTGGACAATTTGAATTTTTGCGCATGCCATTTGGGTTAAAAAATGCCCCTAGTACCTTTCAAAGAATGATGAATTTAGTGCTTACTGGTCTACAAGGTTTAGACTGTTATGTCTATTTAGACGATCGCATTATCTACTCTCACGATCTTGAATCTCACATAACAAAGCTAGAATCTGTATTTTCTAAACTTAGAGAGGCAAATCTTAAACTCCAGCCCGACAAATGTGAGTTTTTGCGACGTGAAGTTGCGTATCTTGGGCATGTTATTACAGATAAAGGTGTTTCGCCTAACCCTGACAAGGTCAAGGCTATTTCCGAATTTCCTACACCGAAAACTCCAAAAGATGTCAAATCTTTCCTTGGGTTAACTGGTTACTATCGTCGTTTTATAGAAAATTTCTCTCATATAACTAAGCCTCTAACTTCGTTATTAAAAAAGGATGTAAATTTTCATTGGTCAATTGAACAGGAACAATCTTTTAACACTTTAAAGCAAAAACTTATTTCTGCTCCCTTGTTACAATACCCAGATTTTTCGCAACCCTTTATTGTTACAACTGACGCTTCAAATTATGCCGTTGGTGCTATTTTATCACAAGGTGAAATCGGTAAAGACAAACCTATTGCATTCGCGTCTCGTACTATGAATAAACAAGAAGGCAATTATTCAACGACAGAAAAAGAACTTTTAGCAATTTTGTTCGCTGTAAATACATTTCGACCTTATTTATATGGGTATAAGTTTAAAATTGTGACAGATCACCGTCCATTAACATGGTTGTTTAACGCTAAAGATCCAGGTGGACGCTTGCTTAGGTGGAGGTTAAAACTCGAAGAATACGAGTACGAAATTGTATATAAACCAGGTAGAATAAATAGTAATGCAGATTGTTTATCTCGTTACCCAGTAAATGCTATCACTAATTCTAATATTAATAATGATACTTATGAACAATATTTTAAAAAGCAATTTACTAAAACTACGCCTAATTGTGATACGCAAATTGAAGAACACAATCAAAGTTTATATTTAGCCAAACAAAAATCAATTGCTTGCCCGATGTCTCTAGACCTTGATTACTCTATGCCATATTGCGAACAGTTCTTATCAATGTTAGATGATTCCATTTCATTCCGCGAGTCGGAACGGACACCTGATACCATACAGGTTGTCGATTGTAAAAACAATTTAAAGCTTTATTTCTTATATTCTAAGGTTCATCATTATGACGAAATTAGTTACAAAACTATTTACAATTTATTAATTAAACTAAGAGACCGAATCATTTCTAATAATGACTATGATAAAGAATTAGCTATTTCCGATTTTTCAGAACCGTTTTCAAAATTTGTGTATGTGAAAATTTATAACATGATATCTTATATTTTTAACGGCACAAATATTAAGATTCATATATACAAAAATCAAATAGTTTATCCTACTCCGGCCGAAATACCGAACATTTTAAAAGAAAATCATGGTACTACTATCGCCGGTCACCCCGGTATCAAACGCATGCTAAGTAGAATCAAAGCTTCCTACTATTGGAAAAATATGCGATCTGATGTTGAACGTTTTATAAAAGACTGCAAAATGTGTCAAGTTAATAAACCATTACGACTCTCTAATAAAGCGCCTATGGTAATTACTTCCACTAGTACTAGGCCATTTGAGAGATTAGCTCTCGACATAGTTGGTCCCTTTCCTGAAGCCGGTATTCAAAAATTTAAATATATCTTAACATTACAAGACGACTTAACTAAATTTTCTAATGCTTATCCCATGATCACGTGTACAACCGACGAGGTTGCACGAAGTCTTATTCATTTCTTTTCGTTATTCTCGTTTCCAAAAATGATACTCACTGATCAAGGCACTACTTTTACCTCTGAATTATTTAGGCAACTGACAGACATACTTAAAATAAAAAGTCTCTATTCTAGCCCGTATCATCCTCAGACTAATGGCTCCCTTGAAAGATCACATGCTACACTAAAAGAATATCTAAGATCTTTCGTTAACGAAAATCAAAGCGATTGGCATTGTTACCTTGCAACCGCTATTCTATCATATAATACTACTCCTCATTGCACGACGGAGTTTACACCATTCGAATTATTATACGGTTATAAGCCGTCCATACCTAGCAGCATTTATGAAACTGATAACAACACTACCTACCAAGAGTACATTCGCGCACTGCAATATAGAATGAAGTATTCTCGTGAAAAAGCTATTGAAAATATAATTAAAAGTAAACAAGCCTCAAAAAAATATTATGACGTCTCTTCGAGAGAATTGAGTTATAAAACAGGTGATATGGTTTATGTCAAACATCACCACAGACTTCGTAAAGCCTTATCTCCAGTGTGGAAAGGCCCTTTTAAAGTTATTAAAACACATGGTAAAAATAATGTTACTATATGCATAAATAGAAAACATGTTAAATATCATGTTAACGAACTAAAGCCGATGTAAACTTGTATAATTTGTTCCAGGTATGTAATCGATCCTTGCGTTTCGAATCCGATTGAATTAGTAACAAATAGCCCAGGTATTTACTTCGACCCTACTTCTGTTGTGTACTTTCAAAATGACAACTGGAATGTAGTAACCCACATCGATATTTTGCCTATTTTTCCTTACATGAAAAAAATCAAAACTTCAATCCAAAATATTTTATTTCTATGTAATAAAGCACAAAGATTAAACTTAGTTAATTTCAAAATTGATTGTAACGACGTTTTGAATCCTCTAGAAATATTAATAAATTCAAATGAACTAAAGTACCAATCTATGTCTCACCTTATTTTTGATCAAAGAACAAAACGAGCTCTTGAATTTGGAGGTGAAATCCTTAAATTCTTTTTTGGCACTTTAGATGCAGATGATGCACGAAAATATGACGAAGCAATTTCGTCATGTCAGCAGAATGAAAATGAAATCTATTCCCTTATGAAAGACAACATCCATATTGTCCAATCTACGATTAATAATTTTAATACTTCTATTGAAAAATTAAATAATAATGAAATTAAATTAAATAACCAGATAGAAAAATTAAATTTCATATTTTTAAACAGTACAAAGACAAATATAGAATTAATGAACTTAGAAAAATTTAACTCTATTTTTAATATTATTGAAGGTTCTTTATTATCAATTTCTAATATTCTAGATACAACTTTAAATTCAATTTTATTCGCAAAAGCAAATATTTTACACCCTTATGTCATTACACCTACTAAATTATATAATGTGTTATCTAACAATATTAAAATGAAACGAACTTCTGAGTTCCCTATTTCGCTTTCCTTAAAAAATATACACACGATTATTGACTTAGCGAAATTAACATCTTATTATTATAAAGAAAAAATTGTATTTGTTATTCAAATTCCTTTAATAAATCCTGTTAAATTTAGTCTTTATAAGAACTTGGCTTTACCTACTCCTCATGAAACAAATAATTATAAAACTTATGTGTTAATACGCCCTTCTAAATTGTATTTAGCCGTAACGGATGACAGATTGAACTACGCTTTATTAGATAGCATAAGTGATTGTAAGCGTGTTAATGACGAATACATGGTATGTCCCATGGCTTCGATATTGTCTACAATTAATAATCCTATTTGTGAAACTAAGTTATTAACTGAAGTTACTCTATCACTTCCTGAAGTTTGTAATTCTAATGTCATTTATGGTAATATTAACGTATGGCAAAAACTTAATGATGGTAGATATATTTTTGTTCAATCTAAGCCTAACAAATTGACTTTGAAATGTGACGATAAGATAAGTGATTTTACTTTGCAAGGCACTGGTATTTTATCATTAGAGAAAAATTGTATTGCCTATTTTCAAACTTTGCAATTTGTTCCTTCTACTAATTATAAGACTATTTTACCAGCTCAACTATTACTTAATTTTAATATTGTCAAAGATGATTGTTGTAAGTATAATCTAGTAAATGAGACATATCAGTCTTTATCTCCGATAACTTTATCAAATATCGATTTAGAATCATTAAAATTTGCATCTCATAAGTTAGACCATTTAGAAGACCAAATAAACCAAGCGTCTAATCAATCACATATCATGAAATATGGTCACTATTATTCTGGTATGACTTATTTTATATTAACTGTAATTACTTTATATATTTTGTATAACATTTATAAAAAATGTTTCTGTAAGTCTACTAGCACCTCATGTTGTATTCAAATCTATAATCAATGTCATAACTCGCATAGAACAGTCAACGACAGGACTATGAATACGTCCATCGAGCTAAGTGATATTTCTAATGAATCAGAATGCGACCAGAGATCTGTTAAGAGTCTCCCAGCAGAAATAGAATTTAATAAAAATTCGAATAAAGTCCTATATAGAAACTTAGGCAAATCTAACCGTAACTTAACCAACCATTAGAAAAAGCGAATAATGTTTTACATCTATTTTATGTACTTTATAGGTTAACCAACTATCATAAAAGGTGAATAATGTTTTACATCTATTTTATGTACTTTATAGGTTAACCAACTATCATAAAAGGTAAATAATGTTTTACATCTATTTTATGTACTTTATAGTTTAACCAACAATTAGAAAAGGTAAATAATATTTTACATCTCTTTTGTACTTTATACATTTCATTTTATTGTAATCATAATTTTACCAACTATTAGAAAAGTAAGTAATGTATTAACGTCTCTTTTACATTCTTTATACATTTCATTTTATTGTAATCATAATTTTACCAACTATTAGAAAAGTAAGTAATGTATTAACGTCTCTTTTACATTCTTTATACATTTCTTTCTATTCTATTTTCAAATACTACTAAGTTTTATATTTTTTATAAATTCTAGAAAAGAATTTTGTTTTAAGATTAAACGATATCGACTTCTACTTTTATACATGGAGACATTTATTATAAGTTATTGTATTAATTTGAATTTATATAGCAAATAGCTATTCTTAGATTGATTAACTTTTGATTCACTGAGTTTTAGAAAACATTTGTTTATTATAACTTAATGTATTAATTTGAATTATATAGCAAATAGCTATTTTTAAATTGACTAATTATTGATTCACTGAGTTTTATCTTTTTACATATTGTTATTTTAACTCGCTCTGATTTCTTATATTATCCTTCGCTTTATTAAAAAAAAATAAAGCTCAGTCTTAAGGGGGGAGATGTTATGAGCAAACCTTATATGAAGTAAACGCATATGCAAGCTAAATGTCACTTCAATAAAACTGATTTTTATGTTAATTTCCACAGTCTTCCTCCAGATTTTGTCCGGTTAACACATAACTTTGTAAATATCAAGCAGTGTGAATATACATTAGTTTCAGCCGAATTAAAGTGTTTTTTTTAAAAAGGACTAACAGGCCGCCATCCTTACAGCGCGAATACCACTGTTCGTGTGTTGGTGTTGCTGCGGGTGAGAAATCTGGATTAACTGCTTGGGTCTGTCCATTATGTTCTATAAAGGACAAAAAGAAGGGTGACAATAGCAATACTCCCGTGAGGTCTGCTTCAACAATAAAAAAACTGTCAAATCCTGTCGATTGTGGTTCTGTTACTACGAGGAAAAAGATTTCATCGCCGTCCTTACAAGTTCCCGATGAAAACATTTCCGAAAGCATTTTGCGTGATGAAATTTTAACAGCTATACGTTATGACCTTCCGAAGCTTATCCGGGAGGCGGTAGATTCAGCTATTAATAATTTTACTAGCAAATTACTAACTTTTGAACAATCTATCCAACTGATGAGTAATGAGTATGACGATTGCAAAAAAGTGATGAATTGTCAAGCGGAAACGATAAAAAAGTTGAACTCGGAAAATAGTGATCTTAAGAGAAATATAAAAATACTTGAGACCAAGCTTGGTGATCTAGATAACACTATTGCCAGTCAAGAGCAGTGGACTAGGCTGCAAAACCTGGAGTTAGTCGGTGTACCCGAACGTGATGGTGAGACACTTATACACACGGTTCAGAAACTAGCGGCCTGTGCTAAATTGTCCATTGAAGGTAAAGACATTGATTTTATTCATCGTGTTGCATCAAAACGTCCTACCCAGGGAAAACCGCGGGCTATCATCGTCCGTTTTAATAATAGAATTAAAAAAGATACGTTTCTTTCTGCTATAAGGAAACTACGTCACCTATCTACCGAGGATATTGGCATGGGAGATAAAAAACCTATATTTGTTAATGAACATTTAACTATAAAAAATAAACGTCTACTACAAAAATGCAAAAATATGGCAAAGGAAGTCGGTTTTAAATATGTATGGACAAAAAACTGTCGAATTTACGCAAGAAAAAACGAGAAGTCTCCATTTATACTCATAGCCTCCGAGACAGACTTACGAAAAATTGTATAGGACGACTAAGTGCTCACCGTTATGTAATTTCCAAAATATTTAATTCTAATTTACTACATTCAATGTATTCACTGGTATTTAAGTTTATAACCTGTTATATACACATGCCTAAAGCACATAAAAATCAACTTATTTTATTATATTTACGATATAGGTACATACATTATATTTGTTCATCCTTGCTACATTCCATTCCCTCTCTCTCTATATTACACTTTTACATATTCAACATGTACACATATACACATCAAACATACATACACACACTATTAGAAAGCAAACTTCGCTCTTCCAATAACAAATTTTATAGAAAAAAATGGTACTTGATAAGCACATATCGCCTAGATCTAATAAAACTAAAACTTGCAGTTTCCCGCATTAATTACACTGTATCAGAACCGCGGCATTACATCACTTCACACATTAAAAACGTTAAATTTACAATAATAACTCACGTAAGTACCTTGTTTGTTTATAAGTTACGCATACTATCTCAACTTTATATTATATGGATTCAGACGCTTTGAGTCTGTATTATCAAAATGTCCGTGGTTTAAGATCTAAGACCCTAACCTTTTCTAGAAACCTCTTAACAATATGTCATGATGTTGTTCTTATTACCGAGACATGGCTCAACGACGGCATCCTTGACTCTGAAATAACAGATAACCGCTATAATGTATTTAGACGTGATAGACGGTCAAACGGTGGTGGCGTTATGGCACTGTGTGCTCAGCACCTGTGCTCTCGTTCCCGTCCCGAGTGGCAATGCGATACTGATCTTGAGTGTTTATGGATAACAATTGAGGGGCGTTCTTTTAACGCAGGTACTAAAAATTTAAATATCGCATTGGTTTACATGCCGCCAGACAAATATTTACACTTACGTATACATAAATTAATTTCTTGCATAAAATGGGTTATAGAACTAAATCCAGATGATTACTTCCTGATAGCTGGGGATTTTAACTTGCCCTGTTTACAGTGGTCTAGTGGTTTACCAATATTATTAAAAAAAGGAAACATAGAAACACAAAATGCAGCGACGGAATTAATTAATTTCTTTAGTTTTACCAATATGACACAATTCAATACATACGTTAATTCAAGTGGCAACACTCTTGATCTATTTTTTTGTAATTTCAATGTAAACATATCCGTCTTTGCTTCACCTTTAGTACACGAAGATCAGTATCACACAACTCTTCAGCTCGACGCCACTGACATCGCCGTATCACCTATGCCTAAATCACGGATTAAAAAAAGGCTTTTTTGGAAAGCTAACTATGAAAATATTAATAATGATTTGTCTAATGTTAATTGGTTAAAAATTTGCGATTGCTCTTCGATCGATGAGATGGTAAAATTATTTTATATTGAAATTGAAAAAATCTTAGATAAACACATCCCGTTGGTCGAACGTAACACACAAAGTTATAAATATCCTATCTGGTACAATCATGCTCTTATAAAGGTCACTAACGAAAAAATGAAGGTACATGCTAACTGGAAAAAGTGGAAAAACCCGGTCGACTATGATATGTTTTGTTTACTGAGAGCCAGACAAAAACGCATAAGTAAAGAATGCTACGAAAATTATCTAAAAAATGTACAGAATCAGATAAAATCTAACCCGAAATTGTTATGGTCATTTGCTAATTGTAAACGGCGTAGAAATACCGGCTTTCCTAGTATCATATGTTCTCGCGGTAAAACTTTGATAGGCGGTGAGGAAATTTGTAGTGGCTTTAGCCAATTTTTTCAATCAATGTTCGCGGAGCCTGCTGAAAATTATAACTATTTTGAGCACACAGCTCCTCATTACGCACGTATCGCAACGACAATTGAGGTGGGACAAGAAGAAATATTAAAACTTTTAACAGGAATCAACAAAAACACTGGGCCAGGCCCAGATGGTCTTCACCCTATTTTCATAGTTAACTGTGCTGTTCCTTTAAGCGAACCTATCTCTTACATATTTAATCGCTCTCTTCGTGATGGTACTTTCCCAACCGCATGGAAGTGTGCGCATATTGTACCAGTACACAAAAAAGGATCAAAACGTGAAATTGAACATTATAGACCAATCTCAATTTTAAATATACTCGGCAAATGTTTCGAAAAAGCAGTATATTCATCAATATATCAAATTTTACGTCAAGGAATACCAAACGAACAGCATGGGTTTATCAAAGGTAGATCTACCAAGAGTAACCTTTCCGTATTTATGATGCATGTGACAGAGGACATGGGATATAATTCGCAAGTTGACGTAATTTACACTGACTTCGAAAAGGCGTTTGATCGTGTAGACCATGAAATTCTTCTTAGAAAGTTGTACGCTTTAGGTATACAGGGTGACCTTTTGCGTTGGGTCGAATCCTATATAAAAAATAGAAGACAAGCTGTCGTATTAGGTGGATATCGTTCAAATTTTATTACTATTCCCTCAGGTGTTCCTCAGGGTTCAATACTTGGTCCATTAATATACTCCGCCTACTTATATGACATAGGAAAATGCCTTCGTAATGCACGATTTCTACTCTATGCTGACGATGCTAAAGTATACTCTTGTGTTAAGTCACCTCACGATTGTAAATTGCTGCAAGATGACCTTAATAGGTTATCCCAATATTATTCCAAAAACAGAATTGACATCAACGTGTCGAAGTGTGTAACCATATCATTTACTAGAAGTGCTTCCTCTTTGGTGTATGATTACACACTTAATGATGTCATTATCAAAAGAGTAAACTCTGTCAGGGATCTCGGCGTGATATTGGATAATAAGCTTACCTTTGTTGACCATGTGGAAAACATTGTGAATAGAGCATATCGGAATCTCGGTTTTATAATGCGTATAAGTAAACACTTCACTGACCATAAATGCATTACGATACTTTATAACGCTTATGTCCGCTCCATTATGGAATATTGTAGCACAATATGGAATCCACAATACGTCACACACGAACATTCCCTTCAGCGTATACAAAATAAATTCTTAAAATTTATTTTCAACAAATGCAACATAGCTGACACACCTGATAACATACATTACTTAATGCCCCTTCGAGACCGACGGACATTCTATGACATGGTTTTTCTTTACGAAATATGTTCTGGTCAAATTGATTGCCCTCAGCTAACTGATGCAGTACTGAATTTAAGAGTACCACAGAAAAGAACAAGACATACTAGTTTATTACACGTACCGACAGTTAAAACAAATTATAAATCAAATTCCCCAGCGCAGCGCTTACCTAACACGTATAATAAATATTTTGCTGATATTGATCTCTTTGCTCACACGAAAAACGTCTTCAAAAAGGAAGTATATAAATACCTGAACTCAAAAAATCTCTCACCATACCCATCCTAAATAAATATATTTTTATCTTAATAATCCGAAAATAGGAAAATATTTGGAAATTTATTTTCAATTAGTTGTTAGATTTATCATTTAATTTTATTATTATTTTTTTTTTTTTTTAAATATTTCTTAATAGATAGATGAATTATATTATTTATGTACATTTATTATAATACATATATTTCTTAATTCAATTGTATTGAAAATCATAACAGACTTTTTTTTCTCAAATAAATTATAATAGATTCAATATATTATTATTACAATTACAATTCTTTTTCTATTCACCTTTATTTTACTTTATTGAAAATTATCATTTTAACTGAATATTGGTTTCACTAAGATAGCTAAAAAATCATTTTAATAATATACGCATTACAATGTAAACTTAATATGTAAACCAACCATTATATCAACCGGTCTTGGTCGAGCGAATAATTTTATACACAACTCGCTTACTCATCAATCATCATCATATTGCACCACACACACACACACATAGAGAGAGAGAGATGGACACACAGGGTCACACACACGCACGCACATACAATCTTTAATGCATATAGACATTAATGGCATGTGTATTAGGGAATTTTATTAGTACCTATTGTGTTTGTGATATTTTATCAAATTATCATTCATTCCAATTTCATGTTTTATTTCTTTATTTAATTTGTTCAAATCTCTGTTTTTGTCTTAGATTTTGGTTCTATTATTGTTATTATTATTTAATTTTTGTATTTTAAATTTTATTCGTTTTTATATTTCAATAAAATGTAATGTTTTTATTTAAATTCAAGCTGACTAAGCTCCGAAAGTCAAAATTGTTGTGTGTACGAAGTAGTAATCCGTAATTGGCTTATGTTTGATGTAAAATAATTGTATTTTATCTTATTGTTAAAAATGCTGTGGATTAATTGGTAATAAATAAATAAATAAATAAATAAATAAATAAAAAAAAAAATTTTTCAAGTCTGTCTAAATACTGAAAAAGATAGGATTTGGATATAAAAAAGTAATAATAGGAAAATTGTAATAAAAGAAGGGATATTGCCCTTGTACGCTTTCATTATAGGCGAAACATAAAAGCGCTTTCTGACTGGGACAAGATAGTTTTTCTTGATGAGACGTGGTTGAATGCAAACCACACACTCTTTTTTTTAAACGTACAAAAAAAGAGGATTAGCAGGGTTATTGTTATTTCGAAATAATCTATAACCACGAATTATCATCAACTTGCAAAAATGTTCCAGCGACTCAGACTTAAATGATGACAGTGACGATGACTGTGAATTTACCCTTTTTCGAAAAAAAAATTTAGTTTCGTTTGTTAAAAAAGATAAAATCCATCTTGATTTTAATTCAATAAGATTATTATATATTGTTTTTTCAATGATTTTCTGATATAAATAAAATATAGAGTTTAATTGGTAAAAATACGGAATACGTTGTAGGCATCATGCGAGTCAAAGCACTAGTAATAAATTTCACACAGATCAAGCTTTGTTTTAAGGACTGTAACTAGCAGGAAAAAAACAATATAACATTAATGTCAAAATTAGAATATCAAGTTAATTTTGCTTGCTTAAAAAAACAATTGAAAAATGGCGTACACTAGTTTTTTTTATTTATTGCATCTTCAGAATGTCACATTTAATGGTACTAAAACCATATTACATTCAGTACAGACAAACAGGTTTTATATAGCCAGTTGTGATATATATTCGAATATGTTACTCAGAATTTCTGAGTGGATTGTTGTGTTGTGTAGTGTTTGGAGTGTGAATACATCGAATGTATTCGACCGGCAGGGGGAGGTAGGTGTAATAAGTACTTGTAGTGGTGCAGGTAGAGGTTGTGCAGGTCGCCGCTGGGCGCGTCGCACAGGCGGTGCAGCTGCGCGGCCAGCACCAGGTAGCCCAGCGCCAGCGAGTGCAGCGCAGACAGCGGCTGCAGCACGATGCTCTCCACCTCCAAACTGGACACACACACCACACCACTCACATCCGTGCCTAATCAACTTGATTGAACAACATGGTCAATGTGACACCTGTTAAACTTAGTCTGGGCTGCCCTTTAAACTTAGTCTGGGATGCAGTTTTTTACGGCCTTGGCCAGATAATTTTTTTATGGCCTTCAGGGAAATATTACATTTATTACAGTATATATATATATATATATATATATATATATATATATATATATATATATTACAGTAAGTGCAAACATTTTTGTACAGTACACAATTTAATTAAACATTTAAAATTATGATATTAACAAAACATTAATACGTAAAAGTAATAATACAATTACAAGTAAAAATTAATAGTAAAAATTAAACGCCTGTTGTCTAGAGTCTTCTAAGCTTATATAAATAAATCTTTTCACACAATACAAAAAATATATTTTAATAAGCCTCATAAATTATCTCGATCTATGATGAAATATTTCGATGATTTAAGACAAAATATTATACTTGATTTCATAGTTTAACTCCTATCTATTCAAGATGTTTCTTTCTATTTTTAAGCTACTGAGTCTGATAAAGTAAGTATGACTATTAAGAGCCCAGTCCCTTTTTTATATCATAAGACAGTAAACACAGGAGATAGGTCTCCTGATGGAGAGTCAACCAACACCTATAGTCACCAAAGATGTTAACGGTGCGTTACCATCTTGTGGCAAAGTCTAATGCCTCATATTTATTAGGACTCACCAGGTTGTATACCAGTAAATCGGCTGATGTCTCTCATAGCCCCATTTGCCAACTTTAATAGTAGTCGGTTTACTACACGTGTTTTTTCGGGACACGCAACTAAAGTCGGGCGGCACTAAGCCGTATACAGCGTGTACCTGGTGTCGGGCGGCACTGCGCCGTATACAGCGTGTACCTGGTGTGGGGCGGCACTGCGCCGTATACAGCGTGTACCTGGTGTGGGGCGGCACTGCGCCGTATACAGCGTGTACCTGGTGTGGGGCGGCACTGCGCCGTATACAGCGTGTACCTGGTGTGGGGCGGCACTGCGCCGTATACAGCGTGTACCTGGTGTGGGGCGGCACTGCGCCGTATACAGCGTGTACCTGGTGTGGGGCGGCACTGCGCCGTATACAGCGTGTACCTGGTGTGGGGCGGCACTGCGCCGTATACAGCGTGTACCTGGTGTGGGGCGGCACTGCACCGTATACAGCGTGTACCTGGTGTCGGGCGGCACTGCGCCGTATACAGCGTGTACCTGGTGTCGGGCGACACTGCGCCGTATACAGCGTGTACCTGGTGTGGGGCGGCACTGCGCTGTATACAGCGTGTACCTGGTGTCGGGCGGCACTGCGCCGTATACAGCGTGTACCTGGTGTGGGGCGGCACTGCGCCGTATACAGCGTGTACCTGGTGTGGGGCGGCACTGCGCCGTATACAGCGTGTACCTGGTGTGGGGCGGCACTGCGCCGTATACAGCGTGTACCTGGTGTGGGGCGGCACTGCGCCGTATACAGCGTGTACCTGGTGTGGGGCGGCACTGCACCGTATACAGCGTGTACCTGGTGTCGGGCGGCACTGCGCCGTATACAGCGTGTACCTGGTGTCGGGCGACACTGCGCCGTATACAGCGTGTACCTGGTGTGGGGCGGCACTGCGCCGTATACAGCGTGTACCTGGTGTCGGGCGGCACTGCGCCGTATACAGCGTGTACCTGGTGTCGGGCGGCACTGCGCCGTATACAGCGTGTACCTGGTGTGGGGCGGCACTGCGCCGTATACAGCGTGTACCTGGTGTGGGGCGGCACTGCGCCGTATACAGCGTGTAGCTGGTGTGGGGCGGCACTGCGCCGTATACAGCGTGTACCTGGTGTGGGGCGGCACTGCGCCGTATACAGCGTGTACCTGGTGTCGGGCGGCACTGCGCCGTATACAGCGTGTACCTGGTGTGGGGCGGCACTGCGCCGTATACAGCGTGTACCTGGTGTGGGGCGGCACTGCGCCGTATACAGCGTGTACCTGGTGTCGGGCGGCACTGCGCCGTATACAGCGTGTACCTGGTGTGGGGCGGCACTGCGCCGTATACAGCGTGTACCTGGTGTCGGGCGGCACTGCGCCGTATACAGCGTGTACCTGGTGTGGGGCGGCACTGCGCCGTATACAGCGTGTACCTGGTGTGGGGCGGCACTGCGCCGTATACAGCGTGTACCTGGTGTGGGGCGGCACTGCGCCGTATACAGCGTGTACCTGGTGTGGGGCGGCACTGCGCCGTATACAGCGTGTACCTGGTGTCGGGCGGCACTGCGCCGTATACAGCGTGTACCTGGTGTGGGGCGGCACTGCGCCGTATACAGCGTGTACCTGGTGTGGGGCGGCACTGCGCCGTATACAGCGTGTACCTGGTGTGGGGCGGCACTGCGCCGTATACAGCGTGTACCTGGTGTGGGGCGGCACTGCGCCGTATACAGCGTGTACCTGGTGTGGGGCGGCACTGCGCCGTATACAGCGTGTACCTGGTGTGGGGCGGCACTGCGCCGTATACAGCGTGTACCTGGTGTCGGGCGGCGGCAGCGCGGCGTGCAGCAGCGCGGCGAGGCGCTCCATGGGCGGCCCCCAGCGACACACCCACGGCTCGGGCCGCGCCTCCTCCTCGCCGCGGGAGCTCCACTCGGACAGCTTCTCACCTGCCCGCCCACACAATATAAACATCAAACGTCAACAAACAAAATTAAATGCTATATGAAACGCGTAGACTAATATCATTAGCTTTTTTAATGTTCAATATTTTAAAAACTTTTATAAAACGTATATCTTTTGTTGCGTACGATGTAACGAGGGCGCGATAAAACACGCTCATACTTATCGCGCACAGATACCATTGGTATCTTATCGCAACATCGTTATCGGATTTCATCTCGCAGCATACACGTGAATCTCTACTAATTTTTAAAGTTTAATTTAAAGTTTAATTACAGTTCAATAAACACATTTACCAACCGATGTGTGACTGCCATTTAGTCGACGTAATAGCGTAAAAAAATTGAAATGTTTTTCACAAGTGAATACAAATCGTTTCAGTAATTATATAGCAGTATCGGCTTGAAGAGAATCAAGCTTGGATTGTTGAATTTTTATTCAATGTTTACTCACTCAGCTCATTGCTGGTAATCTTAGATGAAGGAAACTACTACTAGATATGAAATAACATTTAGTCCCTAACAATGGCGGACTTAAGAACAGCTATTTACTGTCTACATAACAATTAATCCGTGATAACAATTGATAAAAAATATTGCAATTGACCATGTTATTTTAACAATTAGCTTTTATTTTAGATTTAAGGTACACTAAAATTATAGAAAAATACAAATAAACGCTAAAATAAACTTAATATTTTGTAATCAAAGGGTTATTCGACATTAAATTTTAACTAACCTACATTGACTGCGTATTTTAGTAATGGCGTTTTAGCGCAAGTTGTTTAAGGTCTTTATCAAAGCTGTCCTGTCCTCTCCTTTGTCAAAGCTGGTATTAAATCTAAGCGAGTCGTCGCAGAACTACCTAATAGTCACAGATTTGTCTTTTTACGAATTGCTCAGCAAGACGGCCATTCAGCTGTTTGCCACGGGACTGTATGAGGTATAGGAGCCGTATACATGAAAGAGTATCTGCTACGGCTGAAAAGAAAGCTTTTCCCCGTGTTGGTCCTGGGCTTCTTTTAAGAATAGCCCAACTGCCGTTCTGCTAGGTAGGTCGTAAAGGGCGACCGATTGGCTATCGAGTCACTACCGTCGTGTAGAGTTTTGCATTGTCTCGTCCGGGTCTGGTACCACCGCCTTACCTATTCCTGCCGCAATAGCGTCAGTGCTTGTCACTGTCATGTTCCGGTTTGGAGAGTAAGGGAGCCGGTAAACTTTTGCACGTGGTATTATATATCTCACCACAAGATAGCAACTCACCATTAACATCTTTGGTGTTTATAGGCGATAATTGACTCTTTCCATCAGGAGAGCCATTTGTTGGTTTGCATATCTTATGATATATATAAAAAAAGAAATAATGTGAAATGATTGTAGCGCGCTTGCACTGACCATCCTCGGCGAGCATCGCATTGGTGAGGCAGTGCAGGGTGTAGTAGGCGAGGTAGTGGTAGGCGGGGTGCGCGGCGGTCTGCAGCGCGCCCAGCGCGGCGCCCGCCACCCGCGCCGGCGCCAGCTCGCCGCCGCCACCACCACCGCCACCACCACCGCCACCACCACCACTACCACCACCACCACCACCACGCAGCGCCGCGGGCACGCGCTCCCACTCCAGCTCCGGCACCAACGGGATCAGCCCGCTCAGCAATGCCAGCCGGCTGGACGACATGGAACCTTGTGCTTCACCTGAAATTTATATTTTTATTTCCTAATATTAGAGAACTATTGAACAGCTTTCTGACCTTACAACAGTGTAGCAAATTGTGTAATTGTTTAAAGCTTAGACATACCGATGATGGAAAGTATTCCAATTGAAGACGTTCCATCTTAGACACTAGGTGAAATCGCATCATTAAGATTGTTATTCAAATAAAATCACTTGTAACTGTAGTTTTTATATCGGTTATTTTTATACCCATCGAAGTTACAGCATCATTCTATTTTTTAAATAATTAATAACAGTTACATTCTATTTGTAAAACTCATCACCGCAAGAATTAGACACCTAATACACACAAAAACAGAGGCTATGCAACGTGTACTTACTAATGAGTTTGTTCTAAAGATAAATCAGATCAATATATAGAAACAAAATTAAATTGCTAAACAAAATTATTAATAGAGAATTGGTTGATTTAATACAAAGTGTGGCCTCATCTTGTTTAAAACTTGTCAGAACCCATTATTCATAAAATATATAAATTTATTGATGTTACCCTGCAGCAATCGCTTCCAATAAAACTTAAACAAATTCCCTAACAGTTCCAATAAAACTTAAACAAATTCCCTAACTGTTACTCCTCGTCCAAGTCCTCGAATACGTCTCTAGAGCATACTCCACGCATGCTCGACGGGATTGTAGTCTGGCGATTGTGCAAAGACAACACGCAGATATTGACAACAGCAAACAAGGACAACGCGCATTGTTGTGTTACCGTGGAGTCGGAGCCAAAGGTTTTTTTGTGAAACCAAAGTCAAGAGTTTGTGCAAACGGATGCACATAAGAGCTAAGAAAATGCCATGGCTCTTAGGTCTATATAATGTTCCCTACATCATTAATTATGAACACACCCGACATAGAGGTTTGTCCGTTAATGCCTTGGCATGTATATGATTATTCATGTAGCAAGTCGATTGGGACTGAGTTCTGGAAATACTTATTTAATTTGTCTACAAGTGGTTAATATTTTTTTTGTGTTTTCAATTGATAATTTCTTTTTTTCTTAGTTTTTAGTAGATTAAAGGGTAGATATATTATTGGTTTTTGACCTACAATTACTATCCTGGACCATTTTTTCGCTAAGTAATCTGTAATATCGCTCATTAAGAAGCCACTATGACTTTTAATCTACTATACACTCAGTAATTTTGTATGATGTCTTTAGTTGCTGAAGCATAAATAAATTATAAAAATATATATATACACATATACATAACATATTTAACTATACTTACTGTAGGGGTTTATTCCTACTAATGATATGACTGATATAAAACTGATAAATGATAATCTGATAGGCGAGGGATTCTGCAGTTGATGTCATATATCATCAGCTGCAGAATCACTCGCCTATATACGGGAGGAAAATGAAACCCGATTGACTGCTTATTGATCACTGTGTTTATTCAATATTATAACAAGTTAATATAATATTAGGAAATGCATACTCAGGCAAATGTGACGTACGAGCGTAATGACGCATTGGCTCGTACACTTACTATGGCAGCGATTCCGTATTACCATTAAACATTTTTTACAATATATTTGGAGAAGTGAAGTTAGCATTTTGACATTAGAACGGCATTGCTTAATTACTTACCGGCTACTAGACACGCCCAATAGCAACTATTATTTATAATCTGTGCTACAATTAACTGATATGCAATTACTCGCAGTGCCATTTTAGGAGCTCTGAAAATGAGGGCTGGACAAGTGTGTGTGGTGTGCGTGGAAACTAGCATATTCACTTTGCGCGTGTGTGTACTGGTGCTCTGGTGGCACTGGCAGACATGCGCGAGTCTGGCAGGAATGGCAGCAGGGACGAGGTCTCACCGAGCAGGTGCGCGGCGAGGCGGGCAGCGCTGGCGGCCAGCTCCGGCGCGAACATGTCCGCCCACTCGAGCGGCAGCGGAGTGCCAGTAGGACAGGGTCTCACCGAGCAGGTGCGCGGCGAGGCGGGCAGCGCTGGCGGCCAGCTCCGGCGCGAACATGTCCGCCCACTCGAGCGGCAGCGAAGTGCCAGTAGGACAGGGTCTCACCGAGCAGGTGCGCGGCGAGGCGGGCAGCGCTGGCGGCCAGCTCCGGCGCGAACATGTCCGCCCACTCGAGCGGCAGCGGAGTGCCAGTAGGACAGGGTCTCACCGAGCAGGTGCGCGGCGAGGCGGCCAGCGCTGGCGGCCAGCTCCGGCGCGAACATGTCCGCCCACTCGAGCGGCAGCGGAGTGCCAGTAGGACAGGGTCTCACCGAGCAGGTGCGCGGCGAGGCGGCCAGCGCTGGCGGCCAGCTCCGGCGCGAACATGTCCGCCCACTCGAGCGGCAGCGGAGTGCCAGTAGGACAGGGTCTCACCGAGCAGGTGCGCGGCGAGGCGGCCAGCGCTGGCGGCCAGCTCCGGCGCGAACATGTCCGCCCACTCGAGCGGCAGCGGAGTGCCAGTAGGACAGGGTCTCACCGAGCAGGTGCGCGGCGAGGCGGGCAGCGCTGGCGGCCAGCTCCGGCGCGAACATGTCCGCCCACTCGAGCGGCAGCGGAGTGGCAGTAGGACAGGGTCTCACCGAGCAGGTGCGCGGCGAGGCGGGCAGCGCTGGCGGCCAGCTCCGGCGCGAACATGTCCGCCCACTCGAGCGGCAGCGGAGTGCCAGTAGGACAGGGTCTCACCGAGCAGGTGCGCGGCGAGGCGGGCAGCGCTGGCGGCCAGCTCCGGCGCGAACATGTCCGCCCACTCGAGCGGCAGCGGAGTGCCAGTAGGACAGGGTCTCACCGAGCAGGTGCGCGGCGAGGCGGGCAGCGCTGGCGGCCAGCTCCGGCGCGAACATGTCCGCCCACTCGAGCGGCAGCGGAGTGCCAGTAGGACAGGGTCTCACCGAGCAGGTGCGCGGCGAGGCGGCCAGCGCTGGCGGCCAGCTCCGGCGCGAACATGTCCGCCCACTCGAGCGGCAGCGGAGTGCCAGTAGGACAGGGTCTCACCGAGCAGGTGCGCGGCGAGGCGGGCAGCGCTGGCGGCCAGCTCCGGCGCGAACATGTCCGCCCACTCGAGCGGCAGCGGAGTGCCAGTAGGACAGGGTCTCACCGAGCAGGTGCGCGGCGAGGCGGGCAGCGCTGGCGGCCAGCTCCGGCGCGAACATGTCCGCCCACTCGAGCGGCAGCGGAGTGCCAGTAGGACAGGGTCTCACCGAGCAGGTGCGCGGCGAGGCGGCCAGCGCTGGCGGCCAGCTCCGGCGCGAACATGTCCGCCCACTCGAGCGGCAGCGGAGTGCCAGTAGGACAGGGTCTCACCGAGCAGGTGCGCGGCGAGGCGGCCAGCGCTGGCGGCCAGCTCCGGCGCGAACATGTCCGCCCACTCGAGCGGCAGCGGAGTGCCAGTAGGACAGGGTCTCACCGAGCAGGTGCGCGGCGAGGCGGGCAGCGCTGGCGGCCAGCTCCGGCGCGAACATGTCCGCCCACTCGAGCGGCAGCGGAGTGCCAGTAGGACAGGGTCTCACCGAGCAGGTGCGCGGCGAGGCGGGCAGCGCTGGCGGCCAGCTCCGGCGCGAACATGTCCGCCCACTCGAGCGGCAGCGGAGTGCCAGTAGGACAGGGTCTCACCGAGCAGGTGCGCGGCGAGGCGGCCAGCGCTGGCGGCCAGCTCCGGCGCGAACATGTCCGCCCACTCGAGCGGCAGCGGAGTGCCAGTAGGACAGGGTCTCACCGAGCAGGTGCGCGGCGAGGCGGCCAGCGCTGGCGGCCAGCTCCGGCGCGAACATGTCCGCCCACTCGAGCGGCAGCGGAGTGCCAGTAGGACAGGGTCTCACCGAGCAGGTGCGCGGCGAGGCGGGCAGCGCTGGCGGCCAGCTCCGGCGCGAACATGTCCGCCCACTCGAGCGGCAGCGGAGTGCCAGTAGGACAGGGTCTCACCGAGCAGGTGCGCGGCGAGGCGGCCAGCGCTGGCGGCCAGCTCCGGCGCGAACATGTCCGCCCACTCGAGCGGCAGCGGAGTGCCAGTAGGACAGGGTCTCACCGAGCAGGTGCGCGGCGAGGCGGCCAGCGCTGGCGGCCAGCTCCGGCGCGAACATGTCCGCCCACTCGAGCGGCAGCGGAGTGCCAGTAGGACAGGGTCTCACCGAGCAGGTGCGCGGCGAGGCGGCCAGCGCTGGCGGCCAGCTCCGGCGCGAACATGTCCGCCCACTCGAGCGGCAGCGGAGTGCCAGTAGGACAGGGTCTCACCGAGCAGGTGCGCGGCGAGGCGGCCAGCGCTGGCGGCCAGCTCCGGCGCGAACATGTCCGCCCACTCGAGCGGCAGCGGAGTGCCAGTAGGACAGGGTCTCACCGAGCAGGTGCGCGGCGAGGCGGCCAGCGCTGGCGGCCAGCTCCGGCGCGAACATGTCCGCCCACTCGAGCGGCAGCGGAGTGCCAGTAGGACAGGGTCTCACCGAGCAGGTGCGCGGCGAGGCGGCCAGCGCTGGCGGCCAGCTCCGGCGCGAACATGTCCGCCCACTCGAGCGGCAGCGGAGTGCCAGTAGGACAGGGTCTCACCGAGCAGGTGCGCGGCGAGGCGGCCAGCGCTGGCGGCCAGCTCCGGCGCGAACATGTCCGCCCACTCGAGCGGCAGCGGAGTGCCAGTAGGACAGGGTCTCACCGAGCAGGTGCGCGGCGAGGCGGCCAGCGCTGGCGGCCAGCTCCGGCGCGAACATGTCCGCCCACTCGAGCGGCAGCGGAGTGCCAGTAGGACAGGGTCTCACCGAGCAGGTGCGCGGCGAGGCGGCCAGCGCTGGCGGCCAGCTCCGGCGCGAACATGTCCGCCCACTCGAGCGGCAGCGGAGTGCCAGTAGGACAGGGTCTCACCGAGCAGGTGCGCGGCGAGGCGGGCAGCGCTGGCGGCCAGCTCCGGCGCGAACATGTCCGCCCACTCGAGCGGCAGCGGAGTGCCAGTAGGACAGGGTCTCACCGAGCAGGTGCGCGGCGAGGCGGGCAGCGCTGGCGGCCAGCTCCGGCGCGAACATGTCCGCCCACTCGAGCGGCAGCGGAGTGCCAGTAGGACAGGGTCTCACCGAGCAGGTGCGCGGCGAGGCGGCCAGCGCTGGCGGCCAGCTCCGGCGCGAACATGTCCGCCCACTCGAGCGGCAGCGGAGTGCCAGTAGGACAGGGTCTCACCGAGCAGGTGCGCGGCGAGGCGGGCAGCGCTGGCGGCCAGCTCCGGCGCGAACATGTCCGCCCACTCGAGCGGCAGCGGAGTGCCAGTAGGACAGGGTCTCACCGAGCAGGTGCGCGGCGAGGCGGGCAGCGCTGGCGGCCAGCTCCGGCGCGAACATGTCCGCCCACTCGAGCGGCAGCGGAGTGCCAGTAGGACAGGGTCTCACCGAGCAGGTGCGCGGCGAGGCGGGCAGCGCTGGCGGCCAGCTCCGGCGCGAACATGTCCGCCCACTCGAGCGGCAGCGGAGTGCCAGTAGGACAGGGTCTCACCGAGCAGGTGCGCGGCGAGGCGGCCAGCGCTGGCGGCCAGCTCCGGCGCGAACATGTCCGCCCACTCGAGCGGCAGCGGAGTGCCAGTAGGACAGGGTCTCACCGAGCAGGTGCGCGGCGAGGCGGGCAGCGCTGGCGGCCAGCTCCGGCGCGAACATGTCCGCCCACTCGAGCGGCAGCGGAGTGCCAGTAGGACAGGGTCTCACCGAGCAGGTGCGCGGCGAGGCGGGCAGCGCTGGCGGCCAGCTCCGGCGCGAACATGTCCGCCCACTCGAGCGGCAGCGGAGTGCCAGTAGGACAGGGTCTCACCGAGCAGGTGCGCGGCGAGGCGGGCAGCGCTGGCGGCTAGATCTGGCGCGAAGATGTCCGCCCACTCGAGCGGCAGCGCCAGCACGTGCGCGGCCAGCAGTTGCCGCTCCGCTTGTGTGCGGACCGCCGCCACCTTGGCCCGCACCGTACACCCCAGCCTTAGCACAGCTCGCCCTATGGTGGCTGTCTGGATTAAAATATTTTAAATTTTATTTTCTTAATTTATTACACATACAACTTCGGTCGCGTGACCCAAAATATTACTTTTGTGCAGTCGGTTAAAAGATTAATCTATAACTTTCCTCGTGAATGTGGCTATCATATACAAAAAGATATACTTAAATATGACGGGTACATCCAGAGATTAGCGCGTTCAACCAAACAAACAAACTCTTCAGCTTTATAATATTAGGTCTAGTATAGATATAATAACTACTTGGGGGTGACTCTGTTGGTAGAAAAAAACAATCATTGCCTATATACTTATAGCTACTAATGATCGTGTTAATAGTGTGTCTCTGTTCGTATGGCAGATGTAATATAATATTATTAAGGTACACTGGGTATTTATGTATATACTCCCTTAACCTTCGACGACACTGACAAGTAATGACGTCTTCGCAGCAGGAACAGGTAAGACGGAGGTGAAGGGAGCTAGTTAATTCGAACATTAAATAACATTAACAAATTTTAAAATACTTTTAATTTTGAACAAATTCCTTAGAAGTCAACATCCTATTGGCCACAATCACTTTGGTTTTTAAATGTCCATGTGGTCAGTGGTGACAGTTTTCCATCAGGTGACTCACTCGCTATATAACTGCAAATTTAATTAAAAAACATCACAAGTACAGTACTGGCTAGTATAGCATCGCGACTCTAGCAATTTCTTGTTTTATAAAACGCCTAACTAGTTATTGCGATTGACAAAATTGATGATGATGCCGATGCTTCAGGTCGGAATGTTGTAATATTCATTATTTGATATTTTGACAAGGCATGGTTTCCATTCCCATCCGACTTCGAGCTGCAGCTAGAGAAGTTTCTCGATAGAAAAACCTTCATATTTTATTTAGGTACTTGTCCTCGGCGGAACGGTCCGCGAGCCTCTCGTAATTATCTCCACTAGGCTAATGAGGGAATTAATTATTCTAAAACATAATTATTCTTTTATATTACCTTGAGACAGCCGAGATTATGCATCGTCTTAACGAGTGACGTGGCCAGAGAACACAGCGTGATAGTGACGAAGTCCCACTGATGAGCCGCCATGGTCCAGCCTTCCGCAATCACCAGCTCATTGAGGTAGTCTACGATGGCTGCATTGCTAACTATTTGAGGCCATGGTGCTTGGCTCAAATCTCTGTGTAAAACAGTGAAGGCAAACATTAACCTTAAGCATTACTTTTTTTTATTAAAAACGCCGATAATATATTCGATTTATATAATAAAAAATAATTTAAAAAATACAATAAAATTGGCAATATCACGTCAATTCTATTTTTGATAACATTTTAGTAAATTCAATAATAATATACTTTACAAAACTGTATTCATGACATAATGCTTTATGTAATGTTTCCCTTTCAACTGGTATATTCCCAAATTTATGGAAAAATGCCCTGCTAATCCTGTTACCTAAGAAATCAAATCCTTGAATTTTTTTCCTATTATCGACCTATATCAATATTACCTTTGTATAAAAAACACAAAAGAAATTGGTGTACTTTCAACTGAATACATTTTTGGTTATAATGCTTCTCAATCCTTTTCAGTCTGGTTTCCGGGTAGGACATAGTACGACTACAACACTTATTAAAATCACCAATGTCATTTGTATGGGCACGGACAGCAGCTCATTCTTATGATATTATTAGATTTCAAACGCAACGCATTTAATAATGTTGAATTTGACATATTGCTTGGGTTGTTCAATTTTGTTAATGTTTCTAAAATGGCCGTAGAATGGTTTTAGAAATATCTGCGGGGGCGTATGCAGCGCGTTAGGAGACAGTACATCTCAGGGCGATGTACTGTCTCCATTACTTTTTGTAGTCTATATAAATTTGTAACATTAAAACTATCCTTTCCTTACCACTTGCATGCTAATGACGTACAAGTGGTAAGGAGAGTATGCTGATCTATAGGTAAGGATATATTATAGTAGATTGTAAAAGCTTGATATTTCCTTATTTATCTTCCAAATATAATATATAATATTAGCTTTCAATTAAAACAACAATCTTGCACCCGAGTTACTAACTTACAAAATTTCCTTAGCCTTGTTGGTTGTCTGGCAGAAATCGCTCATAAGCGATAAGACCACCATTTCGTATTTCTTTCGTGTTAGAATAATAATGTACTGTTATAATGATTATAATAATTTATTTATTAGAAATCAGGTTCCATTTTGTTAGTTTAAAAATAAAAACATATAAAAAACTTGTACCACTTATAAAAAAAATGTTAGTTTAAAAATAAAACTAAACAGGCAGGAACAGAGATGCCCTCATCTCCTGTTACAAAGAGAGTGCAGGCTCATCCATGCCCGCAGAATGAGTGAATCCCAACGTTTGGACAATGTCCTCAGGAAAACGTCGGAGCTGAACCGCACAGCTGAAGCGTCCCTGCGCAGGGAGGTGCGGTGCGCGCCTCCGCGGCCGTGGCGGGCCGTGCTCCACCGCGGAGCCCCGCCCAAGCGCGCTCTACACCCGATGCATGTACTTCACCATAGCCCGCACGTCTACAATGCTTGGCGGTACGACTTGAATCAAATAATTTTGACTTCTCTTGTACAACGTGCCAACCTACGAGCCAGCATTTTACACCGAACTGGCCGTTCGTTCCCTCTCGATGTACACGTCGTCAGATAAGTCTTCGGTGACCCGGTGACCCAGATATTTAAATTTACTCATCGGATTAAGCGGTGTGCCGCAAAGAGTGATCACAGGCGCATAACTTTTTTCTCCGCCTTGATCATAAATTCACTCTTCCTGGCATTAATTCTCAGCCCATGAGCCTCCACATGCTCTTCATAAATATTTAAAAGACATCTCAAACCTCTGATTCAGGGACTCAACAGTACCAGCAAGTTTCATAACCAGGAGACCTTCAATATTGCAAAGTTTTTCCCATAACACATCGTAATTTACAAGATCAAATGCCCTAGATAGATCTAAATAAAATGCATACACAGGTGTGTTCCTAGCTGTGTAGTAATAAACAGCCTGCTTGAGACAAACAGTAGATAGGTCCGATCTAAAGCCAAATTGTTCATCGTGCAGGTGTATATTTTTTTCCAGCTGTTTAGCAATTATGGTGGCTAGTGAGATAGGCCTGTAATTAGACAGGTCTAATGGGTCACCTGTATTGTTTTTTTTAATATAGGAACAACCACTGTACTCATGAGGTCCTCAGGCAAATAGCTATGCGAAAGTGGCAAATTAAAAAAGAGAGCAAGCACCTTCGGCAGGTGGATACCAGCGTACTTCAAATTCTCGATGCTGAGACTTGAGACCGTCGTGCTCAGGGGACTTTCCTCTAGTCATATTTCTAATAACAACAGAAATTTCCTTAGGCAAAAATCATCAGGTCATTTTGTTGTCATTGGGTATGTGTCATTATTCATTAAGATAAAATAAAATATAATGATTATAAATTGGATTGTTTCCATGTTAATTTTCAGACCTAAATCAACACATGTAAATAAGGAGCGTTTTGTAAAGGTTTGGATCCACTTTAATTTTAATGATTTCAGTTTTCTTGAGGATCAAAGTGATGAGGATTTAAATCAGTAAACCGGTTTATTGACGGCCGGTTTCCGAAACGTAAATTAATTTTAACAAGCAGTTAATCTACGTTTAGCATAATTTTTACAAGCAAAATATGATTTATTTAGCACAGATCGATTACTTGTTAAAATTAATTTGCATTTCGAAATCGACCGTGAGATTTTTAAATTTTTATTTGATATTCGTCACTGTCAAGTTTTGCGTGCATTGTGTGCGATCGATTGTACTATTTAGGGATTTGGCTTAAACCGGGTTATTTAGGTTCACGAAATGTTCACGATATGCTCCGAGTGAAATATTTTACAAAAACTACTAAAAGTGTGTATTGAGCGGTACTTTTTAAATCGGTGTTAAGACGTAGTCCATGTAGTAAGAAGCATTAGATATGTAGATACGAGTGTGGTACTGACGTGTCGTAGAGCATGAGGTGGTTGTGTCGGTAGTAGGCGTCGATGAGCGGGTCCGGGCGCAGCGGCGCGGCGGCGGTGTCGCGCAGCAGCGCGGCCAGCAGCTCGCGCTCAGGCGCGTGCGCGCGGCACAGCGCCCGCACCGCCCCCGCCCACGCCGCCGCCAGCGCGCCGCGACCGCCGTACACCGCGCGCGCCTGCGCCACACCACACCACACCTCACGCACACACACAATACTGCACACTAACACAACTCAACCTACACACTAATTATATTCCAGCATAATACACATCTCTCACCAACCCATATCTCGGAATGATTTGGGACAGTTTCTTCCGAACCATTCTGAGATATCGCGTCCATGAGAGGTATCTATGTATACTATGCTCGAATATTACTTGTGTGTAACATTGATTTCTGTTACTTTATAGTATTCTGTGCCTTATGGAATACCCAAAGAGAACCAACTGCTACACAAGTAACTCTAGCTTTGCTCGCATTAATGGCTCTCTACATTATAACACGCACGTCGTATAAAACTCTGAAACTACCTCCAGATAGCACTCTATCAGTCTAATTACGGTCCAACAGCTTTAATCTTTCCAAGTGCCCACATCCTTCCAAGAGCGGATCCAACCTTCGGGTCAAGCCATAAGGTGTCATACATTTCAGATTCAGTCAACAAGATACGCTTTAACCCATATTTATTTGCAATAATAAATCCATCCCTAAAACCCTGCCTAGGGGTTGATAATAACCCCATGACCCCTTCCCCCTTGAATCCACCCTTGCATCCTTCTATATTTGTAAATTATTTTTATATATCTTTTATCCGCTACATATCCTACACACTCAAACCGAACAAACGTACTTTTATTTTACAACCTTTTTTGGTCCCAGCTTCCCTCACGTATTATAAACGCGATCCACAAATGTTACACTACTCTGTATTGCACTCATCTGGACCTGCTTAATCCTACTGTCCTATCTTTTTTAATACATGCAAATTATTTTCTTATATATCGTAATATAGCAAATAAGCAAATGACTCTCCTGGTAAAAAGAAGTAACCATCACCACTAAACACCAGAAATGATAATGATGCGTTATTCCATACAGCAGGAATAGAATGCCACATGGATAAATATTTGACTAAATAACCAAAAATACTGTTTCTTTTATTATAAAATATAATCTGTTTCAGTATCTTATTGCAGTTAAAACAAAAAATCTACACACAAGGTACAATTTTCAAGACAACTATTGATCCAATTGCTTAAATGAAAAAATAACTACAGTAAGTTTACGTTTATTTTTAATTTCACTTCTTTTCCATATCAAAGACGCAAATCGGTACGCATTATTATCGAGATGCCTAATCTGCACTGCAGTATTATAATAATAATTATTATTTATTTAACAGATATAACATCCAGAGAAATTGTTACAACATATTTAAAAGAAACTTACGAACTGTTAGTTTTTTAAATTACAGCCTAATTTTTTTTAACAAGCCAATATTTAAATGATAATTTAAATATGTATTTATTATTATTTCGGCTCCGACTGTCAAGCTATAATGGACTGGCAGGGATCGCGACGAGCGTAATAATGATCAAGTACTTACTACATTATACCTTTCTGTCTACCAAATATTTTCACAAAATATCTGTGAACACACCTTTAGCTATACCTACCTAAGTTGCAGTATTTATACTTCTCTACGGTCAAATAACGGGTGAGTAATGCAAAAGTTAATATTCATGGGAGTTATAGGATTTTATGAAATTTAATGATTATTTGAAATTACATTTATTGAAATTTAATGAAATTTACTAGGTGGTAGAATTCTGCATTGTCTCGCCCGGGTCTGGTACCACCGCCTTGCCTATTCCTGTCGTAATAGCGTCAGTGCTTGCCGCACTTATGCATGTGGCATTAGACCTCGCCACAAGATAGCTGTTATAAAGTATTCACTCTGTATCAAAATATACCTCTAGCTCCATCTATGTTGCAATATGTGTACTATACTGTCATTGTAATAATGTCCTATGTGAGAGGGTAATAAAATAAATACAGTCTGCACTGAATAACCGACGCGTTTACTTCAGGTTATGGGCTTATCCCAGTTTTTTTAAAGTTTTATAGTGTTTAAAACGTTAGAAGTTAGTTACAGTCGTGTTGTGCAAGATGTCAACAAACTATTTAGCCAGTGTGCCTAAATTAAAGGGCAGGGAAAATTACGATGAGTGGACTTTCGCGGTCGAAAATTTACTCGTGTTGGAAGGTACGCTACATTGTGTGAAGCCAATGGCGGGAAGTGAAATTAAACCCGATGAAGATGCTAAGACGCGGGCCAAATTATCCCTAACCATCGATCCTGCTTTGTACGTACACATCAAGAGGACGACAACTTCGAAAGAGTTATGGGATAAACTAAAATCCCTGTTTGATGACTCAGGTTTTTCGAGAAAGATTTCGTTGCTACGTCACTTGATTTCAATAAGACGGGAAAATTGTGAAAGTATGACCACTTATGTGACTCAAATTGTGGATACATCACAAAGATTGAGTGGAACAGGTTTTGAAATAACGGATCAGTGGATCGGATCGTTAATGCTGGCAGGTTTACCAGATAGATTTTCACCTATGATTATGGCCATAGAACATTCTGGTATTCAAATCACCGCTGACGTCATCAAGACAAAATTGATGGATACAGAACCTATAGAGATTCAGAAAGCGACATCTAGTGATGGACAGAATTCTGAATCGGCGTTTACTTCAAAATGGTCGAAACAAAAACCCAGACCTGGCAACACTAATGTCACTAATAAGAGCGGGAAGTCAATGTCAAATGTTAAAATGACAGGAGGAAATAAAAATATAACCTGTTATAAATGTAAAACTCCGGGTCATTATCGAAATCAGTGTCCAATGGTGGAAAAATCGTGTAAAAATAAAATTACAAATGCTTTTAGTGCAGTTTTCCTAAGTACCACATATGGAAAAGATGAATGGTACGTTGATTCAGGGGCTAGCGCTCATATGACTGCCGTGGAAAGTTGGTTACAAAACGTTTCAATTGAAAATACATTCCCTGATATTATAGTGGCAAACCAAGAAAAACTTCAAGTCTCAAGCAAAGGAAATGTCAGAATATCAACGAAGCAAGGTTATGATATAACAATTAAGGACGTTTTGTGGGTTCCAAAACTTACGACAAATTTATTGTCAGTGAGTCAATTAATCAAAAACAATAACAGTGTTTCTTTCTCGGATAGTAAGTGTACCATATACAATGCTAAGAAAGAACTGGTGGCTGTTGCTAATTTAATTGACGGTGTGTACAAGTTGGAATTAAGTACTACACCAGTGACAAATTGTTTAATGGCTAAAAGCAATGCATTATTATGGCATAGAAGGTTGGGACACATAAACTCGCATGACTTGAATAAAATGAAGAACGGCGCCGTGGAAGGTGTCAGCTATGAAGGCAGCTCAGATATGTCAAAATCAAACTGTATAGTTTGCTGTGAGGGAAAACAGTCACGCCTACCATTCTCTGCAGGTACAAGAGCGACAGAAGTGCTAGAAATAGTGCACTCTGATGTATGCGGACCTATGGAAACAAAATCTATAGGGTCAGCAAGATATTTCTTACTTTTTGTAGATGATTACACCCGCATGACATTTGTGTACTTCATGAAAGAAAAGAGTGAGGTGTTTAAATTTTTTAAAGAATTCAAATCTATGGTGGAGAAGCAAAAGAATACCAATATTAAAATGCTACGGACAGATAATGGTGGAGAGTTTTGCTCGAAAGTGATGGAAGAATATTTAAAAACATCTGGTATCATACACCAAAGGACAAACCCCTACACTCCCCAACAGAATGGTATGTCCGAAAGAAACAATAGAACTATTGTTGATAAAGCGAGATGCTTGTTATTTGATGCAAATTTAGATAAAAAGTTTTGGGCAGAGGCGGTATCCTCAGCTGTCTACTTAAAAAATCGTTCTATAGCATCAGGCCTAAGTGACAAGACGCCTTATGAAATGTGGTATGGAAAGAAACCAAAGCTGAACCATATACGCATTTTTGGTAGCCCGGTGATGGTGCATATTCCCCAAGAAAGGAGAACCAAGTGGGACAAGAAAGCGCAGCAGCACATTCTTGTTGGTTACTCAGAACACGTCAAAGGATACAGAGTATATGACATCATCAAAAACCAAGTAACTACCAGCCGAGATGTAGTGGTGATGGAAAGAGCAGTGTCAGAAGGAGAGCCTGCAACTTGTGAGGCAACTTGGCATGTGGAAGAAGAGTTTCCAGTTCCTAGAGATGATGATGATGGCGATCGTTCAGTGGGGGCTTGTAGCAATGCGGAACGATCTCAATCAAAATCGGAGACTCACTACAGCTCAGATAGTGAATCATCACATCAGACATTTTATGAAGTGGATGAGACCTATGTTCCAGGAAGCCCTTCATCAAGCAGCAGTCCCATCAGAATGTTGGATTTAGATTCTGATACTTTCAATAGACCCAAGAGGGAGCGACGAAAACCAGATAGATACAAACCCGGCTTGTTGGCCACCTCAGATCCTGAACAGACTCTGGCACAGGCCCTGAGAGGTCCCGAGAGTGTTCAATGGAGAAAGGCAATGGATGAAGAATTGGAGTCATTCCGAGAAAATGAAGTGTATGAACTTGTTGATGCCCCACAGGGAGCTACAATAGTGCAATGTAACACCCACCGTGTTAAAGAAAAAATTTAAAAGTGATAGTGAAGTGCAATATCGTGCGCGACTAGTGGCTAAGGGTTTTACACAGAAACGTGGAATTGACTATGATGAGACCTTTTCCCCGGTTGTGCGGCACTCTACTTTAAGGTTATTATTTGCGCTAAGTGTAAAGCTAGGACTAGACATTACACAGTTAGATGTTAAGACTGCTTATCTTAATGGTAACTTGAAAGAGGATATTTACATGTGTGTGCCTGAGGGCTTTACATCCCAAAAGGATGGAAAAGTGTTAAAGCTGAAAAAGGCAATATATGGACTAAAACAGTCCGCCTTGGCTTGGTATGACAGAGTACGAGATGTTTTGTCTAAAAATAATTTTAAAATATGTACACATGAACCATGTATATTTGTAAAGATGAGTAAAGATGTAAAGGTCATATTAGCTTTGTACGTAGACGATTTCCTCATTTTTTCTAATAATAAGGTTGAAACTGCAAAGTTAAAAAGTATTTTAAATTCTGAATTTAAGATTAAAGATTTAGGTGAGGTTAATCAATACTTAGGCATGAATATTAATGTAAAGAGAGACTGTAATAATTATGAGATAACTGTAGATCAGCAACGGTACATAGAAGAATTATTGCAGAAATTTAAACTGACTGATTGTAGGACAGCTGATACACCTATAGAAAATAAATTGAATGTGGCAAAAGCAGAATCTTGTGCGCCAGGAATTTGCTATCAAAAACTTATAGGATGTCTTATGTATTTAGCAATTATGACAAGACCTGATATAACCTATGCCGTTAGTTATTTAAGTCAATTTAATACTAGTTACAGTACCAAACATTGGAGTTATGCCAAAAGAGTACTGAAGTATTTAAAGAAAACTAAATCATATTGTTTAAAATTTAGTAGTAAGAGAGAAAGCTTAGTAGGTTATGTGGATGCTGACTGGGCCAGTGACAGCTTAGACAGAAAATCTTACACTGGGTTCTGTTTTGTAATGTCTGGCTCAGCTATTTCTTGGCAGAGCAGAAAACAGAGAGTCACAGCCTTATCAAGCACTGAGGCTGAATATGTAGCGCTTTCTGAAGCTTGTAGGGAAGCTATATACCTAAGAGAGCTATTGTATGAGCTAACTGGATCTTTGGTAGTAATTAAATTAAATTGTGACAATCAAAGTGCATTGAAGATGGCCACAAACCATCAATGCCATAGTAGATCAAAGCATATTGATGTTAGGCATCATTTTGTAAGAGAGACGATCAAAAGTGGAAAGATAGAGATCAGTTATTTACCTAGTAATGAAATGCCTGCTGATTTATTAACCAAAGGTCTAGGTAGTGTTAAACATTACAAGTTTATGGAAAAGTTAGGTATTGTAAAAACAATATAACTTTTTGTGTAGTTTTAGTTTTGTTGTTTAACACTTAGTTTATTTTGATAAGTGGGGGTGTTATAAAGTATTCACTCTGTATCAAAATATACCTCTAGCTCCATCTATGTTGCAATATGTGTACTATACTGTCATTGTAATAATGTCCTATGTGAGAGGGTAATAAAATAAATACAGTCTGCACTGAATAACCGACGCGTTTACTTCAATAGCAACGCACCATTAACATCGTTGGTGTCTATAGGCGATGGTGACTCTTTCCATCAGGAGACCCATCTGCTTGTTTGCTATCTTATGACATAAAAGATTATATTTCCTTTGGTTATCAAACTTAACGTAACTCAAAAAATGCTTTATTTAAATTAAACTTTACAGGCATTTTTAAGGAGTCGACATTTTTAAAATTACTACTAAATTAAAACTCGGGCACACATCGCTATATCCGCTAACAATAAGTGGTAATCGTTATCAAATCGGCAAAATATGGTGATGAGGATCACCAGCTACACCTTCCGAATCATCTCGCCGATCGACAAACCGGTAAATTGTGGTGAACTGTAAATTAATACACATCCGGTTCACTTTGTTTAACCTCAAGAGAAATAGCGTTACGACATTTTAGATATTAAAGATAGTTAAAAATATTTATTACCTGCATGCTATGGAAAATTCCACTTCTATCAAGAATATCTTCTAAACTATCAAATTTGAACAAATCCATCGATGTTGAATCAGTCGTGTCAGTACCATCTACATTAATATTTGCATCTTGATCAGACTTCTTTTCCTCATGTGTGTTCTGATCTATTACATTTTTTGTGTCTTCATCGGTTTTCGATTCCGTCATTACTTCAGATTCTTTACTATCATTATCAACATCTTTTTTGAACATTTCTATGCCATTTTGAAGAATGGTATACACAAATGACCAATAATAGCCTTTTGTATCTGAAAGATTTTCTACGCTTTTCAATATACTATCCTTTATTTCGTCAGACATTTCAACAAATATATTAATAAGTGACTCTTCCATGCACTGTTTGGATTCTTCAATTAATGTATAGTGTGGCCACTGAAAGTAAATTACAATATAGTATGAACGACCACAGTATGATTATTCACAAATTACATAATAGAAAGTATAGTAATATACGCATGAGAAGTTTTAATATATACTTCTCAAGCTGTTCTTACTATACTTTCTATTATGTACTAACAATTTTCTCTTGTTTTTCTGATATACGAATAAGGTTTTCCAAAGAGCAACCTTAGAAAAAAAATTAATGCAATTAAAAGGGGCATTCATGTCAATTAAATAAGGCTCCTTTAAAGTCAGGTGGCATCTGTAAAGCTTGATCGAGGAGATCAAAGAGGTTGAGAGTTTTAAAACCACTCGACAATATACAAGCTCGATGATTTAAAATGCGAGCCTTAAATTATACAAGAATCTTTAAGAGACCATAACAAACCGAAAGTTATGTAAGAGACGAAAGATTTATATTATTTTTGTATTTAGCTTATATTTTGTATTTTAGTACTTACAAAAACGTATCTGTTATGTAACCTCTCCAGCAACACATACTCATGAAGGGTTTGTATCAATTCCTCTTTTAAATAGTCCTCAGCCAGTAAAGTATTTAGATTGTCTTTATCTTTAAGCAAAATTTCATTTAAACAGATCACGCGAAATAGACTCTTATGCGCAAATACCAGAAAGTCGTCTTTTGTTAGTTCGTCCGCCTCAATCTCAGAATCTTTAATAATGCGATTGGTTATATCATCTTCACCAAGTGGACAATTGAGAACGCCGGAAACAATATCACACCGCATCGCAAATAACTCTATCGGAGTCTCTAAGGGTTTGATTTCAAAATCTAGAAGTTCTTTAATGAAGAATTTCATTTCGTTTGATTCTCTTGTAGGCAGAAGATCCATGCACAGCGATACTATATACTTGATACGTTTAATATCGAGGTTTTCAATTCTGCAATTAAAATATAAGGGAATGATCAGGTTCTGGACATATTTTTATGTTATATTGTGTTTTGGTTAAATATGGTTAAAATAGAAGGAATTTCAGAAGGAATAAAGTAAAATAGAAGAAATTAGAAGGAATTTAAAAAAAGAAGAAATACTTAGATATTAATAATACAAATTAATGTAATTGGAAATAAAGACCGTTCTTTTACAAAAAATAACGTGTTCTCCTATTACTAAAATTAAAAGGAAATATCAAAATGACAGCATATGAGTTTTAGTTTTCGTGACGAATCACCCTGAGCATAATATTTAGTTAATTTTATTGTTAGGAGGAGAAGAAATAACGGTGTCGTGTTGCGTTGACTTTATTAGCGAATGGCACGTATTTATAGCTGCAAGCTTGTAAGCGTCTTTTGAAGAATATAGCATCTGTCTACTTGTCAGGCTGATCTTACAAAACGATGGCTCAGTGCCATAATGACCATCGGCTAGGAAGGTAAGACAACTGGTAAACTTGTGCATGTGGCATTTTGACATAACACAGGTGGCGCAAAATTTTCGATGTCTGAAGGCGACGAGTATTAGTTTGTTATTCTATGACTTATAGTAAATAAAATTTATGACAAAAAATGTAGCTAGATTCTTTTGAATACAAAAGAAGGAGGGTTAATACATTCCCACGATTATTTTAAAACAATTAAAATTAAAACAATATTATTTCAGAGTATGTCTATAAATAATTGTGTTATTAACAGATTTTTTAAAAAAGTATACAGTACTTTTAGATTTTTGTACCTAAAAGGTAAAAACGGGAGCCGATTATTAAATCTCCACACTGTCTGTCCGTCTGTCACCAGGCTGTATCTCATAAACCGTGACAGCTAGAAAGCTGAAATTTTCACAAATTATGTATTTCCGTTGCCGCTATAACAACAAATACTAAAAATAAAATATTAAAGGGGTTCCCATACAATAAACGTGTTTTTCGTATATTTTTGCTCAATAATAATAATAATAATAATGGTAACAGGTACACGCTTAAAATTTTCACATAGTATTTACTTGTATGTTACATTTCAAAATAAATTAGTTGGATTGAGTTGAATAGTGATGGTACGGAACCCTTCGTGCGCGAGTCCGACTCGCACTTGGTCGGTTTTTTATATTAAACGTTTTGCCCTTAGCCGGCGCGCGCGCGTGTGTGTGTGTGTGTGTGTGTGTGTGAGTACCCGTGTCGCAGGGCGTGGTGCGCGCGCGGCGCGTAGCCGGCGCGGGGCCCGGGCGCCGCGGCCGCCGCCCACTGCCGCCGCACCGCCGGCTCGCACTCCTGCGCACGCACACACACATACATAATACACCTCTAATGCATACCTTTATAACTGAACAAGCAGACCGACACAATTATTGATACTTTAGCAATCAATCACAACTTGCCAGCTATTACATATTTACTAATTAAACGTTTTGATTCTTACAAGATTTTTCATGAGTTATGTACTTCCAACATGACGGCTGCTTAATTCGAGATTAAAAGAGATCGATTTGCAAATATCTGGACAGATATTTTGTACCAGATGAATATGCACGATCACCATATCTGAAACTTGGATTTTTATTTGTGGCTCGAATTGAAACTATTGGTGCAGCGTAATTAAGTTCTAAGTGTTAGTGAATTGAAATAACGCAGATGTATATGATGTATACCTATTCCTGCTGCAATAACGCTAATTCTTGTCACTGTCGTATACAAGTTTGAAAGGTAAGATAGAAAGTAACCTTATGCTTTCTACTACGCGGATTACAGCGCACCATTAGTGAATTTGATATCAAACAGACAATTATTTAAGCAATCCACCTTTATACACGGAAGCCATTCTTAGTAATACAAAATAGGCGCTTTTAACATTTATATACACAGATAGACATTTTTGCCCTTTAGTAGGGAGAATTATATCGAAGAGCTTAGTAAAAATTTTTCAAATGTCGTTTCAAACGGATACAGTTGTAATTTAAAGTTTAATAAAAAAAGAAAGAAAAAAAAATAGATCACTTTATGCGTTATCACCCTAAACGCAATTCGGTCGTGATTCAGACAAATCTGAGGTTCATAAATAACATTATTTTGAATGTATACGTATATAGGTCAATCCTGACGAAACTTCGAGTCACATTATAAAGAACACATGCCTTTAAAAAATAAGCATTCCGGTAAGTCTAATTTTGCAAAACACCTTACAGAAACCGTACATACTTTAACAGCGAATCACTCTTATAATATCATTCATACATGTGACAAAATAAAACAACTAGAAATCATCAAACATAACGACAATTCAATTGTACTGTTATGCGAATAAAAAAATTGACAAAATTATCTTTGTTATACGATATTTTGATTATTCATACCGCGCAGTCGAAATAATAGATATAAAAAAGGCATTAAAATCGAGGCGCGAACTGACGGTCGATGCAGAGTTCCTAGATTACCACCCAGTGGGCCCAGAAGCGCCGACCCATTATTCAGACAGGATATATGATCGCCCAGATGTCATCGACTTCGCTCTGATAAAAGGATACCCCACTAGCCAACTCTCGATAGAATTACTGGACTACCATACACGATCAAACCACCAGTCAATATTGATGATGCTTACACACGAGCCGGTGCGAGCTCAACCCTACACTCCACGATCACTAGTGGACTGGCAGGTCTTCCACCGGGAGCTAGAGAAATCCATTGTCACGCGACACGTTACATAGGCCGAAGACGTAGACTATCTAGCGGAAGATCTCCAAGGAAGGATTACTGAGGCCATACAGGCAGCATCGAAAGATATGCACTTCTTATACTTCTTGAGGCAATTCGAAGAATTTTAAGAGAGAAGCGCGCTCTCCAAAAGACCTGGTAGGGCACTAGATATCCCACTCAGAAAACCCAACTCAATAGATTGGCTGAGAGGGTTAAAGTAGAAGTTGAAGCGCTCTCTACCAAACGTTGGGAAGATTAACGAGGTCAACGATGACTGGTCTTCTCTCCATAAACTCTGCAGAAGCCTCTCTCAGACCAAAAAGCCAGTCAGACCACTGCAACACCCAGATGGTACCGTTAGATACAAGGCAGAAGATCATGCCGAAATATTTGCGGGAAATCTGGAAGAAAAATTCATTTACTCCAAAATATATCAAAATAAAATACTAAAGAAACTGGCTTAATAAATCTTGCCCAAATCTATCAATATAACACGTACATTTTAATTAGAAGAAAATTAACAAAAGATCTTCATTCACAATTAAAATTTACAAAAAACAAAGACTACCATAAATATTCCACTAGGTAGGCTAACAACATCCATTTAAGATTCTTTCGAACTAATTATGGCAAAAAAGTATCTTATACGAAAGAGCCCAATGCTACATTAAGCTTCCGAAAAACACCTATTTATTAATAAATAAATAAATTAATATTTACTTATATCATTTACTTTATTATGCAATGGAATGGAAAAATGTATTACACGAGAGTGGAGAGTTCTGCCCACTTGATTACTGTTGTATAGACCTTATTTAGCTTATATTGTATAATTGTATGAAAAAGTGTATCTACCCGTAACGTACAAAACACTGGCTTTATATCAATTGTAAATTTCGAACAAGTTTAGGTAAATGTTTGCTATGTTAATTGGTTTAATTATGTTTACCAATTAACATAGCAGATTCTTTTCTTGTAATCTTTTGAGAAATAAAAATAAACCGCAATAAGTTTATTTCATTACGCGGAAATACATATCCGGATTTCAGAGTGTATATGCACAGACTGGAGATTATATCTCCAATTTCCTCTCAACTTGGAACGCAAAAGAACCCCCCGCAAAAGCCTATGTCGCATGTCATACGTGTCTAGTGAGCATTCTATTTTAATCTTGTCTCTTGCACGCTGTATGGGATAATTAGGTTTAATAAATTTTAATTATTTTATTTATTATACATCGACCTCGACACCTTAGTACTCTCCTTCGACAGATCCTTTGTTTAAAAATCAGTCTGTCTAAATATAAGTATAATAAAAATAATTAGAATACAGTTGAATACTAGAGGCAGTAATGGTAGCAAACCTTTTGCAGCAGCGCGGAGTAGAGCGCCAGCAGCAGCGGGCGCGCGGTGTGCGGTGCCCCGGCGCCGGCGGGTGCGGGTGCGGCGGCGAGTGCGGCGGCCGCGCGCGCGCCGCGCCGCGCCGCCCCGCCCTGCACCGCCGCCACCAGCGCCGCCACCGCGCGCGCCGCGCCCCGCTCGCCCACCACCACTGACACACACACACACACACACACACACCTCACCTACTGCACTCAACACAACCCTCTTATATCTATATCAATATTAATCAAATAACGTCTCTCATTCGTTCGTATCAAACTCTAAATGTTTGTTTAAAATTAATTATTCTAATTCGTACAAATTATACAACCGATTTAACAGGAGAGGAGACCTTGTGATCTATATGTCGGATAAATAGTGACATACACTGACTTACTGATTGATCGATTAACGCACAGCCGAAACCGCTCCATTTAGAAGCATGACATTTTACACAGGGGTTCTTTACAAATTATAAATGCGCTCTCAGAAGCCATTTTTTGGAAATTCAACCCTTTAGTTAAGAGGGTAAAATTTATATAAAAATAAAATATTTTTGATCAGAATAACATGAAACTTGGTATCAATACTTTTCAAAAATATTAAGATAACACGTGTATGACAATTTTCTCAAAAAACTTAACTTAAAGGAATAAAAGACACACATTAATGTCATCATAGAAACCTTTATGCAAAACTCATGCTTCTTTCTTGAAGTTTCTTAAAAATGTCACTCGCTGGCTTAATACCATCTAACCCAATATGTTGGTTATATCCTCTATGATGTTTGATATTGTCTATTACATGAACGAAATTGGAATCAAAAGCTAATCTACTATAATGTTATAACAAAAACGAGGCCTAATGAAGTGTTTTGTGTTTTAAGAAACATTATGCAAATGTAAAGATCAGTTAGAATCTGTGCAGTGCAAGTATTTAATGTCGATGCATTACTGATGTTTTCGTTATGAATCCTCATACAGTCTTGTGTTAAAAAAATCTCTCTCTACAATTAAAATGAGAAGAATGATGTTAGACATTATGTTGTTGTATACAATTAATCACAACAATTTTGATAACACTGAACTTGTCAATCACATCTCTCACCCTGTACCACGTCTTTGTCATTTAGTTTGAAATACTCGTAAGCGTATTTTATTTACAACAAAAAATTGTAAAACGAATGCCGGTGTACGTACACATTTACAAAGGATTATGACTTGGTTTAATGAACATTTCTTAGATCTTGAATTGTTCGCATCCGCACCATCGACATTTCGAAAACATGTAATTAAAAAATGTAAAATTTAACCAATTCATCGATTTTTGTATATTTAAATAAATGTATTGTTTTTTAATTTTTAACTGATTTATTGTTTGACCAGACTTGTAGTTTATTTTTTGTAAAAATTTTTGTTTCCCATATTGTTTTTTTTATTTGTAATTATTTTTCTTAAATTACTTAGTATTATCTTGACAATTTTTAATAATATATCATTTGTGTAGTAGTAATAGTAAATACCAAATTTGATTTTTCTCATGACTATTTTTTTCTTGAATTATTATTTTTTGACATTTTTTAATAATAATGATTATAATTTTTTTTATTTTTTGTTAATAGATATTTTTAGAAAAAATCTGACTTTTTTTATATATTATAATATGATCTATGACGATTTTTAGAATATCTGTTTCTATTTTTAAAGTATATGTTTGCTGTAATACTATAAGGACTACACCATTGCATTAGGGCAACCTGTAATAATATGTAAATGTGGATAAATAAATAAATAAATGTGTGTACATACGCACGTTTTCTGTGTGTGTGTATGATGACATGCGTGTATGCGTCAGTACGCATATGAATGTAATATATATGTACATCAATTCAGTTTGAGTTAAACTAACTTATATCGTCGTGTAAATTAAGAACTAGTAACCCGAGGATAACGGTGTAGGTTACACTATAACCTTTAAGTGTAATCGTTTGTTGTGCAAAATAAAAAGAAAAAAAATAAGTACTTAATTTTCTAAATAATGTTGTTTTTGATGAAATATACTCAAATAATATTATTCACCACTAGTACTACAATTGTCGTAGAAGTAATTGTTTTCTCATTTCAATAACCACTGATGCTTATGCTTGTTCTTGTTTACAATTGCAAATACTAAAAGCAGCAATGGTGTTATAGGCATGCGCAATAAACAATATTGTAGGGTGCGTAAATTTCTCATGATGAAATATACTCAAATAAAATTATTCACTACCAGTAGTACAATTGTCGCAGAAATCATTGTTTTCTCTTATGCTTGTTTACAATTACAACTAATAAAAGCAGCAATGGTGGGTATTATAGACATGCGCAATAAACAATATCGCCCTGTTCCTGACACAGCCGCATAAGTTGAGCGTGAATTCCTTAGTGAGTGCACATTATTGGTACTAGTGGCCATGCCTCCTGAGATTTTGGGTTTTTATAAAATATAGCTGAACGCCATAGCTTTAAAGTTTAATTTTCGTTGCATCAATTCTAGTGATATATGTAGGCGTTATTGTGTATTTATTGTTTGTCTATGTGTTAGTAGCTGCGATCCGGCGACACGCGTCCCGGTATTAAAAGACAGTATGTATAATGCAGTTTTATTACCTTATTATTTAGATTTCTGTGGAAATAACAAATCACTATGTTATTATATATGTCGCAGTTAAATTGTCAGTACCGTTAGATTATAATCTACCTAAGTGATATTATAATTTAACTGCTAACCTAACCTAACCAAATTATAAAATCCCTAGGTAGATTATAATCTAACGGCTATTGACAATTTCACTGCGACATATATATATAATTAATGTCCGTGATCGTTTGTAGCGTACTGATTAAAATCAAAGAATATATCAGTAAAATCTCACCGCCGTTTTCATCCTGCGAGAGACATTGCAGCAGCAGTGTTTCAGCTTTGTCGTCGTTGTCTCTGCGACACAAGTTGACCACCATGTCCTCGACGACGGCGCTGCGCATCCACGTTCTCTCCGCTGGTGTCAACTCGTGGCCGGCCGACAGGATGTGGGACACACACCATTCCACTACCACCGGTGAAAACTGGAAAATTAATCTTAATGAAACTCCATAAGGAATGAGCATTATTTGTTTATATTTTCAGTACATATCTCGCCAACCAACAAATTGTGGTAAATTTTAAATTATCTATCCCACAATCAAACTTTCTGTGTATTTGGAGTTTGTTTCATTAAAATGGTCCTTATTCCTTAAGGACCACTTAATTTTTTGACCAAACCAGCAATTAATTTTTGTTGCATTATATTCTATCACATCTACATACCATTGCAGGTTTTAGTGTCTATATACGATGGACAATTTATTAAGAGAAACATCTGTTTGTTTATTACCTTATTTTGAGAAAAACAAAAGGCTGAATTTGTCCTGTAATAATTATTGTTTGCACTGACCAAAAACATTAGTAAATCCTTTCAAAGAAATGCAACTATAAGGAATGTTTTCGTTTTTCATTTGTTTTTACAGAATTATTGGCCAATATTACGAATATTAATATTTAGAAAATTGTTGAAGTCTTACGAATTTTTGTTTAAATGTTTAGCTCAACGGCTCGTTTGTCGTATGACGTGTGAGTTATTACTAGAAAAGAAACCAGAAGTGCCGACCTATTGTCGCTCACGTAGCTAGGACTGTTACAAATAGGATAAATGTTGATAATGCGCGTTAAATATATTTTTTGTTGGGAATTTGTCCCATATACTGCTGATCTAAAAGGACACGATAAGTTAATTCGAATAGGCTAACACCAATAGAATAATAACGCCAAAATACAAAAGTTAAAAATATACCTGCTGGAATGAACTGAACATCGCATTCTGTTCTTCTCGATTCAAATACTTGGACGCCATAAATACAATTTCCACTAGAGCTTTGCATCGCATCGTATCGCTAGACAACCAGACCCTTAATACTTTTTCGTACAGCCTATACACTGACTCGGAATCAAAATGCTGCGCCAAATTCAAATACAATGATTTACTGTCAAACTTTCTTATGAGCTCTATCAACGGTGTGAAGATTAATTGCGAAATTTCCTTTTCTTTGGCAAAATTAAAATATTGACATGATATATTTGATACTAAGTCCGCTAAATTGTGATTAAATCGTTGCATTAATGTTGTATCGACTTCTCTAACAACCTCCTCCTCTACATTTGTATCATCCTCGAATTTTATGGAACGTTTCTTCCCGTCACACGCAAACGCCGTTTGCATCGTCGTCAAAAACAATATATGCATTTCGAGAAGGTTAACTATTTGTTCTGTGTCAGTAGATAGTTTGTTTATATGTGATATCAAGGTGGAGCCGATGTTCTGCCAAAAATTTCTTACAATTTGGTCGTAAATTTGTTTTGATTCCGAGAGCCAGTATTTGACTAAAGAAGTCATGGTGCACGCCGAATATTTCACTAAGTTTACTCTGTGCTGGGAGTCGGCAATGGCGAATATGTTCTCGAGCCAAGTTCTGTGGGCGTACGTGACCACCTCCGTCACGAAGTCTTGCTGCTGCGCGGAAACATAACGAAGGCAATCCACTAAAATGTTTATCCACGTTTGTCGTTCGGTTTTTGACATTAATAACTCTTTCGTTTTTAACCTGGAAATAAAATTCTCTTTTTTAAAAGCGAATTTATAATAGTTGATAAGAGAAATAAACAATGTGTAGCGTAACACTTGTGGATTGGGTCAGTAAATATGAATTGAGAGACGTTAGGTCTGAGTGTCGATGTAAAATGTGAAAACACTTGCCACAATAATTGGGACAAGTAAGCTAAATTTTAAATAATATTTAATTCATTAGCAGGTAAAACTCAAACTTGAAATAAAATTCTTTCTGTTAACCCATACGTCATATATTATCTATATATATAAAAGAAAGTCGTGTTAGTTACTCCACTTATAACTCAAGAACGGCTGAACCGATTTAGCTGAAAATTGGCAGGGAGGTAGTTTAGAGCCAGGAGAAGGACATAGGATACTTTTTACAAAAAAATAAATATGCTTATTTATTGCCATTAAGGCGGAACAAAGTTTGCCGGGTCAGCTAGTTTATAATAAAAACAATTTCATTTAATTTTTGCAGTATTCCAAAAAAGTACCAACGTCTAAAAATGTTTCCCCATTTACGGGGAAAAATGACAAATGACATATAAAAATCAATAGAAAGAATGACAGATGAATGATTGACAAAACACATACAATGCTAATGTGGAAGGATGTAGGTACCGGGGAAGACCGCGGCTGACGTGCCATATTCAGATTCATCGGGTGCTGTTCGAACGTTGTCACAAGTTTACATAACCGGCGTGTTTGTATGAAGAGAGTAATGGACGTAGAGGAGATAAGACAAATCTGCAAGTATAGTGACATATAGCACTTGGTACTCTGTGACTACCCCGCAAAGGATCTGGCGTGAAGACATTACATACATATCTGCACACCAGATCATAATAATAGTTGCAACGTTGTTGTATATTTGTTTAATTGTCTGCTGTGATAAATAAACTTGCTTCCGATTAGATTTCGGTCTATCATTTGACCGGAAAAACCTCTTTGTCCCATACACGGCGGTCGTGGGAAGATTGTTGAACGCATATGGAAAAACCAGTCTACTGATCTCCGGGACTATCATGTACACCTAATAACGTTTGTTTGTCTACAACTAAGGCTAAAGCGATCAAGTACCACCCTCTAACACCATCTAAGTCTAACCGTAAAAGTGACATAATCGTACTTTCGAACGACGATGACGGAAGTCAAAGGACACGGATCGGCTGCTGAATAAAAATTTGTTAACATACTTACTTTATTTTTTACGTTATCTCATGTCCTATCTTTAAAAGGATTAAACTTCGGAGAAAAGCCATCTAAAATGTTGAATCTTTCACCGTCTCCAACTGTTCGATTTTTATTTTGAACAAATAGACTTTTGATCAGCTTATTGTACTCTTTTATGCTGCAAGTTTTACAAGAAATATCTTAAGAAGGGATGTGAGCGTCGGCAACTACTGTTTCTGTTGCAAATGAACATGAGCAGTGGGTATTTTTATTCATCAGATGGCCAATTAAGTTGACTTCCAGTGATACAGTAAAAAAAAATGAACTCACCCAGTAAAAAAGGCATCAAAGATCTTGATGTAGAAATCTCGTGTATGAACCTCCGGGGGCAAGTGTTTGAGCAGTGGTAACAACGTGTCCGACAGTTCCTGAGAAGAACCACAACCTCCTGGAAAAGTTACGTCGTTATATTAACACAGTAAGTACACTCGCCCCCTTATTTAAAGTTTCTAAATCTTTTAATAATAAAAAATATAATAATATGCTTAATGCTTAACATGGAATGTACATTCATTTAAACACAAGAACAAAAATAATTTAATTGTGCATATTTTTTATGCCATGCGACAAGAAACACGATAATGGTTCTCTTGATGGAAAAGGACAACTTTTGCCTATAGACATAAAAGATGTTAATGATATTATGCGTGTAGCGAGGATATGTTTTATGTTTACAGATTACCCTACCGTTCAATTCGGAATACGTCAGTGATAAGCACTAACCCGGTTGCGCTACGAGTATGTGGGGCGGTGGTACCAAACCAGGGCGACACGTTTTATAATAAGTTATTATTTTATGGGGCTAGGTTGGTTAGAATGGTTTATTAATACAAAACTGTAGAAAGGTAGATATAAATTTCCAAAAATTCATTAAAAAAGTCTGGAAGTATGTATATTCATCTCATACCAATCTTACTAATATATAAAAATATATTTGTTGTAGTTTGATAAAAAGACACGCCCGCTAAATTCGCTGGATCTTGTCAGTATTGTGCCATTTTTTCGATCGGGCACTAGGTATAAAATTGTCAATTTATAAAAAGCGTTTAAATGGACATTTTTAATCACATTTTTCCGACGTTTTATCAATATTTGAGGTTTTTTTTCAGTCCAAGAAGTTAAGTTTTGGTTCAAAGGAGGCGATCACAAAATAATGGTTGTAAAAGGTTTAATAGTTATTGTCTAGTTAATATCTTAGCATTGCACGTTTAAATGTTTCAGAACATACCATTTTCTAAGTCGTCCAAAAGTCTTTTCACAAGCAGGTCCTTTTTATCTAGCCAGGTGTACCAATCCTAAAAATAATAAAGCATTTGTCTGAATATGGCAATTATTTTAACAAAAACATTTTATATTGTAGGCAGAACTTACACTTGAAATACGTCATTATCGTTTTTTTTAGTTCACAAAAATTTGATTACACTTTTGCAACATACTTATAAACATCATGAATATATATTGAATAAAAGTGGGTAGGTAAAAAGTACCGACGTCTAAGAATGTTTCTCCGTTCATGGAAAAACCAAAAATACACGTATATTTATATTGAATGCAATTGAATGTTGTAATAAATTAAAATAAACGTTAACAACAATTAAGAGACTAATGTCATAATCTAAAATAATTATAATTTAAAAAAAAATCAGTTATGTCAATCCTATTACGTTTCCTTATACATTAATATAGCCCATTTTTTCATAAAACAAATAGTTTTTAGTGCCGCTGCAAAGTATATTTCAATAGACGTTTTGATAAAAACTCATTTCCACACCACCTGGAGGTAGGTTTACAATAATAGGGTGTGGTGTAGCTACCATAGCCATTTGTGGCTACTATAATTTTTGACTTATTTAACTGTAGACCCATTTTTCTACTAGCATCGCTCAGTTTTCCTATCATTGTTTCCAACTGTGATGATGTTTTTGCAAAAAGGATGATATCGTCTGCAAATATTAAGTTGCTTATGTATTCTGTGTCCATTTTTATTCCTTTTCTGCTCCATTTCAGTTCCTTCATAATGTCTTGTAATACAGGTATAAAAATCCTGTGGGACACTCCTCTTTTGATGTAGATTTTTGGTCCAAGTCTATCCAGTTTCACCCTATTTGTGCTGTTTTTATATATGTAAAGGATATCACTATCTACGCTAGTGACATTTCGTTTCTATTGTTTATACAGTTATTATATAATCTACGGAACTATTGTACGGTCCCATGATCTTTTTTGCCCTATTTATGAATTAAGGTCTCCCATCAAAATAATTTTACCAATTGCCAGTTTCCGAGCCCCATCTTTTTGTTCGTCGAAAATATCGATATCCTCTTACTGTGATTCGGTAGTTGGGGCATAGATTTGTATTAATGATATTCTCACTGTTTTAAATGTTATGTTTAAGAGTCAAACTATGTCAGATAGGTAGTTTTATATAATGTTTTTATATTTCTTTTTGATTAAGAAACCTACAACGCTTTGTATCTCTCCTGTATAGCAAAATATATGCTTATCATCCTCGGTAATTTAATTTCCTTTTCTTCTAATTTCAGAAAGTCCTATGATGTCGTAATTAATGTTTGACAATGAATATTTCAGTAGAATCATTCTTTGTGGCGATAGTAGAGATCTACTTTATAATATGTGCAGATATAGAGTTGCTGGTGAGTTGGAGGGTCATACTCTCCCGCGGTGAGTGGCCGTGTTGGGAGATGAGGAGGGGCCCGGATTAGTTGCTATTCATTTGTTCTTGAATCTTGAGGTCGGGGAATGGTATTTTAACAAATAGTTATTTATGTTGTTCGTTTTATTTATTTTGAAGGGTTGTTTTTTATTTTTATTGTCAGAGTGCTAAGTGTGAGTTTTTCTTTTCGCATTCGATCGTGAGCGCGTTTGGAGTTTACTAGGAATTTGTATGTGATTTGTACAGCGCTACCTAGTGGTAAACGTGAGAAACCAGTTTACCACTAGGTGGCGCTGTACAAATTACATACAAATTCCTAGTAAACTCCAAACGCGCTCACGATCGAATGCGAAAAGAAAAACTCACACTTAGCACTCAGATGTCGAAGCTTCTAGTGTGTCTGGCAAAGTTCGTTTCTTTATATCAGAACTTGGTTTCTCTACTTGTTTGTTTTAGTCCTTTAGTATTACGATTTGTACACTCTTAATCATTTACGCATGTCCTGGAATACATTAGATTCAAAGTTTCTGCCTTGGTCTGAATGAATCTCCAGCGGAACGCCAAATCTGCATATCACCTCATTGACTAATTTCTCAGCAACCGTCGTGGCTTCTTGATTAGGGATTGCGAACACCTCCGGCCACTTCGTGAAGTAATCCATCACGACCATAAAATACTTGTTTCCGTTATCTGTCTTAGGAAATGGCCCAGCCACGTCGATTGCTATCCTTTCCCAGGGGGCTCCCACGTTGTATAATCTAAGGTTGCCTCGGCTTCTGACCTGCGGACCTTTCACTGCTGAGCATGATGTACATTTCGGCACCAATTCTCGACATCTTCTCGGCAATTCAGCCAATAAAAACGCTCTCGCACCTTTACCAACGTTCGACGTACTCCAAGATGTCCCCCAGAAACCCCATCATGCAACTCACGTAGTACGTCCTTGATTAGTTTTCTTGGCACTACCAACTGTAGGTGATGTTCTCTTCCTGGTGGCTTTTCCCATTTGCGGAATAGTAAACCGTTTTGCAACACAAGACTTTCTCACTGTGCCCAATAACTTTTCGTAATAGCGCCGAATGGAGCCAGCTCTTGCCATTCGGGTTTTCCCGTGTCTTGCTTCATCCAATCTATTAGAGGCCGCAAATAATAATAATTAATAATAATTCACGGGACAAATTACACTTACTGATCTAACCCCAAAGTAAGCAAATTATTTGCTTGTGTTATGGGTGTTAGTCAACGATACTAATACATAGAAATACATATATAAATACTAGAATATATATAATAAACACCCAAACCCGGAAATACAAACATTTATGCTCATCACACAAATGCTTGTCCCCGTCGGGGATCGAACCCGAGCCTCATTGATTGCGTAGTCAGGGTCTCTAACCAGTCGACCAACGGGGCGGTCTCTCATACTGGGCCTTACACATCTCATCAGTTTCCCACCTGTCATCCGTAGGCTTAGCTCGCAAGACTTGAATCGTCTCCATCCTTACACAAGGTTTGCCATCATCCGTACATGGTCGTCTTGATAATGCATTTGGGTGAGACTTTCCACTACGCTGTACTGTATTCCTCGATCTCAGGTTACCATTGCTAGGCCCTACAGTTCTTGTGGCTCCAGTGTCCCGCGTTGAGCTGCAGTTCTTGCCATTAATCAATCCCTTAATAGATAAACTGTTGCGTTCGCTCACCTGAGGTACGACAGCTTTTGTGGTTGTTTCATGTCCAGCCAGCACCTGCCGTTTGCTCCTGGCTGTTACTACTGGTTCAACGGACTGTTTAACCTGCCTGCTCTCTTCAGCTGCTGAATTTCCTGCCACTTGCTGTCGCCAATTCACTGAAACTGTAGGCATAGGTTTGGCTGCGCAGCTAACTCTAATGTGCCCACGTTTACCGCAGGCGTAGCACATGGGGCCCAGTCTCCTAGGTTCCAGAACCTTTGATCGAGCCACCACTTCTGTAACCTCGCGTACCTTATAGGCTAGAGGTTCGTGGCGAACAGCTTCTACCTCCAGCGTATGAGCCAAAGCCTCTTTCATCGTCACGTGGTGCTGAAGGCGAACAGCAGCACGCACTTCCAGATCTCTAATTCCATCAATAAACGCCTAGACGATGGTGTTATTCACTGTGTTAGCGTCGGCTGAAGGATACGCCTTCCTCACAAGCTTCTCAATTTCGACGGCCCATTGTTGAAGGCCCTCGCCGCTCCTCTGTACACGGTCCTTTAACTGGGCACGGAAAACATGCTCCAAGTGACGCTCACCGTAGCGAGCTTCCAATGCCTCCATCAAATCAGCGAACTGATACTGTTTAGGCATTGCATCCAACACAGAGAGCGCCTGTCCCCGTAACGCCGTACTCAGAGCCGTTAGGCAATGTTCATCTGTCCATCCACTGGCCTTCGCTGCTATTTCAAATTGAGTCCGGTACGCACTCCATGACGTAAGACCGTCAAAAGTGGGTACCTTTACCCGAGGACGCACCTGGTGAGAACAACCATTAATATCAACACCCGATTTAACACCCGTGATCTTCATCTTCATGACTTCTCTCTCTAGTTGGTCCACGTTTTCAGTTATCGTAGCTGGCCTGCAAGTGGTCAACCCTCTTCTCAACACCCTTCATGTCGCGCTTGACGAGGCCCACATCGTTTTTTAACTGGTCTTGTTGCGCCAAGATAACTGACAATTTATTCTATACTTTCCATCGTCGGCACTTGGTGAAATTCCATTGTTACTAGACACTTTTACTTTTCCACTTGTACATCAATTTCACTTTACACAATTTTTATTATATTACTCGACCGGTTTCACTTTTTAAAGCATCTTCAGGATGTAATATACTTAACTGATTATTATTGACTGTTGTGGAATATAAACAAACGTAAATATTGATTTTAAAAGGGTAAGCTTAAATATCGCTCCCAGGTGTTGTCAGCCTTATCAATTTTGCCCAACAATGTGGGAAATTTTAATTTACAATTATATTGCACTAATTTATAACTATACTTATGGATACAAAAATGTCAATTAAATAATTAATTATGCTATATAAACTGAAAAAACACATTTTTGAATTGCCCGACCCGGTAACTGAACCCAAGACCTCGTGTAGTTAACTCCGACATCGGATGACAAGTTCTACCTGGATCCAGAAAAATCTAAATGTATCGGGAAACAATGAATCACTTCTTATCGTAAACATGTTATGAGTCATAAATCCTAGTACACGCTACAATCAACCTTATGCCATATCTCACAAAGTCCATTATGGCATAACCTAGGTCAACTATTTGTTTGTCAATAGGAGTAGCTATCTTTTTCTTTTATTTCTAGATCTCTCCAGCGCTCCAACTCTACACGTTTATAGATTATTCGTAACAATATTTTATAATAGCAAATCTTCCCTTTTCTCTTTCCTTGTTTACTTCTATTTGGAGCTCTCTTACTTAAAATTCCAGGTTGAAAGTCCTTTTTAATATAATAGGGTGTTGATTCAAGCTTTTTCTTATTTTTTTGTATGTTTAATTTTAAGCCCGTTGTAGCTAGCGTTAAAACGATGGGTTTAATTTTTTCTTGTTTTCAAGCTTTCTCAAACATTCAATGCTGTTGTTATCGCATTTGACATGTATATTTTTTATTATATCCAGAATATTTTTTTAAGTCCTAGTAGCTTTCTTCCTTTTCGTCTACTCTGAAGATAAGTAGATTTTTTTCTTCTTAAAGTTCTTTCTAAGCTGTTTATTTTTCTGCGCTTCCATTTTTGTTCTAAAAGCTCATTTTTATTATCTAAACTTTTAAATTCTCGTTTATATTGCTGTTGATAGTGTTCTTTATATCATCTTTCATATCCTTTATTTCAAGTTTATGCTGCCTTATTTCCTCTTGCTATGACATTGAAAAAATACAAACAGTATTGATATGACACTATATCTTTTTGTTAATGACCTCTGGTGTCGAGTAGTGAAAATACTTTCTCAGGGTGATATTACTTCAGTGGTGTCTAGATTCTATTGACTTGAAATATCACTCAGATTAATAGATGACGCTAGGAGCTTCTATTGTATTTTATATTATTTTATACGAATTGCCCTTTTGATACCGTAAGACATTATACTGTGGAAGTAGATACTAGCCTGGCTGTCTCAACGTATCAGACGTTTTGACGAATCTTCGTAATGGCATAAGCAAGCTTGTTTGCTAATTATGTTATATCTGGTACCCATTGCTATTTCGAGTCTAGCATAATAACAAGGAACGTTGTAGTATCATCAATAGTTAACGTTGTTCCCTTGATTATTATATTTGTTTTAATTTGCTTGACATTAAGCAAAGTAATTTTAATACATTTGGTTTTATTTTGATTCAAAAGCATAATATTAGCAATGAACCATTATATTACCTTAGTTATATTATGGTAATTAACCTTATCATAACATGTATTTTGCTTATTCACAATAAACAACAGTGAAGTATCATCTGCAAATAACACGATTTCATGCCTATTATTTACAAGTTTAGGTAGATCATTTACGTTTACCAAAAACAAAAATGGTCCGATAATCAATCCCTGAGGCACACCTATTGTTAACAAGGACCCAGAGGATAGCTGGCTATCAATACCAACTTTTTACCAATAGGACCAATAGGACTTAAGAAGGCTGACACCGTAATGGTATAATTATTAAACTAAGATGTCATGCCGTATACAAACGCAAGCTTTGGATAAATCACAAAACACTCCTATAGTATCCTATGGTTCCTCCCAAGACTCAAATATGTATTTGATCAAATCAATACCGGCATCAGGTGTTGAACGACCTTTAGTGAAGCCTAATTGTTTTATGTGCATTAAATTGTTATTATAAAAGTGCGATATCAATTGATTTAATTTTTTTTCATATATTTTTCTTAAAACAGGTAGTATAGGAATTGGCGTATAGTTAGAAGCATCAGTTTTGCAACCAGCTTTAAATTAAGGGATAGCTTTTTTTTTTTTTTTTTTTTATATCATAAGATAGCAAACAAGCAGATGGGTCTCCTGATGGAAAGAGTCAACCATCGCCTATAGACACCAAAGATGTTAATGGTGCGTTGCTATCTTGTGGCGAGGTCTAATGCCACATGCATAAGTTTACCGGCTACCTTACCCTCCAAACCGGAACACGACAGCGACAAGCACTGACGCTATTGCGGCAGGAATAGGTAAGGCGGTGGTACCAGACCCGGGCGAGACAATGCAGAACTCTACTTACTATTTTTCATTAAATGACCTGGATGTTTTGCCATAACAAGAACTAAGATCCAATTTTACGGTGGCAAATTATCGTCTTTAACAAGTACTACATCTCCAGTCTGATTTTTTCTTTTAGTCAATTTTTTTGGCGGTTGCCTGGGTCTTGTCTTAAAGTTAAATTTGATCCGGCCCGAAAAACCAAGTTGATATTAGATTGCATTATCTGGGTTAAAGAATAGAAATACTGTCTAGTAGGATGGTGTATTGCGAACTGAGTGATTTTCATGGGCTTCTCTAGTAAAAACTAGAGTCACTAGCTCTTGCAGCATGCTAGCCAATACTGCTCGGGTTAGTTATCTCTATTTAACGTCATTATAGCTATCTCTTTTTCGCCGTTATTGGCGCCTGTACAAGCTACCGTTGTCAGTATCAGCCCCGATCTCCCCTAGATAATAAAAAGATACAGGAGTTTTGGGTAATATATAAATACAAGTTGAGTATATGGATAAATCCGTATATACAATCAATAACATGGTGCTAGATCCATGTCAACAGTTCTGATCAGAATATTATATTATTGTGTAAGAGTGTGGTGTAAGCGAGTGGTAGCGACCTCGTTAGCGGTGGCGAGGTGCAGTAAAGCGACGCGTCGCGCGGGTGCAGCTCGCTCACGCTCCGGAGTGGCCACCAGCGCCCGCGCCAGCCGCGTGCCCGCCGGCCCCGCCAGCCGCGCGCCGCACCGCCCCGCCACGCGCCCCGCGCACTCGTACCACGCGCTCCTGCACCACACACACACACACACACTACAGAACACTGGCCACCACCAGCGCCCGCGCCAGCCGCGTGCCGACCGAGCTTTAAAATTATTCTCCAGGGTGTAGCCGGGAAAGATTAAGTACGCCAAATGGACACCTTAATTGCGTCTCCGTTAGGCACAAGATACAAGGCTTATGAGTCTCTAGGCGGAAATGTACTGCAGCAAAATTAGTGTGATGTCTAATGTTAGTGAGGTCTACTTTCATCGAGAGGGAGTGCTGCCGCTGTACAATGTTATTCTTGTACTTTGTCTTTTTCATTTTCGCTTGTTAGTATCACCTTAACACCTTTGGTTCAACCTCAACTTTGGTTCGTACATCGAATCAAATGCCCAAGGTGCCTTTAAACACCTTGGTATTCTGGTACAGTATTTCAATGTATAGTGAAACAGTTTTTTAGCCCGTGACAGTTACTCAATCTCTCTCAAGCACAAGTTCGTGTATGGAATGCTGCCCTCACCTTTGGGATGGATCCGCCAAAAACCAGCTGGAGACGCTTGAGGCAATATAGAGGCGGGCCAAGAGGCTCACAAACGACAATGATCTGGTAGGCAAAAAACTCCAGAGCCTTGCTCATCGTCGCAGAGTGACTAGTTTATGGGTCTTTTATTGGATATATTTTGGAGAATACGCTCCATTTTTTATCGATCGTCGAGGCGCACAGATTCTTGGCATATGGTGGATGTTCTATGTACCCAGATAAAGCGGTTCGATTCGACATTCTTTATTTGAACCGCGAGGGACTGTAACATGCATCCTGAGTCTGTGTTCCCCGACGGGTACAATCTGGAGATCTTCAAGAGAAGAGTGAACAGGTACTTTCCAGGGAAGCACGTTTCATCTTAGGCCACATTTTAGCTTACCATCAGGCGAAATCTTGGTCAAGCGCTTCCCTATCGACACTAAAAAGAAAAAAAAAGAAAACACTCATACGGTTCTTCTAAAGTGTAAATCTTAGGTTTCGTTTTAAAAAGCCAGTGTGACATTAAAATAGACTTTTCACATGACAAATACTGATAATTGCAACTCATTAAACGTTTACATTAAGATGCTCCTTTACTTGTATACTGGTGGATTCTATGAAAAAATATTTTGCTCCAAACTAGAATATTTGCTTTACTATAGGATTCAATATTAAAATGACATGACTGTAATAAAATTAAAAGGTTAAAGGAATATACGGTCAGAGTCAAAATGCTTACCTGACGCGTGCATCCTTATGCGTGGCGAGTTTCCAGAAGGGTGTGGCTTGCAGCAGCGGGTCGAGCGCGCGCCACAGCCAGTCGTCGAGCGCGCGCGGCAGCCGCAGCAGCAGCAGCGCCAGCGCGCGCGCGCTGCTCCACGTCACGCGCAACGCGCTCTGCTCGCGCTCCTCCGCCTCCTCCACCCTGCACGCACCACCACCACCACATTATACCTAACACCTGCCACACCGATCATTTCACACGACATACTCCGTTCACTCCAATATTTATTTGCAGGAAACAAGTAGCCTGGGCAGCTCCGTGGCCACAAAAAATGTTTGATGAGTTGTTTGGATTGAATTTGATACTGTAAAGCGTATATTTCTAAGAGGTCTTGAGCACTACAATACACTGGTGTGAGAATTGTTTAATTAAATGGTTTAAAATACAAAATAATTCAGCTGTAACACGACACTTTGAGAAAAATATGACTACTTGTTAGTCGAGGATTTTGAATTCAAAAAGTAAATCGATTACATATCCTTTTTTATATATTTTTTTATATAATTGTTAAACAAATACACACGGAAAATAAATAAACAACATATACTATAGTACAAAAATATTTATTTACATAAATATTAATATTTTTATTATAATTAATACATAGTTTTTTTCGTAATTTTTAAATAATTTATTTCTTTTCCAATTTTACAGCTACGTTATTTTTTTGGAAATTTTGTTTAGGATATTTCATATTCATAGATATAGATATCAACACTAAGATTTACGAAAATAACCTCTTTTAAGATTTACCAGCGCTTTAGGTATGATTTAAGAAAATCATACCTAAAGCGCTGGTACCATCAATTTGGTCGTTAACGGAAAATATGTTTTATTAATTGTTATTTACGGTGTTTTGACAACATTATTATCTAATCTATTAGATCTTCAACTAATCTTGATTATAATGCTTTAGTTTAGCTACAAAAAATAAAAAAATTTTGAATTGTCCGACCTAAAGACCTCATGTGATCAACTCCGACACCGGACCACTAGACCACAGAGGCGATACACATATTTATGTGATGCGCGCGCTGCATTGTACAGGGCCGTAATAATTCTGGTAAGTTTTTATAATTAATTACAAAGCAAATTTAATTTTTATTTTTTGTAGCTAAACTAAAGCAGATAACAAAAAAATGAAGAACTTTTTTGTGTAGAATTTTTTTCTCTATAACTTTTACTTGAAACTTTTTTTTCTATTTCCTACCGTTATTAAGTTATTTAAAAAAAGGCATTTTTCAACCCTTTTTTATTTTTTTCATCCCTTTCCCCTTAATTTTAATCAAAATTTCTTTCATAATATCATTATTTAAGTATTAATGAACACATTTTTACTCATTGCGCCAAAACTGGTCAGAGTGCTAAGTGTGAGTTTTTCTTTTCACATTCGATCGTGAGCGCGTTTCGAGTTTACTAGGATTTTGTATGTGATTTGTACAGCGCCACCTAGTGGTAAACTGGTTTCTCACGTTTACAACTAGGTGGCGCTGTACAAATCACATACAAATCCCTAGTAAACTCCAAAAGCGCTCACCATCGAATGCGAAAAGAAAAACTCACACTTAGCACTCAGATCATGGTTTCATTTAACTTTTTACTGGACTATTGATGTTATTTTGTAGGATGTTTCGTTCGAAAATGATAAAATACCATAGAGTATTTATTGCATTAAAACTGGTAAATAGTGAAAATGTTGTTTTTTTGGATGAAAATTCTAGAAGTTGTTGTTGCGTTGGTTCCTGTAAAGACCAGAGTGTATTAACGGGATTATGTCTGTGGTCTTATTAAGGACCAAAGCGTCTTCAGCGGTTATAAAAACCGAGACACAACAAGTTCTTTGCTGATAAGTTTGTATTTACAAAATTCATTAAAAGAGATTATTAATTTAGTAACAAAATTATTAAAAAATTCGTGAGACATTATTAACTAAATAATTAAAAAAGGCTACACACACTAAACTCCCACAACAAACACTAGATTACTAAATTCCAACAATGGTATAAACGCGCCGACCACACTATGTACAAATTCATCGCGGGCGGTGCTCGTCACACACCAGATTTCATCGAACCGCGCGCGACTCGCGGCGCACTATGGAATACGTGGGAACAACGCCTGATCAAAAATATATTTTTTATGTCAAAATCATACTTTAGCTTATTAAAAATATTTTTGCATTTTTATTCATAAAATAATAGATGTAACGGTTAGTAACGGTTGTTACAGTTGTGCGATGAAGGAGAGATGAGTAATTGAATTAATTTTATTTACAAAATTACCGACTTATATACAATTTCCTTACAAACTAATTACATTAAAGATAACGCAGAGGGCGCCACGCGTGTGCACGCGCGAGCACAGAGCAATACCCAAGGAAGTTACATTCTACCCGGAATGCTTACACGCGCTTCAAAATCGTTCCGAAGAGTACCACGACATGAGTGGAGTGTGTCTCTTTCTACTAAATAAAGCGCCAATCGCCATATATAAATGTGGCCATGCGTAGTTTGCAAATTACTACTAAGTAATTCTACTAATTTGAGAAAAAGTTTTTGCATTGCATATGTAATTACGTAATAATTAAAATAAGCACATTTTAGAACTCACTATGTTAATTACAATACATTTTATGCGAATGTATTTATCGACGTGTATGAATAAAAGGGATTTAACGATTACCGAATATATAAAAATCTACCATCAGCAGTTTTATTTTAACACTGGCAATTGTAAGAAAGGGACAACATCCACTCAAGTCGTTGTCTTGCTCAGAACGTTTTCCCCCTATGTTAAGTAAGAAACAAATGTCAACTTTATGAGTAACGAAATAAAGTACATTTTTATTTTTCAAATATTGTTTCGTAACAATTCCAGTTATCATATATAAGTTCCTTGGCAATACCTTATTGAGAGCCACGCACAAATGATAAGTTGCGGCCGATGTCCGCGTGGCGGCGCCACACGTTTACAGGCACGCGGCAATACCATATTGAGAGCCGCGCGTTAGTTCCACTCTGGTCCGCCGGAGACAGCACACGTCTAGAGGTACGCGGCAATACCGTAGCGAGAGCCGCGTGTTTATTGGGATGGATTCTCATAGATCAATATATTTTTTTATAATCAGTATTTGTTTTAATTTTGGATAATAAATATGTATTTTACGTAATAACGTTAAAAACGGCAGAACTTCAATACTGATAGAAGTTTTTGACGGAATCGCTAAATCAAACGCCAGTAACAACGCGGGCAACCACTAGTTTTCTTAAACAAGAAAACTAATGAAAGCCTATTATAATATATAGTAACTATATGCAAAGTATCACAGCTATATCTCAAAGAACAAAAAAGTTATAGATTTTTGATCAGCAACGGACCCATATTTTCCATAGTGCGGAGTTCGAGACGAGACGCTACCGAGCGAACGTCAGACTCACCTGAGGAAAGACCTCATATAGGCCCGAAACTAGTTGGAACTTACACGGATTAAACGTGAGTGTAGCCGATTTTAATTATTTAATGAATTTAGTATTTCACGTTTTTATTTATTTATATTTATGCACAAAAATGAACATAGGTTTAATTTCTCAGTGCATTCTATCCAACTCATCTTTATATAGTACAAAAATAAATAAAATAGGTGCATCTTAACTTATGGCAGAGAATTTTCATAATTACTGTTAAAAGACTATAATAAAAAAATGTGTACATTTTTTATCACCTTACTGCAGTCTCAACATAAGATTTTCGGTTCCGGCTATAGCCAGAAATAATCGACAGTTATTATCAAGTTAGTAAATTGTGACAAGATAACCGTATACTTCGCCTACGCCGCTAGATAACTGGCGTTCTTTATACACAAAACAAATCATGAGAAAGTACATTAAATAGCAATAGTAATGATTATTAGTCAATAATAAAACACTATAAGTTATATATTCTTTCGTTCATTCATTCATATACCATATTCTTACTTTTTACTCAGCATTGCTTCGGCATTTCCAGTCAAATTGTCCGTAATCAGGGCCATGATCTCAGACTTACAGAATGATAGAGCTTCCTCTAGTTTGCCCTCTGGAAACGTGCTCTGTAAAGATAGGTTAAAAGTTAGAACTAGTTTTAAATATTTGTTCACCATAATATCATGTTACAATATGTTGATAACTTCATTAATTTTTAATAATTGTAACACCCATATTCTTGAAAATAAATATTTTCATTACATTTTATAACACATTACTTGTTTGTTGATGTGTAACAACTTGCCTCTCGGTTGCTGGATATTTTTTTGTAAGGGATTTCGGAAAAAGGACGGAAACTTGTTACAGGAGACCGAGGAAGCGCGCGTGGGGCCGATTACTTGCGCGAGCAAGCGCCTGTCTTAATACAGAATTACATATATTTTTATTTAATTCATGGAATATTTTTTTTTACATCATAAGATAGCAAACAAGCAGATGGGTCCTGATGGAAAGAGTCAATCATCGCCTATAGACACCAAAGGTGTTAATGATGCGTTGCTACCTTGTGGCGAGGTCTAATGCCACATGCATAAGTTTACCGGCTACCTTACCCTTCAAACCGGAACACGACAGTGACAAGCACTGACGCTTTTGCGGCAGGAATAGGCAAGGCGGTGGTACCAGACCCGGGCGAGACAATGCAGAACTCTACCACCTAGTAGCCACGACGGCAGTGACTCACATAGCCAATCGGTCGCCTTTTACGACCTGCCTGGCAGTACGGTATTTGGTCTATTCTTTAAAGTAGCCCGGAACCAACACAGGGAACCCGGGGAAATTCAAATAATATGACGAATATATTGATTTCACATATATTTCATCTCAATTTCATAGTAGAATGTCATGTCGGATGTTACATATTATCATATGCGACTACTGTAAGACTTGCTCATTTTTAAAAAGATAACAAATATGCTGATAAATCTCCTGTTTTAAAGATAAAATTACCGCCTATCACCTTTATGTATATAGCAAAAATGTTAATGGTGAATAGCTATTCTTGTGGCGTTTATCGGCTACCCTCTTAACAAACTGGAACACGATAGTGTCCAGCATAAACAATATTGCGGCATGAATAGGTGAATCAGTGGTACTAACTTTGCAGAACTTTACCACCTAGTAGTCACGATGGTAATGACACATTAAGATAATCGATTGCCTTTAATGAGCTGCCTGGCTGAATGGTAGATGGTCTATTTTTCTAAAGAAGAAAGATGAGAGAATCACTATCATAGTGACTACTAGGTGGTAGAAATCTTCAACATCTCTCCTAAGATTGGTACCACCACCTCACCATTTTCTTTCAGAATAGCGTCAGTGCTTGTAATTGTTGTAACTCCAGTAAGGAGGCTAAGGTAGCTGGTAAATTTTTCCATATGCTATTGCATCCACTTTTCATAACACTACGACAATGCACTATTAAACTCTTTTTTGTCTATATGTAATGATAACCTTCTATATATACTGTTGTATCTATATATATAAAAAAGGATGTTTGTATATATGGAATCAATAAACTCCTATTTGACCGATCATTATGACAATTGACATGTACATTAGGGTGGAGTGAAAAAAAAAAATTTTTTTTTTCTTAGCCTGGGGGTCAAATTTGTAGCTTATAAAAAACAAAAATTTTTGAAAAAAAAAAATTTTACTCAACATCTTGAGGCAGCCCACTCATTTTTAAAATTAATTACGAGTAAAAATATTTGGTTGCAAAAAAAATTTTTTTTTGTCTTTTAATGTCTTAAAACATCCAAGAATTGGCAATTATGATCATTTCCAACTCAAATTTTATTCTAGTGCCCTAACGAAGAATGTTACTTTTTTGGATTTTTTTTAAATATTAAAACAATAGTCACAAAATTTTTTTTAACTTGTGATTTTTAATTGGCATAAAAGAGGATATTTTGAAGTTTTTAGAACGCTTTTAAAAATTTTTTTTTTTGCAACCAAATGTTTTTACTCGTAATTCATTTTAAAAACGAGTGGGCTGCCTCAAGATGTTGAGTAAAATTTTTTTTTTCAAAAATTTTTGTTTTTTATAAGCTACAAATTTGACCCCCAGGCTAAGAAAAAAAAAAATTTTTTTTCACTCCACCCTAATGTACATGTATATTTTACGGAGGTTTTTATGCTATCCCCATTGACGTCACTCGCCACCAGGTATGTCAATTAGTATTTTTCAGACTGGCATAAATGATTAAGTCACAGGCTTACCGATCAACTGTAGAGTCATGTGAGTTCATTATACTTGCTTAAGGTTTATGAGGTTTAAATTACGAAGTTTGTATTTGTCATTACATAGTAATAAGACTTGCGAGGAAAGCCCTACGTGATGATTTTTTAAAGAATGCAAGAGTACGAAGAGGCGCGACTACAAGTGACCCAGGACTTCCACAACATAACGCAAGAACTTTTTATGTAAACGAGAGACTGACTAAAAAAAACCGGATACTATTGGCCAAAGCTCGTGAACGTGGTAGAAGCTCACATTGGAGGTTTGTATGGTCAAAAGAGGGACGTATATATGCAAAACGGTCAGACTCGACTCTCTCCGTTACAAACTGGATTAGATCGGAAAAAGACATCGAGCGGGTTTTTTGTGCGAACTCTAATCAGCTTAATTAACTATGTGGTATTTTTGGCCAGAGAACGTAGCCATAATTTTTGCATGTGTGAAAATAAATTGCTTTATATTCCTTTTCCAATCACGTGCTTTCACATAAGCAGCAATTCAAAACATTACGCATCTATACTGAAAGTAGTACACAGTGTAATAATTAAATTTACTAATAAGTTTGTTGTATTTAGTTTTGTGCTAATTTTAGTGATATTCAATATTGTGTACAATTGTATCTCATTTGTTTCATTTGTGTTGCAAACTATCATAACAACATTTAATCATAGATTTGTAAATGTTAACTTCAAACAGGATATAGATATAGTCAACAATTATTATTGCTCAATTATGTATTCCTTAAATCTAAAATTTTATAACAGATTTATAAGCGATGGCACAAAATATGTCATAAACTTATTTAATGTGCTCTTTCGTAATCGTTGTAATAAATCACTGACTTTTATCTATTTTTACTGTTGCTATGATAAAATCTATGCAACTTTTTCTTTGCTTTATCTCTATTATTGTATTACACTTTTTCAAATTTATTCAATCTCTGCATCCCTCTTAGTTGTTCAGTTTTACCCTATTTTGTATTTGCAACGCCCGAGCTCAGTGATTAAAATATTTATATACATATATAATAATATTATACATAACGGGTAAGTCTAAGCTTCTTAAGTTTGGTCTTCTTAATCCGGGCTCACTAGTAAATAAACACGACGAGTTTATAGCAGCTATAGCGAGGGAATCCCCTGACTTGCTTGCAATAAACGAAACGTGGATCAAGAGCGGTCAAGAATCTATGGCTCCCAAGGTACCTGGCTATGAATTCCGTAATAGCCCTCGTAAACATAATATTAAAACTTGTGGGGGTGGCGTTGGGTTTTATTATAAACGTGGAATTTCTCTTAAAGTTTTGCCATACCCTTTAATTGACGATACGGTGGAACAAATGTGGGTATCTACACATGTGAACGGTAAACATCTTATAATAGGAACGGCGTATCGTCCTCCCTGGGTTAAAACAGATTTGTTCTTTGACGCAATAACATCATCAATTAATTCGTTCTCCAACTATAGTCATCTTCTTTTAATGGGTGATTTCAACATAAATATGATGAATGTTAATGATAATAAAACACTACAGCTGCAGCAATTTTTGCATTATTCAGGCTTAAAAAATCACGTTAACTCACCTACACATATCACTTCCCATAGTGAAAGCTTAATAGATCTTGTATGTACTGATGCCCCCGTATATAATACTGTCATTCTTCAAATTCCCACACTAGGTGCACATTCTCTAATTATTACCGAACTTAAAATTCACAAAATAAAGATACCAGCAAAGCATATCACATATCGTCCGTTAAAGAACATGACTTTATCATCATTTAATAATGACCTATATGCTACTAATTGGGATCCTGTTTTTAACACAGAATGTGTAGATAAGGCTGTGCAAATGTTTAATGATATTCTGATAGCTTTGTATAATAAACATGCCCCGATAAAAACGTCAGTTGTTAAGAAACCTCTTCCTCCCTGGATTACTACCAATTTGCAATATATGATTTCATTACGCGATAAAGCATATAAAAAATTCATAACATCTAAGTCGGATACCCATAAAACACAATATAAATTTCTTAAACATTTAGTTGCATCTAGCCTCTATCACGAAAAAAAGGCATTTTTCAACCATAGTATCAATCGAAATTTACATAATCCAAAGCTTCTATGGAAAAATCTTAAAAAATCGGCACTTCCAAACTTTAAAGAGAATGCTTACTTGCCACAACTCTTCGATGATCCTGATAAGATTAATACCCATTTTTTACAAGTCCCAGGGAATAATAATGTAGATCCTCAAGATATTCTGCATTTTAATTCAAATCGATTCACAAGTAGTAATTTTTGTTTATCACCTGTAAGTGAAGATACTGTTGGTAAAATTATTTTATCAATTGATTCCAACGCAATTGGCGCTGATGAAATTAGTAGAGATATGATAATATTAACCTTACCACATACTCTTAAAGTCATAACTTCTCTAGTTAACAAATCTATCGCAACTAATGTATTTCCCTCTCTTTGGAAAAATGCTATAATTCGTCCTTTTCCGAAGAAAACCAATTGTACCGAAGTAAAAGAATTACGCCCAATAAGTATTCTTCCATATCTATCAAAAATACTTGAAAAAGTAGTCCATCAGCAGCTTGTTCAGTATTGCGAATCAAACAATATATTTCCTTTATTACAATCAGGTTTTAGGAAGAAACATGGCACTTCAACTGCTCTCATGGATGTTATCGACAAAATCCTATCATCTCAAGACGAAGGATTTGGTACTATCCTCACATTATTAGATTTTTCTCGCGCTTTTGACTCTATAAACATTTCTCTACTTCTAGCCAAACTGTCGTACTATGGTTTTGACAATAGCACTTTAAACTGGTTCGGCAGCTATTTACAAGGTCGTACCCAACAAGTTGTTTTAAGTAAACCTAACGGTGATCGTTTATCATCGGTGCCTAGAGATATAATCAGAGGTGTACCTCAGGGTACTATTCTTGGACCTATTTTATTTATATTATATACAGCAGATATAATACATGAAATAAAACATTGTCAATATCATTTATATGCCGACGACCTTCAGTTGCTTATCCCTATCAATAAAGAAAATTTTCATTCTGCGCTTTCTCACATTAACACTGATTTGAATAATATCTCCAGCTGGTGTAAAAAGAATTCCTTAATATTAAATCCCATGAAATCAAAGTTCATGATTGTTGGTTCAAAAAAACAAGTTAAATACATATCACAATTAAAACCCAGAATTTTTATCACAAACGAACCTCTTGAGTGTGTAAATGAGGTGCGCAATCTAGGTGTAGATATGGACAGTAATTTAAAGTTCGAAACTCATGTTCTTAACGTAACACGTAACTGCTTCTATCGTATCAAACTTTTATACAAAATTCGTGAATTTTTAAGCATAGATATGCGTGTTCGTCTTTGTGAAACGCTAGTTCTTTCCAAAATCAACTACGCTCTAGCAGTATACGGTTTTTGTCTTTATGGAAAAACGCAACGACTTTTACAACGGGTGCAAAATGCATGTGCGCGCTATTGTTTTCAGATCCCACCCAGGACACATGTCACACCATACTTAAAACAACATAATCTTCTCAATATGAAATACCGACAACAACTTTACTTTGCTAGCCTCCTTTTTGATGTGATAAAATTTAAGCAGCCCACTTATTTATATGACAAATTATCATGGCGTATTTCAAGAGCATTATTTGAGTGAAGATCAAGTTCCAACGTTTTTTCGATGCCTAAGCACAAAACAGCAGCATTCAGAGGAAGTTTTAAATTTCTTGCCACAAAGTGCTGGAACGACATTCCCCCCCCAATCCGTAACTCTCTAACTAGGGAGACTTTTAAGAAAAATATGAAGTCTTATTTACTTGAAATGCAAAACAAATAAATATAAAAAATATGAAAATAAATAATTTTATTTTTATATTCATTGAATGTGTTGTTCACTCGTGGTACACGTACCATGTTTACCATGTGTGTATAATACCAATATGTAATTTTTAAAATAGGCACTTCACGATTTAAAATTTTCTCTAGGGCTTAGCTGATATAACTACTTATTCCTACCCCAGCTAAACACATGATGCCATTAATTGAATGACCGCAACAGCTTTGTTATGGGTAAAATACACTTTACGGTTTTTTTTAATGGTTTCTTTTATGTTTTTTTCTTCTACAAATCCATCTTTACATAATGATATGATATTGGTTAGATACTTAAGCCGCTGCTCTTTTCGGCAAGGTGCCGACAGAATACCAGCGTTACAGTCTATGCTGTAACATAATGCTGAGTCAATAACCCTTTCTCTAAAGTGATACAATAATGGTATTTAGGTTAATTACTTATAGTTTTAGTTTTATTCTTAAGTTAAATACCTAGTAGTTAAGTATCCTACTATTTTCTTATGTATCTTTACTTTCTTTTGTGTATCATTTTTTGGGAATAAATATTTTTCTATTCTATTCTATTACTATTAAGGGCTGATGAGTGGAACGTTAAATAATGTCGCTTATAAAATATTTATATGTTCACAATAATTAAAAATACTACTAAATTAAAAAAATATATAAATAGAGATGGCGTGTTCGAGATGGTCAATGTTTTCAATAGGTACATAATTACAATATTGCAACTTAACACATATCTTAGGTTGTGTTAGGCGTTACATCAAAATGACCAGTAGTCTCAGAGCTGTTATTAATTTTTTATTCCGTTTGTAATTCTTTTTACCATTTTACCATCGTGGCACTGTACTAAAGTTCTGATTGTGTATCGAATGCAATAGCAAGGCACTCACACAAAAAACACAGCATTGATTAGTACATTAATAAAAAATTTAAAATATGCAGTACCTTGAAATGTCTATTGCTAAAGCAATAAGTTTATGTCTTTGGGGCCGCCCGGGGGGATGGGGTTGCCAGTCGCGAGAAAATACACGTGGATAGTACTGCTACAACAGTAGGTAATTAAATGTAAAAACAACTTTATGCAGTTCGAGTAAAGTATATTTTTCTTTATTGCCTTTTAAAAGAAACATTTGCAAATTTACAGATTTATCTACTTTAAGCCCTATTACCTTGACTTGAGTTTGTTTTTTCTTTATGTCAACTCTTTTTGAAAGTTGTCTGTTATGTTTATTTTTAATTAAATATTTATAAAAAATATAACATAATATGTTAATGGTATAATGGGTTTAGAAGCCGTTTCTGAACCAACTACTTTTCGCCTTTACATCTAATTCTGTGACAGGTTGTATTTACCTAAGCATAGATTTAAGGGCTGGAAGAGAAATCTTGAATATTCATAACTTTTTTTATCCTTTGAACTGTAAAAACAAAATATGAATCACTAAATAAGAAACACATACTCAAGCCTAAATTTGAAATAAATTGAAAATAAATTTGAAATTCCCAACCCAGCACCAGACATTTGAGATCAAAGTGGCCAATTCACGTAAAGGATCAAATAAATACACAGTGTTCGCCAACCATGAGCGTTTGTGTGGCCAGTGCTCGTGCAGGTCCATGGTCATCGTGGACGGCCAACAACCACGCGGGCAGCAGGCGGCGAAGTTGTGGCGCAAGTTGTCTACCGACCGAACGCACCACGACGCTGTGACAAGCCTGTAAGTAAACATAACATATTTTAGACTACACGCACAGATAGTCAATTATTTCAGTATCTCATTATCTAAGAACTGTCAACATAAATGTATATGTTACCTCTCTAGAGACGGAAGATAGAAAATTTTACTCTGAGAACTCAAACTTAAATATTCTTTATTATTTTGATCAATACGTTTTATAAAATTTACACATTATTATATTATATTTTGGTATGTCACTGTTGCTGTGATGTATTATGTAACAAATTAAATTAACATACACACAAAAGGGTCTACCTTTCCGTGGGTTCCGCGAAATATCGTTCGGATATATGGTACCACCACCTTACCTACTCGTCATGAGTAGGTAAGGTGATGGTACTGTAATGTCAGTGATTGTCATTGTCATGTTACTTATGTGTGTGTCTTATGTTTATGTTTTTCTAGTTTTATATTTTAAAAATATAAACTTATCTATTTTAAATCTCATTCAAATCTATCTAGTAGGTTTAGTATACTACCAGAAGTAACAAACGCCCACACGTCAATAAGTACGCACGCAACAAGTAGCACTAGGCATGGAAATTATTGTTAAATTAGGTTAACTGGTATGTTGTTAAAATTAATTAATATTTACCAGTTATTTATTTATGTTATATTACATCAGCAGTAGCCTATATATTATAATAAGTATTAGAAAATATTTCAGCTAAAAAGGTTCTCCGTCGATCTTAGCGACCAAAAAAAAAGGTCATCTGGAGTAGTTTTATAACGTTTAACAGTTATTTAGTTAAGCTACAAAGGTCATCTCGAGTTATTCTTCATAACTGTTAAAAATTATAAAACTATTCTAGATGACCTTTTTTTTGGTCACTAACTCTGCGAAGGACCTTTTTAGCTTCACTAAATAACTGTTAAAATTATAAAACTACTCCAGATGACCTTTTTTTTGGTCGCTAACTCTGCGAAGGACCTTTTTAGCTTCACTAAATAACTGTTAAAGTTATAAAACTACTCCAGATGACTTGTTTTGGTCGCTAACTTGGGCGGCGGACCTTTTTAGCTTAACTAAATAACTGTTAAAAATTATAAAACTACTCCAAATGACCATTTTTGTTATCGCTAAGATCGACGGAAGACCTTTTTAAGTCAAAGAAATAACTGTTAAAAATAAAACTACTCCAGATGACCTTTTTTTTGGTCGCTAAGATCGACGGAGAATCTTTTTAGCTGAAATATTTTTAATAACATTATTATCCTATATGAAGTTATGGGTAATTTTAGTGATGCTTTTAACAGTATTTGCTAATATAAATAACAGTTGTTAATTGTTAAAATAATTTAGTACGAAATTTGTTAAATGTTAAATGATCCTCAGTAGCACACGCACACGCAAACACTCGCGGACGCGACGCGCAGTGCGACTATGGCACTCCTGGGCCTAATTCACGTAATCAAACGGCAATCAAGTCGAAGCGTATAAGACTTTTACACACTTTCTTATATATTATGCCGCATCATAGCACGTCTCGACGTTTTATCGTGTTTATGTGTGTGAAAGTCCTAAGCGCATTACACTAACATAAGACACATATATAAAAGACTAAGTTAGGTGAATTGGGGGGCTGGTCTCTACTTTTCTGTCGGACTGAGAGAAAGACTGACATATACATATACAGGGACATTCTTCTGTAATTACTACCAACATAATATCTTGATATACCTGTGTGGCTTCCCGAACTCTTCTATCATTGTCCACAGTGAGCATGGGGTAATAATGTGCCCAGCTTGGCAGAGCTGCAACTGTGTCTTCAATATTGCCATTCTTTACTAGTTCTGACAGTTCCTGTAGGGCCTGAGGAAAAAATAGAATATAAGAGTATAATTAATAATATAATATTCTACTGTATTGTTCAACAATTACATTTTTATACATTTGTGTAATCAATTTTGTCTGTGTTTTCCTTTGAGTGTTTATTTTGTTGGGGTAAAAAGGAAATATGAAGTAAAAAGGAGTGAAAAGTGCCTGCGAAGGTTTATTTGAATAAAGCATATTTTGAGATTGAGTTTGTTATAGACATTATATTGCATTTAATAAGTGTGTGAAAAATGAGGATAAACCAAGTGTTTAATTGTATTTAAACAATAAAACAAATTTCAGGTTTTCACTAGTTACATACTACAGTCAAAACTATTTATAGTGACATTGGTTAGAACAACATACTGGTAATATCGACCCAGAATGAAGGTCCCGGTTAAATGCTATATGACCGCCTTATCAAAAACATTGCTTTTTATGATATTACTTATTACACATACCTTATAAAACGACTACATATAACTGATATTTTCAAAGAAATAGATCTGTTAAAACAATCAGCTAAGCTGTATTGTAAACCATTTGCATATGTATTGTTACGTGCTTCAGGTTCACAATTTGCAAGAAAACACCACTTATATTAAAAGTGTGTATTTACAACACAAATATACAAAACAACACAATTTTATATGTAAATACACTACTAACACTAAACTTAACCGACAAAGCTGAAACACTTCTCGCTTCACACTGGTCATTTCAAGTATCCACATCTGGCACAGTATAATGGTCAATGGCTATTTAAATCGCAAAAGTAAAGAAATAAGTGTGGAGTGTAAGGTCTTTTGTAATTCTTAGGAACAAAACATGTACATGCAGTAGAGTTAAACCTCGCTTCTTCTTTACTTATTTGTTCACAAGATGCACTAAAACATATTGAGGAGTAGTTTGTGAAATTTAACAAGCTGCAAAGAAAAACTAAACTAATTAATATTGAAGAAAAATCACATAATATATAAAAGCTAGAAACGGAATCCCAAACAAGACTTAGCAAAGGAATACGTTTTATCACAATCAACAATTTCAACTGCTTGAAAAGAGTGAGAAAGAACTCATTATTGCATGATGACAACAATTTTTTGAAAATTAAACCAGAACAATGAAGCCTATGATGATTAAAGAAGGCTTGTGAAATTTAATTTTAAAATTTAATTATTAAAGGGCTAATAATGTGCCAATAAATGGACCAATTCAATAATACAACTTTATAAAAAACAATAGAATTTTGTATATCTAAAACATCACCGGCTAATACGACTATCGGTTTTTACGACGAAATATGAGTAGTCCTTTCCATGTTGTTATAACAGATTTTGACTGTATGTAAATATTTTAGCATTGACCTAATAAAAATCAATATCTAACAAATAATAGGCTTGTGTTTACTAAGAATGAATCAAATAATATTGTAGTTTTTAATGATTAATTATAATACGGACATAACAAAAAACTAAAATATTTATTATAAGAGATAAGCAGTGGTAATATTTTTAAGATATAAATTTGGCAAAAATAGACATTAAATCACGTGACAGCAAACACAAGTCTGGAAGTGTTACATCACATCATGGTAAAATGTCATCTTGATGATCATTTTCATGGCAACCACAAATCTTCTTCTTTAACATGAGCGGGCCTCTGCAACTCGACGACTCAGCGCCACAAAGTATTTAAAGAAATATTACCAAGATGTGATGTCATTAGGACGCCATGACAGGTCAGAGCATTTTCACAGTAAATTTTAAAATGTGAGTTTCATTATTTAAATGAAAATTATTTAACAATTTTAAATAGTTTTTTTGGATAATATACCTAATAAAGTAAATCATTAAACATTTTCGCCGTGTTGGTCCCGGCCTCCTTTGTAGAATAGGCCAACTGCCGTTCTGCCAGGCAGGTCGTAAAAGGCGACCGAATGGCTATCGAGTCACTACCATCGTGGCTACTAGGTGGTAGAGTTCTGCATTGTCTCGCCCGGGTCAGGTACCACCGCCTTGCCTATTCCTGCCGCAATAGCGTCAGTACTTCTCGCTGTCGTGTTCCGGTTTGGAGGGTAAGGTAGCCGGTAAACTTATGCATGTGGCATTAGACCTCGCCACAAGATAGCAACGCACCATTAACATCTTTGGTGTCTATAGGCGATGGTTGACTCTCCATCAGGAGACCCATCTGCTTGTTTGCTATCTTATGATATATAAAAAAATTACATACTCGGGTTCGTACTTGTAAGAAAACACCACTTATATGAAATCCGTGTATTTACACAACACAACACAACGTAATACTAAAATACACCTTACACCCTAGTCACTCACTGTACTATCACTGAACTTAGAACACTACACAATAAAACACTTCTCGCTTCACACTGATCACTTGATGTATCACTCTCGATCGCTTAATAAAAACTGCCTTGTGATGTCAACACCTCTGTATTTATAGGCAGGGGAAAGTCCTAGCTGGATCCAGAAAAATCTAAATGTATCGGGAAACAATGAATCACTTCTTATCGTAAACATGTTATGAATCATAAATCCTAGTACACGCTACTTTCAACCTTATGCCATATCCCACAAAGTCCATTATGGCATAGCCCAGTTCAACTATTTGTTTGTGAATAGGAGTAGCCATCTCTTTCTTTTATTTCTAGAAAGTTACTGCGCGCGCTCCAACTATACACGCTTCTAGATTATTCGTTACAATACTATCTGTCATTATTTTAAGTCAAGGTATTACCCAAATTCTCAGGTACTTTACAATGTGACTAGATTTATTTCAATAATTTTACCAAAAAAATATTGCACATCTATAATTACATAATTAATATAAATATAAATAATAAATATTGGTGAACAAATTACACAAATTGATCTAACCCTAACCCCAATATAAGCAAAATATTTTATTTTTCACGAAATTATATCTTACATAAATATGAAGGTTATTTAAAGGTTATATAAATAAAATATAATTATATCTATTCAATATTTTATACAAAAAACAAAAACAGTTTTTTTTTGTTTTTAGTTAAGTTGTAATTGCCCTAACCGCTCACATCACCAGCCATTTTCATATTTTTTTCTAAAAACACACGGACCTTTACGCGTACGGCGTACGCGTTTCGAGTCCGTTCCGGTGGACCGTGGTCACAAAAATGGTTTATGAGTTGTTTGGATTGAATCCGATACTGTAAAGCGTATATTTTTTAAGAGGTCTTGAGCACTGCAATACACTGGTGTTAGAATTGTTTAATTTAAATGGCTTAAGCTACAAAATAATTCAGGTGTAACACATTTTGAGAAAAATATGACTACTTGTTATTCGGGGATTTTTAATTCAAAAAGTAAATCGATGACCTATGCTTTTTATATTTTTTTATATAATTGGTAAACATATATATACGGAAAAAATAAACAACATATATTATAGTACAAAAATATTAATATCTTTTTTTTTTCATAATTAATACGTAATTTTTTTCGTAATTTTTATATAATTTATTTCTTTTTCAATTTTACAGCTACGTTAATTTTTTTTTTAAAATATTGTTTAGGATATTTCACATTCACATCATATGATTTTTTTGAGATCATAGATATCAACACTAAAATTTACGAAAATAAATAAAAATAGGTACCGTCATACCCAAAGCGCTGATATCATTAGTTGGTCATTAACGAAATATATGTTTTATTAATTGATATTTGAATCGTTTATTTGAGAAACCCCATAAGTCACATTTTTTTCGAAATTGGGTTTATTGCATTTTTCGGTTCTTTGAATATCCTCTCACGTTTACCAGTACCAAAAATTATCAAATCCGTGTTCAAAACCTAACCAATCGGTCGATACAAATCTCGTTTAGTTGAGAAACCCCATAAGTCCAAAATTAAAAAAATAAGTTTCTTTTTTTTTTTACAAAAAAAACTCTTGAAGAGTAACGAGTGATAACCAGGAATTTGTACATTGGTATTAATAATTAGACAAATTTAATTCAGTTCAATGTTTAATTCAATTAAATTTTAATAATTTTTGCTGTTATTAGTTTGATAAAATTTAATTAAATTATTGTTTTATTCTTTACTGTGATTTCACTGACTTTAATTTAAAAATAAATGATTATTTGTTATAATTTCCGTTAATTGTAGTTCTACTCCATATTTTGTAGTTTATTTTATAAATTTAATAAATTATTGAGGAAGAAAAATTGATAAATTAATGATTTTTTAACTATTTTCTTCGTTTGTTTGAGAAACCCCATAAGTCCACCTACTTTAAATCATTATTGTTAATTGTAATAATTAACAATTAAATTTTTTATGCTGGAATCTTTTTTAGAGATGCTAACATTATTATTATTTATCATTGGTTCACGATGTTAATGCTAACTTAACCTGGAAAAATGTTTTTTGCTTCTCCTGAAAAATTTAGTATTTTGGACTTATGGGGTTTCTCAAATAAACTATTCATTTACGGTTTTTTGACAATATTATTATCTAAACTGTTAGATCTTGAACTAATCTTGATTATAAATAAAGTTTACTTGTTGATTAATATGTCAAAACACTTTTAAATTAGCCTGTATCATAAAGTGCAACCAACACATAACACACAGCACGAATCAAAATGGTGAAATAAGTTCTTTTACTTTTCCCCAAGAGCGTATTTGAAAAAAGAATGACAATTGGATGTTATGCTATACAATGTTTTGTTCGAAAACTATAAAATACTGATACAAATAATCTAGAAGTGTGTAGAATTGGAGCGCGCGCGCGCTATCTAGAAATAAAAGAAAGAGATAGCTACTCCTATTGAAAAAACAAATAGTTGACCTGGGTTATGCCATAATGGACTTTGTGGGATATGGCATAAGGTTGAAAGTAGCGTGTACTAGGATTTATGACTCATAACATGTTTACGATAAGAAGTGATTCATTGTTTCCCGATACATTTAGATTTTTCTCGATCCAGCTAGGACTTTACACTGCCTATAAATAGAGAAGTATTGACAAACACAAGGCAGTTTTTATCAAGAGATCGAGAGCGATACATCAAGTGACCAAGTGCGAAGCGAGAAGTGTTTTATTGTGTAGTGTTCTAAGTTCAGTAATAGTATAGGGAGTGACTAGGATGTAAAGTGTATTTTAGTATTACGTTGTGTTGTGTTGTGTAAATACACGGATTTAATATAAGTGGTGTTTTCTTACAATTGCAAACCTGAGTACGTAACAATACCATAGAGTATTGTATTAAAACTGGTAAATAGTGAAAATGTTGTTTTTTTGTATGAAGTTAGCGTTGGTCCCTATAGACACCATAGTGTATTTATGGATTTTTCTCAGAGGTCTCATTATTACCAAAGTGATGTAAGCGGCTAATGATGTATATAGTTAGAAGCGAAATCAGTTGGATAATATATAATATGTTAATTTATTGGAAACAGTACAAGTATTTTTTATATAAAATATTGAATGAAACAAAAGGTGTAGAATTATAAATAGGAAAGGAATTAACTCAAAAACTGCTAGACCAATTTTAAAAATTATTTTAATACATTTTGACCTAAATTATAGATGACTAGAATGCTATCTGGCTTAATATATACATGGTCAGTAGGTTTGTTAGGTCTGCTTTTCAGGTTTCCACCCAGAAATTAGAACCTTGTGCAACAAACTTTTCTTAAAATGTTACATAAAAATGAAGCAGGTTTGTTAGGTTACCTTTAGACCTTACACGCAGGAAAAGAAACTCTTCAGAAGGAACTCCATTAATTAAAACCCTCCCAGAGTTATTTCTTATACAAAGTAGGTTTGTCAATTGTTAAAATAACGATGAATTTTCAGGGGAGCTAGAAAGGTGGAAATTGAAACCTCCTTTCCCCGTCTCGTGACAAAGCAGCATGATCCTAAACTTTTACCAAAACCTATATTATATGTATATTGCTTAGTACCACATAAGTTCAATAGTTGACAATGGTTGTGCAAATAGTATATTTAAATTAGCCTAACATTTGAAGGGATTATGAAACATGTAAAGTAAGTTGGTAGGAAACTTATACATGCACGTGGCATTAAAACCACGCCACGGGATTGCATTAGAAATGTTCCACACAAATTTCGGGTTTAGGGGAGGAGGGGGAAAAGGGGTCAGGGTCTACTCCCCTCCAGTAAAACTCCCTCTACGGAAATGTTATAGGCCAAAAAATAGCCAAACCTAACCTCAAAATGTATGCAAATACTTAAAAACACTTCAAATATCAATCTTAAATTATTTTGCACTATTTTTTTATGAGATGTTTTTAACAAGTCTTAAAACTAACTTAAAATCATAACCATTATTTGTCATGTTTTATTTTAAACATTAAAAAAAATATTCCCAAGAAATATGGCACTTCATAAATATATAACATTCTGTAGAAAATCATAAAAAAACCTTTTTAACAACATATTTTTACATAAACTTATAACACATTTTTTTATTTTCATAATTAGAATAAAATACTCCCTTTTCCTGTAACAAGTCAGGTAGGAGAACGTCGATGGAGCCCCACTAAGTGGGGCTTCTTTTCTTGGGTGTGAGATCTAAAGAGAACCTAACTTCAACTGTGGCATTGAGTGATTTTGTTTTCTAAGTGGTGGGGAGCTAAGCCTTCTGATCCTCCCGAGTGGGGGCTCTGTCCCCCTCACCCACTTCCGAGTTGGCTTTTACACGTTTTTATACATATTTTTAGTTTTAACCTAACCTAATCTACACAGGTAGTTCACTTACTAGTTCAGAAAAATAGATATTAAAAAAAAACTAGATATTTACGTGTGGCGGGAGTAGTATCATTAGAAAGGGGAAGTTCGTGCGGCCCGTTTCTAATGCCAACCCATCATGTTTACTTGATATACGTAAAATAGGTATCTATGTACACTCTACTTTGATACACTTATAATATTACTGCACCTTACCTTTGTTTTAGTGACAGGATCCTTTTTGGTAAACTTTTTAAAACATACTGAGAATTCTGCATTTAATTCTTGATCAAAACTGACTGTAGCCAACGTCGGAAATAACGTGGGAAGAGCTTTCCTTGGACTTATTGGAATGTTTAATGCGTCCAGGTTTGTATTACTTAGAAGTTCCGCACTTCTACCACTGCTTGAGGGCTGGAACAATTATTTTTTCACTTTTATACAGAAACACTATATGTATAGGTACATCATAAGGGAAACTTTTATTGGTAGTACTTACTCTAACATTATTTTTAGTTCTTTGACTCTGTTTGGTTTTTCCACCCATATTTTAAAGAAGTTTAGATAACATTTATAATAAGAAACAGGTGCGGCATACACAGTTTTTAAGTTTGTGTTGTTTAATTCTCTATTTTTTCAAAAGTAATAACTAGAAAATTATATTTATATGTTTTCAGTTTTGACGTCAATTGACGTTTGAAAACTGGTAATATTGGTATTGAGCAGTGCTGCCAGTAACAGATAGCCAATATATAACATAAGACAGCTCAAAAAGTAACATTTTCACGAGAAAAGTAACATTTCCATATTTTATGTGGAAAATGAGTCTAATACTATAATATGACACTTGATTTTGTCAAACACTTGCACTATTTTACAATTTTGACAAAATCAATATGATGCAGTTTCACCAAGAGCCGATAGTGGAAAGTATAAATTGTGTAATATGAATACACAAAAACTAAAAAGTTTTCTGTCCCATTAGTGGGTTTCGAAAGATTCGTAATAATTTTTGATAATTTAATTGACTGGTAATCCATATAATATTGAACTAAAGATCATTAATTATACTATTTCCATTTCTTTATTTTCGGGATGGCAGTTCTAATTTGATAGTTGTAGTGTTGTGACCAAATAAGTAATGATATTGATCGCATATATTTATTGTATTTTGAAAAAAGACAAATATAACAAAAACATTCAAATTTTTTTCGAGGTGAGAACACTTAATGACCTAGCGCCATTTTGCGTTTGTTTTAATCTGTCACTCGCAACAACAAGGTCGTGCTAGTCACTACATTTTTGTTCGCTGAGTTTTTTCATATTATCCATACGTTACGTTGTGTATTTTGTGTTCCTCCGTATTTATTGCTGCCCAACAGTTAAATATCAAAATACTGAAAGAGTGTTCTAAAAAGGCAGGCGAAAGAACTGATGATCAAGGTTCGTAATAACTTTAGAGCGGAGTATCAAAATGGTGGGCCACCATTTTACCACTGTCGCAATCTAAGAGCGTGTTGCCGCTGTATTAGGAATTAATGGACCTACTGTTTCAAAAATTACTACCGAAGCTTACGGTACAAGCGGTCTGCAGGAAAATAAGCTTTGTACGCCGATGAAAAAACGCCAACCCCGTCGTGTGTCATCGGTTAACAACTTCGACGCTGATGCTATTCGCCGTTATATATAAATATTCACGGGACAAATTACACTTACTAATTTAACCCTAAAGTAAGCAAATTATTTGCTTGTGTTATGGGTGTTAGTCAATGATACTAAGACATAGAAATACATATATAAATACTTTTACATACATAATAAACACCCAAAACCCGGAAATACAAGCATTTATGCTTACCACAGAAATACTTGTCCCCGTCGGAGATTGAACCCGACCCCCGTCAACTGCGTAGTCAGGGTCGCTAACCACTCGACCAATGGGGGCGGTCATATTTGACTACTATTTGCGCAAAGAAATTCCAACACTTAAAAAACTTGTTTTTTTTACGTGAATGTGATTTGTTTCATGGTCAAAAATCGTCATTAAGCTTGATTTTGAAAAAAAAAATGGATTTTCTTATAAAAAATCGGACAAACGTAAAATATTGATGAAGCGTCACGATGTTACTATGGTTTGCTGCTTGAACGAAGCCAAAAATATATCAAATTGGTCAAATGTTATGTTTACTGACGAGACTTGGTTAAATGCAAACCGCACAGAATATAAGAACTGGACTGACGACACCACCGCTTCCACTAGTTCATGCCAATGAAAAAAAGGTGAACGCTTTATCATATGTCATGCAGGGTCTATAATATATGGATTCGTATCAATCTTTTAAATTCAAGAAAACAGTGGAGTATCATGAAGAAATGAACGCATTGTTTACGCAGACATTTACGAAGGATGGTTTAAAGAAATGGTGCAATATCTGGAAGAACCGTCTATAATTATTATGGACAACGCTACATATCACTCCAAACAAATTGATAAAATGCCAACGCAGGCCACCAAAAAACAAGAGATAATTTACTGGCTCCAATGCTATGGCGAAAATGTGGACAGTACTTTATTAAAAGTACAATTAGTGAGTATTTTAAAATCGGAAAAATGTGGTCCTTGGGTTGTTCGACTTCCGCCGTACCAATACAATGCTATAGAACTAATATGGGCACAAATCAAAGGACACGCCGCTCGAAACAATATCCAAAAGTTACATTTATTAAAAAATGCTTGTGTGGAAGTAACTGCCGAAAACTGGAAAAAAGTTGTGAAAAGAACCCAAAACATTATAGCGTTGGATTGGGAAATTCATGTGGCATTCTATATATACAAGAACAGGAACTTATAATAAATGTTGGGGAAAGCTCAGCGAGGGAGAGTGACGATTCATCAAATTTTGATTAAAATAAATAAATAAAGATCACCTGTCGTTTTAATTATTTCGTTTCATTGTTGAGTGCCTACCTATAGGTACCTACTTATTTTACAACAGCTCCGAAAATTTTAGGGAAGTAGGCATTATCAATCAAGAATTTATACGTGTAACATCTTGTAATGAAACATATATTATACTTATATATAATATAATATTATAGCTCGTAAATTTGTACAAAAGTATTCGGCATTAGTTTAATTTCTTACATTTCGTAAAAACAATGGGTATATTATCGTGTTACGTTTATCGATATAGTTCCTATAGTAATCATTATGTGTAGCACATCACTTGCCGTCCATGAAGTACAGTATTATAAATATTTATAGACTAATTTCTGTGTTACCCGTTTTCTCCAAAATCATTGAAAAAATACTGAACACTCGACTTCTAAACTATCTTGAAAACTTTAAAATATTTTCCAGTTCACAGTTTGGGTTTAGAAGTGGAAAATCTACTGAAGATGCAGTGTTGTCATTAAATTCACTAATTACTGAGCATTTAGATAAAAAAAATAAATGTCTATCTGTATTTTTGGATTTAAAAAAAGCATTCGATACTGTTTCTGTTCCCATCCTTATAAGAAAACTCGAGGCCATTGGTGTAAGAGGAATTCCACTTCAATTGTTTAGAGATTATCTTCAAAATCGTAGACAAATTGTTAAAATAGGAGATCATATAAGTAGCGAGTCGGACCTTTTCTTTGGGGTTCCTCAGGGAAGTGTGTTGGGCCCTACATTATTTTTAATCTATATTAACGATTTGACCAATCTAAGCATAAAGCAATGTCAAATAATCTCGTACGCAGATGATACAGCTATGGTGTTTCAAAGATCTTCCTGGAATTTCGTCTTCGAAAATGCTCAATCAGGTCTAGCTATTGTATCAAATTGGTTGCAACAAAATTTTCTTACGCTAAACGCTTTCTAAAACAAATTACATATGTTTTACAATTAATGGTAAAACACAACCAGGTAATAATTATTGCTTAAAAATACATAACGAACACTGTAACGGAAGTCATGGTAGCTGTATGTGTGATGTTATTGATAGAGTCCCATCAACAAAATACTTAGGGGTCATTATAGATCGGCATCTTAAATGGCATTCTCATATCGATTTTACCTGTGATAGAATAAGAAAATTAAACTGGGTATTTAGAAAACTACGGTATGTCACGTACACTATTTTAATTAAGCAAATTTATATTGCCTTAGCCCAATCTTTAATCGCGTATTGCATAGCTGTATGGGGTGGAGCCACCAAAACAAAATTTTTAGAAGTCGAGAGATGTCAACGATGTTTGCTAAAGGTAATGCACTTCAAACCTTACACATTTCCGACAGAGCAACTGTATAATTTTTGTAAAGTTCTTTCTGTAAGAAAACTTTATATATTATGTGCTACTTTAAGGAAACATAAGCATTTACCATACAATATCTACACGTATAGCAAACGTAGAAACTTTAAGGTTGCTGAAACACCTAAAACTAAAACAGTATTTGCACAACGTCAATACTCTTCACAATCAGCTCATCTTTATAACATATTAAATAAGCACTTACATATATATCCATTAAATAACTATAAATGCAAAGAAACAACTTTAAAATGGCTCATAACAAAATCATATAATGATACTGAATCACTTTTGAAACATTAACTAAATAAATAAATTTAAAAAATATATATATACAAATTGCATATTATATAAAAATGCACAAACATTTGCATAGATACATATACAATTAACAACACACACACACACACACACAAACTTACACACACACGCATACACGCACACATATACACACACACACACACACACACACACACACACACACACATACACATGCACATGGATGCTCCAATAAACACGTACATTTGCACTGATACATACACACATCAGGTTTGCATGTTTTCATTGCATGTTGTAAAAAAAATTAAAAAAAAAATTATTTTATAAATTACTTACCTGTTATATTGTTGTACCATTTAATTTAATATTATAATAATATAAATCCGGTAATAATAATGAATATAATAATAACATAATAATATATGATTGTCAAAATTAGCTATGGAAGAGCAGAATCACCTGACACAAGTATTTTGTAAAATACTTAGTAGATCGATTCTGACACTTGCATAGCAAGCTATGTTAAACAACGATATGGAAATAAAGATATTTTGATTGATTGATTTTTTACGTTAACAATACAAAATTACATGGGCGTCGATTTGTCATCGAGAAAATAAAGAAATGGAAATAGTAAAGTTTATATGAAAAAAAAAACCTCATCTTCAATGTCGTCAATTTTATTTGCTGGAAAATATTTAAATATACCTAAAAGTAACATTTTGAGTCGTGTAATATGGAAGTAATATGAGAGGGTCAAAAGCAACGCAAAATGCTACAAAAGTAATATTCTGGCAACGCTGGTATTGAGTGCCATTTGTCAATTTATTACGTCTATCAATGACATCATATTGTCATCAATGTTGCTATTATAATATAATGGATGTGTACAGAACTATTATTAACCTAAGATATCTGATAAAGATAGTCAGACCTAGCAGAGTAAACAAATTTTTATTCTGGGCATCTGAGCTTTGAATTATTGTATTTTGTGCTGCGATCTGAGCTCAGCTTTAGCATTGGAAGGTAAATGACCAAGGGAACACACCGTCTATCATCCTGCATTGTGATAGTTCCATGCCGGAACTAAAATTTCGGCAGTCTTCTGTGAGTAAAGCACTACTGTCCTTGGACATCCACAATTTGAGTGGGCCTAATGGCATCCCTCCGATTGCGCTCGGAGTATGTGCTCCAGAGATGGCGCCAGTATTGACGCATCTATTCCGGCTTTCCTATTCTCTCGGCGTGGTGCCGAATTCATGGAAGACAGCTTTATTGCATACCATTCCTAAAAAAGGAGACTGCTATAATCCGTCAAACTATCGGCCAATAACCATAATCTCCTTGTTCTCCTAAATCGTGGAGACGCTTAAGTATAAACTGTCAACTCTTGAAGTATTTAGAAGGGCACCCGGCACTTTTTGCCTCTTTTATGAAATCAATTACCGGAAGGGGTTTTCCGAACAGAACAGACATGGGGACCTTCAAGAAAAGACCTTACTCATTTTTAAAAGGTCGGCAACGCAACTGCAAGACCTCTGGGCTCCTGATAATTTAAATGTCCATGGGCGGCGGTGATCATTACTTAATATCAGGTGCACCTCCTGTTCGTTTGCCCCCTCTTCTATAAAAAAATACTTATCCAGTAAAGTTCTGCAATGACTAAATGATGATAACGGGTTTGGTGCTATTATTTCTTTTTTTTCTGTTACAATGGCATGAGTGCTTCTCGCCATCGTGTTTTGGTTTAGAAGGTAGCCGATAAATTGGTGTTTATGGTACTCCAACCTCGCCACACGAATAGCTACGCACTATTAACATATTAGCTGTCTATAGAGCATGGGCTCCACTATTAGACCCATCCATGGGCATACCCAGATTCTGGGCCGGGGGGGGGGGAGTAACTTTTTTTTATAGCAGAGGGGGCAAACGAGCAGATGGTGCACCTGATGGTAAGTGATCACCGCCGCCCATGGACAGCTGCAATACCGGGGGTCTTGCAGCTGCGTTGCCGGCCTTTGATGAATGAATAAGCTCGTTTCTTGAAGGTCCCTAAGTCGTATCCGTTCGGAAACACCCCCGAGGGTAATTGATTCCACAAAGGAGTTGTGCGAGGCAAAATGTGCCGACGAAAGCGCATGGTTGTGGATTTCCAGACATCGAGGTGGTGAGGATGGAACGGATGGATGGATGGAATTTAGCGCGGCAGGAATTAGTCCGAATAACTCTTCGGAACACTCCCCATGATACATACGGTAAAAGATGCAGAGCGAACCTACATCTCTGCGTAACGCCAAAGAGTCAAGCCGATTAGAAATAGCCTGATCGTCGACGAATCGAACCGCTCTACGTTGAATGCGATCAACATTTTAAGACTATTTTTATAGCTAGTAGAGAGGGCAGCTACCTCTCCCCCCCCCCCCCTCCCTCGGTACGCCCATGGATCCATCCGCTTCCTTGTGATCCTACGTTATATAAAATAAATAAATAATTATAATATTATCAACCGCATATCGATTCTAACTCGGCAAGCAGTTGAGATTGGCATTAAGCTACAAATTTCTTACTTCACAGATGTGTGCGTCGTTGATTTTGAAGCCAAACCTACGTGTTTTGTGGACCTCATAGAAATATTGTTAGGATAGGCAGTTGTTTATATGTACTTCATTACTTTTGTAAAATGAGAAATAAAAATAAATTTCATGAATATTGGTCCAGCGGTTTAGCCGTGAAAGCGTAACAGACAGACAGACAGACTTTCACATTTATAGTACTAGTATGGATGGATTGCAACTTAAACATCTTCGTATTCTACGTTTAATCGGTATTTTATTCTTAATTCTCTTTGGATAAAAATTATATTAACAACATCGATAAAATGTCGTTTTTTTTAGATTAAAATCTTGACATTGTTTTGATTGTTATGAATTTATATCGACGAATTATAAAAATACACGTTTTTTTCTTAGTTATTTCCATACTTCATGGTTATTTCATATCTAGTGTTTTCTTAATCTAATGAGATCAGCCGGTATCGGCCTGGACACACTCTATCTATCTTTTATTGCCAAAACCTAACGAAATATTTTCGTATTTCTCCGAGCATGCATAACAGGGACAGAATTTAAATAAAAAAGTGTACAGCTGTTGTGTGAATTGGTTGAATTTTGTATAAAATTTGGATTAAGGTTTCATTAAATCAAGGTCCCGAAATAATAGTTTTTAAGAGCATTGAGAAAATTTATTGCGAAGGGGATTTAACCGTTTGAACAAAACTGAAATTTAAATTAATTTAATGCTTAACCTGCTCGTACCTACTAAAGCTCATCGTTAATGATTTATTATAAATATTTAAGTTAATAAGGAACCCCTGCGGTTAGGAAAAATAGGGAGAAAGGAAAATTTTGTTCCCTAGCAAACATTTGAATTTTAAAAAAAAAGACAAAATTTGATTGAATTGTCAATATATATATTTTTTTAATATTCATAAATTTAATATACATTATAATATCAAGTAAAATGAATTACTATAATTTATATAGGCAATATTTTAACACTTGTTAATCTATGGGTAAGTTTAACAATCTATTAATTAACTTACATCAACAAGAGAGCAAATAGCGTACGTTTGAGTTGCGTCTTCGAAATGCTCACAAAATTTACAACAAATATTATGGCAATAGGAATTCACGTTTACTTAAACTCTAAAGAAAATAAAAAAATAAAAAATGAAATATGTTTGTGCCATATTTCATTGTACAAAAAATAACTAGGTAAACATTGCCATAGTACATAATGCCTTTATATCTAAAATTAAATCCTTAAACTAGGTTTGGCACAAAACTTAAAACTAACTTTGACGGGAGAGATATATACAAATATCCACATCAATTACCGTAACTAATCTTTGGTTTATCTAGCCCACCAGTGATTGGTAATCACTAAATATAAAATTATAATAAAATATATCAAACAGGCACGCTTAATACAAATACATATAATATTAACATCATTTTTTTTAAATGTAAG